>CM057090.1:35365672-35383172 GCA_029959045.1 Taenioides sp. WSHXM2023
ATTCTTGTGAGCTTTTAGCCATGTTATTATAATGTTGTTACCTCCTCAAAAGTCAAAATGTTTGAGGGATCCTGGATTATTATTCTGTCTACATCTTCCAAAGATCAAAATGCTCTGTTCCACTTTCTGATGTCATGTAGTAGTAGTTTTTAAATGAATGGCTCCTTTTACCTTTATTTCAATAGAGACTGGAAATTCCAGGGCTGAAATCATCCAAATTTCTAGTGAGGGTGTGTGGAGTTTAAAAACAGTGGAGCATTTGGCCTAAATGTGTAGAGTTTGTGTTGTAAACGTATTAATGAAACAAAACACAACCCCAAGTGTGTTTGTGATGAGGAAACACTTTAACGGATCAGAAAATGGGTGGGCCCTTTTAAATGAACAGCTACCTTTTTATTTTTTGTTCTGTAAGCTACACATCACAATGTGGAACAGAGCATTTTGAGTTTTGGACAGACTAATCCAGGATTAGTCAAACGTGTGAATCAAATAAAACACAACTCCAGCTATGTTTTTGAGGAAATAACATGTGATTAAATACAGTATGGTAATTAAATTGTATCTTGAAATCCTCTCTTGATCCCCAGGCATACACTGTATGCCATAAACACTGGCTCCAATTCACTTTCTATTGAAAAAACGTTGCCCCTCTCTGTAACTGCTGCTGTCGGGCTTGTCATTTTTGTTTTGAAAATATCCTGGGTTTTTTATTTTGCTATTTTGTCCATAATTCAAGATATGAACATTTAATAACAGATCTGTGAGACACTTTTTAGAGGTCACTCCCGTTAGTGTTAGCAACAGGTTTGATTGACAACGTTGCTTGTCCCCTGCCAAATCAACAGTGTACCTTCAACACCCTCACTCCTGATTGGCTCTTTGGTTGCTACGACACTAGTGGTCAGAATTCCAAATATGGAACTTGGCTCCAAATTAGCCGCTATAACTGCTAGCCTCGATTGGCTTCTTCTTCTTTATACGATCTATGCCCTTGGCTCTCGACCACCCAGGGGTTAACTAACTGTGTGTGTGTGTGTTTGTGTGTGTGTGTTTGTGTGTGTGTGTTTGTGTGTGTGTGTTTGTGTGTGTGTGTTTGTGTGTGTGTGTGTGTGTGTGTGTAGGTTCACCAGTCAGGGGGAGATGAAGCTCCATGAGCGCACCCACACGGGGGAGCGGCCCTACAGCTGCCGTCTGTGTGTTAAGAGCTTCTCCAGGCATTGGCACCTGAAGAGCCACCTGGAGGCCATGCACGCCCACGTGGTGGAGGGCTTCATCCGCAAGAAGTTCCCCTGCTCCCAGTGTGACAAGAGCTGTAACTCTGCAGCTGAGCTCCGTGACCACCAGAGGACCCACACCGGGGAACGCCCATACCAGTGCTCCTTCTGTGACAAGGCCTTTGCACTGGCAGGTGGGCGCGCTGCTACTTTCCCATGTCCACGTCCACGTCCACTACCTCTTAAGAAATGCTCTCTCATAGAAACTCAGAAAAGATAACACATCTTGAATATTGATATTGAATCTATTGAATCTTCCATTACAGGCACCACAACACCCATGTTTTATGTCCCTCATCAGTCACTGTACTGTCACTGGAGAGGAAGAGGTTAAGGCTTGTGTCCCTTTACAGATGCAGGAGCAAAAGGATTCTATCGACCAATGGTTATTGCTATCTCGCAGACTCCTCACACATCCAGGGACATTTACACTGAAATCTGAACTGCTAGTTTAACATAACAATCTCATGCATTTTCAGAACTTGTTTGTCGTAAACTATAGGTTTAGCAGGCTTTGTCCTTTGGAAATGATATATTTCTGCTGTTGTTATTAGCTATTAGAACACTCTCACATGTTCCTTACCTCCCCCTGGCTCTTTAGGAACCTTGGTTCGACACGAGCGTCTGCACACGGGCATCACGCCATACCACTGCACAGAGTGTGGGAAGACCTTCTCTCAGCAGTGGACCCTCACCACCCACATGCGTACCCACAACGGGGACCGGCCCTACAAATGCTCCCACTGTGACAAGTCCTTTGTGACCCCCGGAGAGCTGCGCAGACACAGCCACATCCACTCGGACGACCGCCCACACGAGTGCCCTGAGTGTGGGAGGCACTTCAAACTGGCACAGACCCTCCGCAACCACATCCGGACCTGCCACCGCAAGCCCGGCCAGGAGAGTGCTCAGGAGAGGGGGCACAACTCAGGGCGACTCCCCACAACTGGAGGTCCAACTGCTAACCGTAAAACGGCTAACCAGCCTGCGGCTAACCAGCCTGCAGCTAACAGGGCTGCAGATGTCCATCCTGCTGCTGCTGACCAGGTGAGCATAACCACACTGTGACCACACAGATGAAACATACATTATAGAAAGTTTATGGTTAGGCCTGACTCAACCAGGCACATGATATTCTGGAGTCTAAAAATAGTTTGAAGGTCAGAGAATTGATCCAACGCTGACCAAGTTCTGTCCTTAGACAAGACACCCACATTGCCTATGAATATGGTGTGAGTGAGTGGTGGTGGTTGGAGGGGCGGTTGGCAGCCTTGCTTCTGTCAGTCTGCCCCAGGGCAGCTATGGCTACTGTTTTGGCCATTAAGTATGAATGAATATAATAAGTAAAGCATATAACAAGTATAAGGCAAATGACCCTGGTAATTCTCAGTGCAGTCTCTCACCCCATACTCAAAAGCCTCTTTTTCCACTGACAGTTTGCTTGGGGCCTTGGAGTTTGGTGTGGCTCCCTCCAGCCCATTTGTGTTTCCATGCTCCAGGCTCTGGATCTAGGGGCCGATTTTCATTTCACTTCTGTGAACCTCTACGTCACGTTTGAATGTCTTTTCATGTAATGTGTTGGGTTTAGCTCATGTTAGATGCATTATGCACTGGAAAGATCATGTTTTATATCAATATATCATCAAGTCAGTCAGTGTTTGGTGAGAGATGGTTCTATCTCTTTATTGTTGTCTTGTTTTCACCTGAGACTCTCTTGTGTAATCATCTGTTTCATTATTTTAACCACTCCTGGAGCCATATCTCACAAACCCCCAGACCCCGTTGGAAACCAGGCTAAAGATCTCTCCTGTTCTGCGTTTGTCCAGCCACTCCACCGTCCAAGGGTTCCACAGACCCCCTCCCCAGCAGCAGGTCTCCCCCATGCTGACCCCCAGAGTGAGGAAGAGTCCCTGGAGCACTTGGACCACAGCTCCAGCCCTGTCAATGTGGTGGTGAAGGAGGAGGAGGAGGAGACACCTCTCTGTGGTAAAGTTCACGTCATATAACCCAGACTACAGACTTAAATTCTTAAAAACATGCCAGGAGCTTTTTGTTTTTGTTAGTTTGAGTAATCCTGCATGTGTAGTCCATGTACTTCTCCAGAGATTAGGTCATGTGGTTGTTTTTTTGTTTTTGTTTTGTTAAAATAATATATTTATTAATTTCATTAGAGATGTTCAGTGAAGATCTAGTTACTTTTTGTAACTACTACTTTTCAAGAAATGCAAGTCAGTTCTTAACCATTGGAAATGGAGATGATGTTTATGAAAGTAATATTATCCAAAGGCAGATATTATTAGTTGGAAAATGTGAAATACTCACCCAAGGTGACCAACGCATGTTTATAAGGGAATTAAAGAATATGTGTTCTTTCAGTGGGCCTATGCCTGCCCACAAGTATAAAGGATGAACATGTCTGGTGGTTACTGCTGGATTTTTCTTTTAATAATATTCTAATATTGTGAAATGGTTGAAAATGAAGTCATATTGTGCCCCCATTCTTCACATGAACTTTATTGTGGATATGGAAGTAGAGCATATGATTGTTCTCCAGCTGTAGGAGGGTCCAGGAGGGAGGAGCAGCCCCAGAGGGACAATCCACATGAAGCTGTGAGAAAGCCTCCAAAGAAACGCAAAGTCAAGGTCCGAGTGAAGGAGGAGGAAGAGGAGCCCATGAACTGTGAGTTTACCACTCAGGCCAAATGTTTAGGTACACTAGGGGGATTTGTACATTTTGTTAGATTAGTTAACGCTAAGGCAAATTATATTTAAATCAAATGGGAATTCTTAGCTTGAGACCCAAAGACATCAGGACTATGCCAGGTTTGTCAAAAGAACACTGACTCATGAGGCAGGGTGTTTTGCCGTGTTCAGACTGCGGTGTCACGGGTCTATGGTGGTCACATGTGTAGGCCGGTCCAATGCTTCTGTGGCGCATTTTCAGCGTTCACGCGCTGCGTCTTGAGTGTCGGCACCACAGGCGTCAGATGAGTTGAAAAATCTGAACTTTCGGCAAACTTTTCCATGCGTCATCACGTTTGAAGCGTCTGCCCTGACATGCAAAGTTGTCCAACTAGAGGTGTTTGGTGCGTTTTTGACGCCGTGGTCTGAACGCAGCTTTAGAGTGAGACCTGACCGGCTCTGTGCTCCCTCTGTAGTGTCCTTGGTGAACTCTGCTAAAGTGAAAAGGGGGAGGTGCCCGGGCATGCCCTCACAGCACAAGAAGCTGGATGACCCGTCCAAGAGCCCATTCTGCTGTGGTCTGTGTGGGCGAGACTGTCGAAAGATGTCCGCTCTGCAGGTGCACATGCGCATCCACTCAGGAGAAAAGCCCTACTGCTGTTCCTACTGCGGCAAACAGTTCACCCAGAGAGGCCAGCTCACCGGGCACCTGAAGATCCACACGGGGGAGCGGCCCTTCACCTGCCCGGACTGTGGAAAGAGCTTTGCTCACTCTGGAGCCATGAACCGCCACCGGCTCACCCACACAGGAGAGAGGCCCTATCACTGCCAAGTGTGCCCACGCACCTTCAACCAGTCCGGCCGCCTGCGCGAGCACGAGAAGATCCACAGTGGGGAGAAGTTTGACTGCCCACAGTGTGGTAAGGACTGGCTGATTTCACATCTCAGAGGGGGGCATGAGCCGGTGTTTTACAATAGTCATGATTTCTTAGCACACTGAACAGAACATGCGATCCTTAGTGTCCTTCCCTTCCTTTCCAGATTGGGATCATCCATCATAAAGTGAACCTATTGGGGGATATCATCATGTATGTGACTGTGAGCACTACCACATCATACTGGTGATACACCACACATAGAGCAGCCCATTCAACTGGCAGCCTGCACCAAATCTGGCCCAACTTTGATCGGGCTGTGACCACTTTTTCTGACCTAAATGTCCCACTATCAGCAGGAGTGCAGAGGCGCATCATCCACTTTGCATTGTGCTGCAAACACACACATCACCCAGGCTGCCCTGAGTGTGGTTTGTTTTCCTGGTTAACACTTTATGGAATAATAAGAACACATCTCCTAGAAGTCGCCCCCCTCTCTCCTGCCATCCTCCACAAAGGATACGTTATCGGCATATCCACGCGCCTCCACACACAAGCTCATACATGAGCTCCACGCTTGGTGCTGACCTGACAGCCCGGTTTAGTCTACGCTGCACTGTTCAGAGGCTCTAAGGCACAGGAGCTCCCCTTTACCCAGGGCCACTCGCCCTACCAGTGGACAGTCTTGTATATGCTAAGAGGTCTGGATTTCCCTTGTATTCACTGCCTACGTAACGCCATTTAAGTGTGGGCATTTGGAGACAAGAGCAATGACATTACACAGAGGAGGCGGCAGGGGAAAGTAAGGGCAGAGTTCATAATCAGCACAGAGCCTAGAGCACATCACCTCATGCTTTGTCAGAGGAATGCTTATGCCTCATTGTAGTGCTTAGTAGCACAGTAGTTTGGTAATTGCTTGTTAACAGCTTATGCTGTGATGTCACTGTGTAATACAGTTTTTTAACCATACATATGGGTTGTGTATAGGCCTATATTATTTGTTAAAAAATAAAAACATATCGCCTATTTATAGCCCACATTATGCTCATTTGTGGATCATGACATTTGCCATTCTGCCCCCCCTGAAAATAAAGTTGAAAATCTCTGCAGTCAGTATTCTTTTGAGTGAATGCTTACTCGTACTAGTAGTTGTCATATATTTTTAAAAAATGGTTATAATTCTTGAATGACATTTCTATCCATGACTAATGGTGCCTGTGACTTGTCTAGGTAAGACGTTCACGCGCGCATCCAGCCTGAAGAACCACGTGCGCCTGCACACAGGGGAGCGGCCCTACATGTGTGACCTGTGTGGGATGGGCTTCACCCGCTCACAGAGCCTCCGTCTGCACCGCCGCAAGCACCTGGGTCTCCTGCCCAAAGAGGAACCCGGGGAGCCCGATGAGCTGGATGAGAGCATGTTTGACGACTTCTACAGTGACCACAACTCTCCCATTAACATGTGTATAGCTGACCAACAGGACTGTGTCAATGGGAGGGTCAGTGATGAGCAGAAGGACCAGTGGTTTATAGGACACAGACTGTTTGATTCCGCTCCTCCTCACACCTCCAACCTGAACCGCACATAACACTGGGGCTGGTCTCCTACATTCCTTTACCTCTGCTCCATCTTCTACACCCCTGTCCTCCTCTGGACCTCTGCTCTAACTTCTACACCCCTGTCCTCCTCTGGACCTCTGCTCTGTTTTCTACACCCTGTCCTCCTCTGGACCTCTGCTCTGACTTCTACACCCCTGTCCTCTGGACCTGAGGACCAGGCTGTGCGCAGTGCGCTCATCACTACCTAAAACTCATATTTATTTGGTGCACATGTGTATACAGCAGGTTCTTTCCGGTCTCCTCCTCCTGCTGTGGATGATGGATGGATCCTCTGTATGTTCTCAGTTCAATAGTGGATTCACACTATTTACTTTATGTTTGTGCCCTTGAGGCATCAGAATGTCCAGTGATGTGTTTACCTCTGGTGGTCGCAGCACATCTACTGGCCCGGCTGATACACTACAAATGATGTAGTAACATTCTTTTTTACTTTACTCAACACAGCATTAATGGCTGTAACAGGAACAGGATACAGCATAGTTTTTCTACTAAACTGCAGGTTCAAAGCAGTGCTCTGGTGCATAAACCACTGTGTGGGCCTTACCACCTCCTCCTCATGCTTGTTTCTGACCATTTAGCTTTCCAGTCCTTAGGTTCATGCAGTATACGGCTGTGGAAGGTGGCATTCACTCACCAGTCTCACCATGGAGACTTTTTTTTTTTTCTTCCCCAGTCTGATCAGAACCAGACCAGAACAATCTACCTGAAATCACTTTGACCAATCAGTATTTAGTCCCAGCAGAGCTTTTGTTGACTATTCCGTTCACCTTTACATGTACATACGTTCAGATGTATTCAATGATTAGAATGATGAATATGGGGCTTGTGATGTCAGTGTAAGTCATTTGTTTTCATATGTAAAATGATTACTGTAAGCAACACTCACTTTCAGTAAGTGCAATTGATATTTGGGCTTTAAAGCGAGACTTTAGCAGACTGTTACCGTTAGCCAAAATGTACAGTGTGAAATGTCTTAATAATCGATGTGTCTTGTGTCAGAACCCCCTCATGTAGAGGAGACCTGTTGTCAGTGCTGCCTCTAAATGTGTAAATTTATATCCAAAGCTCTCCAGTAACCATTTCAATAAAACAGGAAAATGGATTGTTGCTTTTTTATTCCAAAATTTGTGTTGAGTTACATATTATTGATGTGCTAATATATAGACAATAAATGGAGAAAGGGTATTTAATTTTGTTGTGGTTATAATGGTTTTGTTCATGATGAAGTCATGTCTTTGGCTCCTCAAATTCGACTACAGTTATTTTATGTCTTTGGGAAACGTGCTACTCAAGTAAGAGTAACTGTCAAGATATCACACCAAATTTATAATATAAAGTTAGGGTAATTGGAAGGACTAAATATTAAAAAATTAAAAAATGTACAGACACAATCATTTCATATTGTCACTTGTAAATGTATTCACAGTGAGAAGAGGAAGCACAACTTTTACTCAAGAATAGTCTGTTACTTCAGTAACGGTAAGGAGTAAAAGAATGCTGCTAGAAAAGTACTCCATAGCGAAAAGTACAATTTCTTTAAAAAGTTACTCAAGTAAATGTAAGTGTAGAATCCCTCAGTCGTCCAGGTAGAATCCATGTCAAAAGGAGAAATTCAATTTGTCCACTGGACAAAAGTTTATTTGGTCGAATACGTTTCGCAGCTCATCCAAGCTGCTTCTTCAGTTCTGGTCAGACGCTGGTGGACACTGCTTTATATCTGCCTGAAGGGAGGAGCTAAATACAATGAAATTACTCTGAGACTACCACACCTATTTGTTTACAGTTTCTGTTAGTTAACTCGGCCTATTGAATATGTAGTGAGTGTGGGGGTTTTGTTAGCAGAACCATTCAAGGCCATGATGGGTGTTTTCACACCTCTGGACATGTCCTGGCTAGTCCCATTGTTTTCCCAGTTTGTTTTGATTTAGGTTTGAGGATAGAGTTATAGATGGGAGACAAATGATGTCTGAGACCTCCATTTCTGTTCAAGGAAGGATTCTCTTTCTTGACAAAAATAGCCTCTTTAACTCCTCTCTCAAACCAGGACCTCACTATCTTTAAAGGAGTGGCCCGTGGCTTTTAGGTGGAGATGTACGGCAGACTGAGGTCCACTCTGGCTCTCCCGTCTGTGTTGATACATCCTTTTGTGGAGTGGCTGTTTTGTTTCTCCAATGTAGCGCTCACTGCAGTCTTCACTACACTGAAAAGACCACATTGCTGTTTGTGGCTCGGTGTTTGTCCTTTGGGTGGAACAGTTTCTGTCTTAAACTTAAAAATCCTTTCAAGCACAGAGGGAAAGGAGAAAGAAGAACATGTGCAGAAAGCCCTCTCTGTTTATGGATATGCAAAATGGGCTTTCAATAAATCTATGAGAGCCAAGAAACAAGAAAACAGAGAATCAGAACCCAGGAGAAAGGATGTAACTATTCCTTACCTGGCTGGTGTTTCTGAAAAACTACAGAGGATCTTCAGACAACATGAAATCCCAGTCTATTTCAAACCCACTAACACTTAAGACAGAAACTGGAGGTCTCAGACATCATTTGTCTCCCATTTATGACTCTATCCTCAAACCTAAATCAAAACAGACAAAGAAAACAATAGGACAGCCAGGTCAGGTCCAGAGGTGTGAAAACACCCACCATGGCCCTGAATAGTTATGCTAACAACACCCCACTCCCACTCCATATTGAATAGACTCACCTAACTAACAGAAACTGTAAATAAATATGTGTTGTCTCAGAGTAATTTCATTGTAATTAGCTCCTCCCTTCAAGCAGATATAAAGCAGTGTCCACCAGCGTCTGACCAGAACTGAAGAAGCAGCTTGGATGAGCTGCGAAACGTATTCGACCAAATAAACTTTTGTCCCGTTGACAAATTGAATTTCTCCTTTTGCCAAGTAAATGTAACTGAGTACTACCTCTCTCTGCTAATTCTTAAGTGGAATGTTTCAATACCGCTGTCCATAATGTATTATCTTTGGAAGGGTCACGTTTGCCGAAGGACCGTGAAGGCCTCTTAAACGGAAGTGTCGCTATACACAGTCTATGGTCCGAGGTGCCGTGAACGTCTCCCAAAGATAAACACGTCCAGCGTGCGTGCGTGCGTACGTACGTGCGTACTGCGTGCACAGCTTTAGCTGCATTTCGCTTCCGTAAACGCCGACTGTTCCTCCAAATGTGCCGCTGTGAGTCACCGGTCAGATCAGCCCTTGGATAATGGTGTAAATACGCTTCAGGTACGTTTTAAACCACGTCGTTTTGCTCATTCTGTCTTGTATTCTCAGTGGAAGGCATCTACACCGGAGCTAAGGTAAGCTAGCTAGACGCTGCGGTGTTTGGGACTACGGCTTTATTTTATTTTCCCTTTAGATGACATATTTAAGTGAATATTCACACTTCTCTGGATCTTAGACACAAAACACGAGTATGCAAAATGGCGTTAAGCGTTCAGTCTTGAGAAGAATTGCCTTATTTGTGAACATTCTCGCAGTCCATGGACTTTGGATAGTGCGTGTTTTACAGGACTGTGGACACACGTGAGCAGAGCTGAAGAAGCAGTTTGGATGAGCTGCGAAACGTATTCAACCAAAACACTTTAGTCCAGCTGACAGAAGTGAATGTCTCCTTTGCTAAAGGTGGCTGGAGTTTGCACGTGTTATTAGGCCTATGTAATGATTTCAATAAACTCATTCATTCCACTGAGACTATAACCCTAAAGCAGGATTATCCACAAAAAACTATTCGGAATTCTTAAAATTTACGAGCTGCAAAAACTAAATATTACAAATGATCAGTTTAGTAGTTAGTTTGTATCTATAATTGGTCATAGAAGTTATTAATTCAAGCCTTTACAGCTCATTGTATTTTAAAAACTTAATAAACCAAAAAGTTCTCACCAGTGCAAAGAAAAGTACTACAATAAATATTGACTCCTAAAAATATTTCTCTATCTAACATACTGAATGATAAGTTAATATAGTAATTATCATGACAGGCTTACGTTTTATGCAACTGTTCTGTTGTTTTCTGTGACATTGGTTTAATGTGATAAAGCATTGGGCATTTCCACATGAATAAAGCACTGATAAACCAGCACAATGTCTTTCAGAACGTGCAGGTCTGAATTAGCAGGTGTTATTACTTGTAAGACCGCTCAGACACACGGGCATGTTGTGCTCTGAAGAGAGACAGATTCTAAAGAGTTTCAGCTAATGTTCTTAAAGGTCTTTAAGGCATAGAGTTAAGATATATTTGATCTGATTTGTAGGGCAGATTTTGATATTTTTCCCCAAATGATGCAGTTCAAAATTTACTGCACACTCACTCACAGCCCCATTTTTACCACAAACCTTTAGAGAGAGCTGTGTAGTCATGTGTGTGCTTTTATCTCTTTCCATGTGTTCAGAGGAAGCTTTGGGAGGACTTTTTAGGCAGCAGATTGACCAAAACATTGGCCTGTGCTGGACATTTAAGGTTGATAGTCAGTTCGCTAAAAACTTGGCCAACCAAGATATCAGTCTATGTCTATAACCGATACGAGTGTAGGGATGGAAAATGGCACTTAATTCTTAAAACACAGTGAACTTATTACACAAGAGATCCAGTGATGTTATGCAACTGTTATTTATCTGAACAGCTTTAAATTAATATAAGTTCAAACATGAGACATTTTCGGCCTGTAAATTGTCTTATTAAATCCAATTACCTGTGACCTGGCTGAGTGGATCCTGGACTACCTCACAAACCGGCCCCAGTTTGTGAGAGCCCGGGACTGTGTGTCTGACCTCATGACCTGCAGTGTGGGGGCGCCCCAGGGCACCGTCCTCGCGCCCTTCCTCTTCACACTCTACACTGCAGACTTCAGACACAATACGGACAGCTGCGTCCTGCAGAAGTTCTCCGATGACTCCGCCATCATCGGTCTCATCACGAACGATGACGACACGGAGTACAGAGGACTAACGCTGGACTTTGTGGACTGGTGTCACCGGAACCATCTTCTCATCAACGCGGGGAAGACCAAGGAGATGGTGGTGGACTTCCGTAGACGCCACTCTACTGCCCCCCCACCAGTGAACATCCAGGGAAGAGACATTGAGAGAGTGGACTCTTACAAGTACCTGGGTGTGCATCTGAACAATAAACTGGACTGGACTCATAACACAGATGCACTGTACAGGAAGGGCCAGAGTCGGCTCTATCTCCTGAGGAGACTGCGGTCCTTTGGAGTGACAGGGCCACTCCTGAGGACCTTCTATGACTCTGTGGTGGCATCAGCCATCCTGTACGGTGTGGTCTGCTGGAGCAGCAGCGTCACAGAGAGGGAGAAGAAGAAACTGGACAAGGTCATCAAGAAGTCCAGCTCCGTCCTGGGCTGTCCTCTGGACTCGGTGCAGCAGGTGGGGGACAAGAGGGTCCTGGCTAAACTCATGTCTATGCTGGACCATGAGGGTCACGCCCTGCAGGACGCCCTGTCTGCTCTGGAGAGCAGCTTCAGTGACAGACTGATTCACCCTCGCTGTGTAAAGGAGAGATTTCGCAGGTCTTTCCTTCCTGCTGCTGTCAGACTGTATAATGAACAATGCTAGTCATGTGTCATCTTCATAGTAATAATAACAATAATAACAATGTGCATTACTATTTAAAGTCACTACCTGCTACTTATTTATTTATTTAACCACCACTGTCCATCACTGCACTGTACACAATATTGTGATTGTAAATACTTATTATTATTTATCTTGTTTTTGATGTGTGCTCTTGTTTTCCTACTTTTTCTGAAACTTGCGTTGTGACATTGAAATTTCCCCACTGTGGGACGAATAAAGGATTATCTTATCTTATCTTATCTTACCATGGAACACCTGATCCAGCAAATTTTTCCAAAATGTTCCTAAAATTTGAGTTTACTTTTGGGCTAATACTGTGGCTTTATATGAAATGATGCATATTGCACATTATCGCTTCAGTTTTGATGTTTTCCGTTGTGAATGAGGAACAGAGACAGGTGAATCCTGCGTGTCCAGGCTGCTGTGGTCTCCTCCAGACCTGTCACCATAAATACTAAACCCACCTATTCAATACATGACAGATGTGTCCAAATCATTTCCCTTGTGGTTAGTATTTATCGTGAGGACGTTTTCTTTGTCCTAGTGGGATGGTTTTTGTTGTTGGCCTGTCACAATAACACATTTACACAATATTGAAACTAATTTATGCCACTGACACAATAACCCAAGAGCAGATTTAAACCACAAAAATTCTTCTAACTCTACAATACAGAGCATAAACGGCAGAATCAGAATGAAACACTTAGTTTGCATTTCTAATGAGTCATAGTAATTATTAATTTAAACTTTTTATGACTTCAATTTTATTGGGTAAATTACCAAAAAATTCCCAGTTGTGCAAAGAAAAAGTCCCCACGATAAATATTAACCCCAAAAATACATTGTTCCATCTGTCATGTATTGAACCAGAAGTCAGTATCGTAATTGTGGCGAGCCAACACACTAAGATTAGATTTGAGCTTTAAAGGGTTAAATGCATGACTGTTTTAATGATATTGCACATTAGGGTTATCCTGTCAGAATAAATTAGTTTCAGTCTTATTGTTTATCGTCCATATTTTCTGTAGTAATGTATCACACTTCAAAATATCTTCTCGTGTCAGGCCTAGTGTGGTTCCAGAGGAGGATGGTGTCGTATAAGCGTCTGGACCCAGAGCAGGTGCGCTTCTCTGGGGGGGCCTTCAGCGATGAGAGGCCCCCAGTCTACGAGGAGACCTCCGTGAGTACAGCCAAACACCCCACACTACACCTAATAGTCTGTGCAATTCACTAATGTTACTACACTATAATACTTATGATTGGTGTTGCCATGATACTAAAATGTCAAACTTGATTTCAATACTTGGAAAAGACTTGATACTCAATACTAATTCCAATATCACAAAGATAATGAAAAACACTCTTTCTTTAGACAGTAGAATGTGATTTTCAACATTAAATGGTCGTATTTTCTTTTCTGTTCCCGTGTGTCCTTATATGTGTGTAATCCTCAGTGGTCCTGTAGGTTCCATAGTGGTCCATGGGCGTATACTAGTCTATGTGCTCTTATACTTGTTCTGATGCAGCTCAACATCATTCTAAAGACATTCAGGAAATCTTTATTTCTGTCCTGTCAATGGGACTCTTTAGTATTACTAAACTGCTCAAATGAGTATCTAGTTCCGACACTAGTTTTGGTATCGATAAGTGTCTGATTTTCAATATTTTTGAAATCTTACATCGTGATCAGTAATTTTATAGACATATTTATTTAAAAATAAATTGTTCCTGTTTTGTTTAATGTGGTGTGCTCTAACCTGGGTTAACTGCACCCATTTCGATAGTTCACAGCACTGACCCCAGTTCTATGGCCTTCCACTAGCCTTCTGCCACATCTGTTTTTCATTTTGTGGCTCTTGATGATCAAAGATTGGACTTTGGACCTTCACAGGATCTCACCTGATTTGAACTCATAAATATCTTCATGGTAACGTGTTGACAATAGCCATGCTGCTATTTTGATATGGACTCCTCACCTCAAACATATAATATATAGGCTTGTCAAGTATTGAAAATCAGATACTAATTGATACTAAAACTAAACTATACTATACTATACTATACTATACTATACTATACTATCGATACTATTGATACTATTATGATACTCATTTCAGCAGGTATCAGTACTACAAAAGCCCCATTGGCAGGACAGAAATGAACCTTTCCTGAAAAGCTTTAGAATGATTTTGAGCTGAAAAATAAGTACAAGAGTGCATATACGCCCGTGGACCACTATGGAACCGACCTGGAGCACTGAGGAATTGCCAGATATAAGGACACATGGGAAGAGAAAAGAAAGTACTACCATTTAATGTGTGGAAAAAAAAATCACATTCTGCTGAGTTTCCCATGAATAAAACTATGACTATGGTGGCCTCCCATAGTCTAAAATTCTCTCCCATAGACTAAAAAGAATATGGATTGGATATTGGCATAACAACATCTCCCTTGTTGCTCCCTGTATTCACATTCACATAACACGTAACGGCACTGTTCAGAAAGACTGCTTGAATATGAACTACAGGCCATAAGTGACATTCAAACACCACATAAAATGAAAGTTCTTAATATAGAAAGTATTTGTGCCATCATAGTCTAAACAGAATCTATGGGAAATACTGTACTGTCTAATTAAAGAGTGTGATTTATTATCATCATGTTTTTGGAATTGATATAGAGTATTGAGTTTATGTCTGAAGTGTTAGTATCATGACCACAGTGATTCCATGTGCGTACAGTGCACAGTGAAAGACAAAGAACACATGTCCCTTTGGAGTTGTTAGCTCATATGTTGTTGTGTGCAGGTTCCAGAGCCCGAGGAGGCCCCTCTGATGCGCTGGACTCCCCTCTGCTCAGTCACTAGAAGCCTGTTTGTGATTGGCTGTCTGCTGCTGCTCCTGTTGGGGGGCTGGCTCCTGGGAACCAGATACTGGCTCCTCTCCTCCTCCTCTTCCTCACTCCCCCACCGTCCCCCTGCTCCTGCTTCAGGCATACCTTCTAACCCTAACTCCACTGCCCCCTTCAGTGCCCCCTCCCCCCCCAGAGAAGGCTGCATGGTGGTGCCAGAGGCCTGGAGGTTTGACTGTTACCCGGAGAGAGGGGCAATAGTGACCCAGGAGATGTGCAAAGCCCGGAACTGCTGCTTTGTCCCTGGGCGCAGCGGGCAGGACGGGGTGCCCTGGTGCTTCTACCCTCCAGACTTCCCCTCGTACTCCCTGGTGTCCGTGCAGCCCACCCCTCTGGGGCAGAAGGGCGTCCTGCAGAGGCACCACCAGACCTACTACCCAGGAGACATCATGAACTTGCAGCTTGAGGTGTTTGAGGAGACCAACTCACGCTTACATGTCAAGGTATGTTGCTCAGGTGCTCCATAAAGTTGCAGTTCCTCCATTATGAGCATTACAATCTAAAAACATACTCCCAGGCGGGGTGTGGAGGTATAAGGAACAGTGTGATTGGTCTAACACATATCCAGACTAAACTACGCCCCTGCAGCCAGGTCTTTGTATCAGAAACACGTGTCTGTGATCAGGGCAGTCTTTCATGATGTCACCAACTACATGGGGCATCACACACTTATATTTAGGCATTTTTTAACCAGAAAACTGCAAATGTGCCTAGTTTGTACTAAAATGGTCAAAAATGACTAGGAACAGTTGGTCATACTATTAAAACCCCATATACTAGTACACAGTTTGGTAGCAAAAAAAGTGTATTTAGTTTTTAGTTCCACTTCAAAAACTGCAGTCTTTGCGATTTGCTATTTGCTTTTTAAAGTACCACAGTTTCCTCCACAAACATTAAAATGTCCTGTCTGCATAAAAATGTCTATCCCTGTAGTTTTGCTCTGAAATGTGATTCTTGTATTCTTTGTCAGTTCAGATTTCAGTCTTTTTGTTAATTCTCCTGGACGTGTTTAAAATATGAACTTTGAACCGAATCCTATTATTAAAACATGAATCAAATATCTAATTCAATGCTTGTCTGAAAAATCATAATTTGATATTTTTCCTAAATTGTTCAGCTCTATGTTATACCAGACCAATATTAGTCTAGTATTATCCAGAATACAAAGGATAATGAGTGCTGGGTGGATCCATAGAAATTTGAACGTTTTTCAAAAGCAGGTGCTCAAATCGAGAGAGGGGTGGTCCTTTGCAAATGAAAACAGCTCTGTCTTTGTGGGTATAATGTATAACAAGAACTCTCTGTTGTTCAAGAAAAATGAAAAAAGCCTTTATGACAGCATGGGTATTGAAAACTTGTAAATTACACACCTATGTGTAACATGTTACATTTAACATGTATAGATTTAGATGTATTTATTTAAAGGGACCATGCATATTAATGAACATACAGTGTAAATATGCCAGAATTAACCCAATGGTTATTTTCCATCTGTGGTCCCTGACAGGTCAGGACAAGACACAACATTTAGCACTGTACACACACTCAATAAAACACACACAGTAAACACATGACAACATTAGAGTTAAAAACACTTTAGTGATCACAGACGTGGTTCCTCTTGAGCCAACACAGGTTCATTTATGTTTAATGTGAGAGTGTCTGTGAGAGCAGCTGGGGGGTGCTGTTGACTGAGGACTGTGCGTCTCAGAGGAGCTTCATAGTCACAGTCAAGTATCAGTTGTATATGTGTCTGTTTGAATTGTATGTAGGCAAGTTTTTTCGGTGAGCCTGTTTGCCCTGAGGAAGGCCATGCTGGGCCCAAACACATAGGTGTGTATTTGATGTCAGTAGTCATGCTCTAATAAAGGTTTTTCATTTTTTTGAACAACAGTGTGCCTTGGATTTTTGTCACTAGTCTAGGATTATTCTCTTGCTGTACTGAGTGCACTGCTGCTGTGTTCCTCCCAGATCACGGATGCTTCCAGCCCCAGGTATGAGGTCCCCATAGAGGTCCCCTCTGCCACAGAGAGGGCCCAGACTCCAGAGTATGTGCTGGAGCTGTCCAAAGAGCCGTTTGGAGTCATTGTGAGCCGAAGATCGACAGGAGCTGTTCTGTGAGTCCACCTGGGATAAACACAGCACTGCACTCTCTCATGCACATCTGATCATCGTAAGGGCTTTTCTCATGAGTTTGTTGTGAAAAAATGTAGTTTAACCTGTCTGAGTCAATGGATCTGATGGATTTTAATGGTTTTCAAAAGGGAACATTCCCAGTGATTCCCAGAGAGGGGCGCTCTCAGACTGGCCTTTTACACAGAGAAATTCCAAGGTCAGATACAGATACATCAACAGTGACTATTGCAATACAGTCCAGGATCTGATGTGTCTAATGAACATATGTTTTTCCATTACACATCCCTCCTTCTGATCACTTATAAAGTAGAAAGGAAAAAAGCATAGAATAAGAAAAGAAAATAAATAATAAACCAAATTGAACATACTAAAATGAGCTAATAAAACCA
>CM057090.1:35393172-35420672 GCA_029959045.1 Taenioides sp. WSHXM2023
ATCTGTCTACATCTCAAATTAGTCTGTCAAGCTCAAAATCCTCTGTTCCATCTTATGATGTCATGTAGTGGCAGTTTTCAAGCTAACAGCTCCTTTTACCTGCATTCAGTAAAGTGATCGAAAGATTCTAATGAAGGTGTATGGAGTTTAAAAACAAGATGGAGCACTTCCTGTATTACCACATGACACAAGGTGGAGGTGTTTTCTGAAAAGAACTCAGCCTAAATCTGCAGGGTTTGTGTGTTAAACATGTGTGAATTGACACACAACACAACTCCAGGTCTGTTTGTGACGAGGACACAAACTAACATTTCCCCAATAAATGCTATAGGATTAGCCAATTTTATGCAGAGTAAGACAGAGATTTTGTTGTTTGTGGAGGAAGTTAGTGTACTTCAAAATCTGCAGCCTTTGCAGTTTGATAATTTTGTCATTTAATCTTGCAACCCTACTGTCCAATGACCTACAGTGCACCAATTCTACCCACTAGTCCGAGGGTCCACTAGTCCGAGGGTCCACTAGTCCGAGGGTCCACTAGTCCGAGCTTTTGGCTGTATATTTCGAGAGTAATAGATGTTATGAAACGTGCTGACACTCAATGTAAATTGTGTCGTAGCTTCACACATTATACTCCACCGACGCCAGCAAAATAAATATATAAATTACAATTTCATCCAATTTCGTATGGGAATAAGCTTGCGATCCACGATGAGCGATCCACGATGCAGCTGGGTCCTAGGATTACGTGGCTTTCATGGGACCTGCGCTCTTCGAGTGCCCTTCTAGTTATTCTTGGCATTGACTCCGTGGCCATGAATCTGTGTTTATGAATCCACAATCTGAATTTAGTCCACCAGGGTATCAATCTGTTTTTAGTGTCTACTTACCTTGATCTATCCCAGGGGTCGGCAACCTTAAATACTCAAAGAGCCATTTGGACCGTCTCCCACAGAAAAGAAAACGCCCGGAGCCACAAAAGCCTTTTGACATCTAAACCAGCGCAAACCAGGGGAACTACAGGCAAAACTACAACTCCAAGAAAACTACACCAACCACAACATCCTCCACTACAGCTCATAAGCGCGATAGAAGCACAGAACAGACTCACCATAGGCAGAACATCCCTCAGTCACAGAAAGAACACGCATATTCCACTGAGTCCTGCCCTTTAGTCCGACAGAAGCTGACCGCATCAGCGGCACAAGGAGCGAGCTGTTTTTTCAGCGCTTCTAGTTTATGCAAATTAGCCATGTGGTTTTAAGTTTCACTTCTGTATAACGTAAATAAATGTGCGCAAAGCTGCATTAAACACATTATTATTTGAGTCCTCCTCGTAGGAAATAAAAATCCAAACTTAAATTATCCACTGTCGCGTGCACCGCGTGTATCAGTCTCATCAAACGTGAAAGCAAATGAATCTGCCCACATAGCATTAAGCGTTCTGTTTTCTTCAGAAACTTTTCTTTTCTTGGATTTATTCATCATTGGGCTGAAAATCATACTGCTGATGTAGGTGCCGGTAAGTCCGGGCTGCCAGTGTGTGCCGGGTGGCGCACATCGGCGGCTTTGACGCATGTTTTGAGCAACAAAAATATTAAAAATGTTTTATTTAAATGTTACAAGATTACCATTATCTACAATTTTAGATTTACATTTAAAAACGAACAAACTAAAATAAAAATACTATGTAATTAAATACTCATTATTTTCCAAAGTCACAGGGAGCCACGACAGAACGATGAAAGAGCCACATGCGGCTCTGGAGCCGCGGGTTGCCGACCCCTGATCTATCCCCTTTAAACACCTTTAAAACTCGGACTAGTGGACCCTACCCCAGTGCACAAAAGGCGTAGGGTATAAGAATATAGCAATGAGATAATGAAAACCAAGATTCCAAAAATGTTTTCAGTTTTCTTTTGCAGTTGCTATAAGATTTTGTGCAATATTTGTTTTAGTGCACAGGGGGGCAGTAGAGATTGTCCCTTTGTGTAACATTCATATACTAGTACATTGAGTGTGTGCACCCATAGGACCCAGGCATCAGCAGCACCCAGCCCCCAGGAGAGTACTGGCCCTATGACGAAGGCCAAAAGAGAGGAGTGTTCATCAGAGACGCCGATGGGAATACACTCATCGGGAAGGTAAGGATCAGTATAAGCATTAGTACAAAGTAGTAGTTCAAAGAAATTCCTAATGATAAAAAAAAGCAACTGCTCAAGTAAGAATGATAATTTGAATTTTATAGAACAACAAAACATCACACAAAATCTGGTATTTTCAAAGGACAGACACAAAATGAAACAAAAATCATATGTGAAGGAGTGCTGCAAGAAACACAAATGTTCAAATCATTTCATGTAGTCACATAAAGCTTTTGTCACTTTAGACTTACTTGCAGTGGGAAGAGGAAGCACAACTTTTACTTTTAAGTAAGAGTACTGTTACACTGTACTATATATTACTCAAGTAAGAGTACTGTTACACTGTACAGTATTCAAGTGCAGTGCATGAAAACTACTAAGATGTATCTTTATTTGTTTAAAGGCCTTGTACCCAATTTGTCCCCATGTAAATGTGCCTTGCCCCAGTACAGATATATTGAATAAGCAGCTCCTGAGATTAAAATAACCTAAATAGTTAAAAATAATCAGCTGTGTATTGTCTGCATCTAATTATAAAGCATTTTATTTTCTGATCATCAGAAAGTGCACGTTGGCATGCTAGTTGTTGTTACCTTTACTGTGATGGCAAAACTCTGCTGTGGTCTCTGAGAGTTGTAAGATAAGATAAGATAAGACTTTATTGATCTCACAGAGGAGAAATTCACTCATGACAGAAGCTCACAGTCAGGGGACAGTATAGTGCAAAAAGTTGTGAAAAATTGTGCAAACACTCAGAACAATAAGTAAATAAAAAATAAAATCACAATAAATATTAACATATTTACAACATCAGGTAGCTCTTATGTACAGGGAGTGAAAGAAATGTAAATATATAATAACATATCTCTTATATAATATATATATATATATATATATATATATATATATATATATATATATATATATATATATGTGTAAAAGAATACAAATATACAAATATATAAATATATAATCTGAGGACAGTGGAGGCGGTTACTGATGAGGTGACATGGTTACAGGTTATTGCACGGGCTATTGCACAGGTTATTGCACAGGTTATTGCATGTGTTAAACAGTGGAGTTGTACAGTCTGACAGCAGTGGGGATGAAGGACCTGCGGTAGCGTTCCTTCTTACACTGAGGGTGCCTCAGTCGGCCGCTGAAGGTGCTGCTCAGTTCCTCTACAGTCCGGTGCAGAGGGTGAGAGGTGTCGGCCATGATGGATGTGAGTTTGGCCAGCACCCTCCTCTCACCCACCTCCTCCACAGACTCCAGAGGACAGCCCAGGACAGAGCTGGCCCTCCTGACTAGTTTGTTCAGTCTTTTCCTGTCCCGCTCTGTGCTGCTCGGGGCCCAGCAGACGGCAGCGTAGAGGAGAGCAGAGGCCACCACAGAGTCATAGAAAGTCTTGAGCAGGGGCCTGCACACTCCAAAAGAACTCAGTCTCCTCAGAAGGTGAAGGCGACTTTGGCTCTTCTTGTACAGGGCGTCAGTGTTGTGGGACCAGTTCAGTTTATTGTTGAGGTGAACACCCAGGTACTTAAAACTGTCCACTGTCTCTATGTCCTGTCCCTGGATGTTCACCGTTGAGGGAAGTAGTGTCCTTCTCCCGAAGTCACCATCTCCAGGAGATCACCATCTCCTTGGTCTTACTGGTGTTAAGGCACAGGTGGTTGTGCTCACACCAGTCCACAAAGTCCCTGATGACCGATCGGTACTCCAGCTCAATCCCCTCAGACACACAGCCCACAAGGGCCGAGTCGTCAGAGAACTTCTGGAGATGGCAGGTGTCCGTGTTGTAGGTGAAGGCCGAGGTGTAGATAGAGAAGAGGAAGGGTGAAAGGACAGTTCCCTGTGGGACCCCAGTGCTGCAGACAACCACCTCTGACTCACAGCCGCGCAGCCTCACATACTGCGGCCGGTCAGTGAGGTAGTCGATGGTCCAGGCGGCGAGCTGTCCGTTCACTGTGAAAGCTCATATAAACTCATTGAGGTGCATAGTTAGGATACTCTGAATGCATAAGGTAAGTGAGGAAGAATTTTGGACCACTGCAAACTGTTTAAATGAACAAGTTCTGTTTTTCACATTTTAAGACAATGAAAATGTGGTAAGATGATTTCCCCCTCCCTGTCTCTCCAGGTGTGGCCTGGTCTCACAGCATACCCAGACTTCTCTGATGAGGCCACATATGAGTGGTGGTTTGAGAACATCCAGCGCTTCTACAAGAAGGTCCCCTTTGACGGCCTGTGGATTGTGAGTCCTCATACACTGTACCAGCACATTCTACTGTGTGTGTATGGACCATGTCTGTGCGAGTCCTCAATACTGTACCAGCACACTGTGCTCTCTGTGATTACTGACACCAGTGTCTCTGTCAGGACATGAATGAACCCTCCAACTTCCTGGATGGCTCCACAAACGGCTGCCCCTCCAACAGTTTAGAGAACCCTCCATACACACCAGGTAGGTGCATTTCTGAGATGTATTTCTGTGTTTTATTTTACCGTGCTTTTTACATTTTATGTCATACTTGAACCTCTCCTAAGACATTACTGACTCACTTCTGATGGTTTCCAAAAAAACAGCTCTGATAAATGTTATTGAGATGGCATTATCTTTGATATTCTCCAGACCTTTAACATTTCATGAAGGATAAGTAGGGAAGAGGTTTATGAGTGGTTTATTCACACAGTGCAGGTCAGGTATGGAAGAAGTGTTTTATTTGCTGGTATGGCCTTCAAAACTGCACCCCCAGATTCATTTCTGTACATACATTTAAGAGGCAGTATTTTACTGCTAAGGGGTATTAACTGTCAACTCTTAACATATTTAGGTCACCATGTTACCTTTTATTGTTTTAGAAATGCTATATTCATTGAAAACAATGCATTAACAACTTATATTAGCCCCTCTTTAATACCTGCACCAGCCTTTGATTCGTAGGATGCTGTAATAATCAGACTGTTCTTCTGGCTGTGCTGCAGGTGTGCTCGGAGGTCTGCTGCGCTCCAAAACAGTGTGTGCCAGTGCCCAGCAGAAGCTCTCCTCTCACTACAACCTGCACAGCCTGTACGGCCTGCAGGAGGCCAGGGCCACCTCCAGGTCTGTCTGTGTGTGTGTCTGTGTGTGTCTGTGTGTGTCTGTGTGTGTCTGTGTGTGTCTGTGTGTGTCTGTGTGTGTCTGTGTGTATATATGGACCGTGTCTGTGTGTACAATAGATGAATGAATCAAACAGACACGCGTGTACTGTGTGTACAGTGCTCTGACGCGGCTCCTGGGGAAGCGTCCCTTTGTCATCTCGCGCTCGTCCTTCCCCGGGCAGGGACAGTACTCTGGACACTGGCTTGGAGACAACCGCAGTAACTGGAAGGATATGGCCGCCTCCATCGCAGGTCAGGCTCTGCTGGGCTTTATCACAGAAGCAAATCTGTTTGTTAGACCATTAGCCTAATATGTGAAAATATGCAAAATAAAAGAGTAAAATGTATTTAGTGGAAGTCACATGATGTATGTACAAATATAAGGTAATGTAAAAATACACACATAGAGTTCCATCAGGTGGAAGAACAGTTTTACTTTATTTTGAAGGAATATATCCCACGATCAGGGCAAGTTAAAAACAGGGTGTGCACAAATGACTGGAATTCCAGTTTTTTTATCAATTTAAGTTTAAGTCTGTTTAAGGAATTGTGTTTCTGTAGTTGTGTTTAAACATGTATGATGTGTGTGTAGGCAGGTATTTCTCACATAGTTGGGGCTAAAATCTGTGTGTGTGTGCGCGTGTGTGCGCGTGTGTGCATGTGTGTGTGCACGCACAGGCATCCTGAGTTTTAACCTGCTGGGCGTGCCTCTGGTGGGGGCAGACGTGTGTGGCTTCAGTGAACAGACAGACGAGGAGCTGTGTGTGCGGTGGACCCAGCTCGGAGCCCTGTACCCCTTCAGCCGCAACCACAACGCCCTGGACAGCCCGGTGACTCTCCTCTCTTTATACACAACACAATACACACACAATACACACAATCACAACGCCGTGGACAGCACAGTGACTCTCCTCATAATAATAATAATAAATTTTATTTGTAATGCACTTTACATTTCAGCGAAATCTCAAAGTGCTACAGTGAAAGCATAAAAGATGATAAGAACACATACAAATTACATTTAAAACATCCTAACACAAGGTAAACAAGGCAAAATCCTAGTAGGCCTTTTTAAATAGAAATGTCTTAAGTCCTTTCTTAAAGGCCTCCAAACTCTGAGGCGCCTCAGGGACTCTGGGAGGGTGTTCCACAGGCGTGGGGCTGCAGCCTGAAAAGCTCTGTCTCCCATAGTGGAGAGTTTAGTCCTGGGCTGATGGAGGCAATGGGTGGAGGATGAGCGAAGGTGTCGTAAGGTGGTGTATGGTGTGAGAAGCTCTGAGGTAGGCCGGGGCAGTTCCGTGTATGCACTAGGGCTGCCACAAACGATTATTTTGATAGTCGACTAATCACCGATTATTTTTTCGATTAGTCGACTAATCGATCCGTAAACTGACTGTAAATTAGGGCTTTGACTTTTGCCCAAAAATCATATTCGAAGTTCGTTTGTTTATTAATATTAATATTCGAATATATTCGAATATTGTATTAATATTTTGACCATTAAATGCCTTCAGTAAGACCAGGGGTCGGTAACCCCTGGAGCCGCATGTGGCTCTTTCATCGTTCTGTCGTGGCTCCCTGTGACTTTGGAAAATAATAATGAGTATTTAATTACATTGTATTTTTATTTTAGTTTGTTCGTTTTTAAATGTAAATCTAAAATTGTAGATAATGGTAATCTTGTAACATTTAAATAAAACGTTTTTAATATTTTTGTCGCTCAAAACATGCGTCAAAGCCGCTGATGTGCGCCACCACACACACTGGCAGCCCGAACTTACCGGCACCTACATCAGCAGTATGATTTTCAGCCCAATGATGGATAAATCCAAGAAAAGAAAAGTTTGGCTTTTTATTTCCTACGAGGAGGACTCAAATAACAAATGTGTTTAATGCAGCTTTGCGCACATTTGTTTACGTTTTACAGAAGCGAAACTTAAAACCACATGGCTCATTTGCATAAACTAGAAGTGCTGAAAAAACAGCTGCTCCTTGTACCACTGATGCGGTCAGCTTCTGTCGGACTAAAGGGCAGGACTCAGTGGAATATGCGTGTTCTTTCTGTGACTGAGGGATGTTCTGCCTATGGTGAGTCTGTTCTGTGCTTCTATCGTGTTGGAGATGTTCATGTTAAACTTTTCAGAGATTATACGTGTGCAAGTCGTACGTGTGCAGCGCAGTTCTTTATTTCACTCATGCACTTTATTTATGTTGCTACTGTTGTGATGAAAAGACTGAAAGGTGTAAATAATTCTCTTAAGACTCACGCTTATGAGCTGTAGTAGAGGATGGTGCGTGTGTTGTAGTTCCGTCTGTGTGTTCAGTAGCAAAAAAGCATCGTTGTCGGAGTCATATCGGAGGGCTGGAGTTGTGTCAGAAGCTCATACTGCAGGGGGAGAACCGCACAGGCTGTTGGGTAGTTTTCCGTTGACAGCACCTGGGTGGCTAATGAGCTCGCGATTTACAACTTCACCAGGTGTGAAAAAACGGAATCTTGAATCGAAAACAATGTTTACAAGCAAACACATTTACAAAAAAAAACAAAAAAAAACAGGTTCGAATATTAAGGGCTTTGTTCGAATATCTCCATTTTTTCGAATAACGAACAGCCCTACTGTTCACCCTAATATTGGCAGCTAACTAGCCGGTTTGCTTACCGAGACGACAGACCCTCTTCAGAATCATCCACAATGACATGCTTTCTCTTCAGATGCTCATGCATAGCCGTTGTGCTACCATGATACGCAAGTTCAGCTTTGCAAATGTTGCACTGCATGCTTTTCTCACCACTTTTCTTAAACTGCTCCCACACTTTGGAGCTTCGTTTCCGGGTAGCCATGCTACTGTTATGGTATCATTTACAGTGAAATCAGGACTGACGCCAATTACCACTACTGCGCATGTGCGAATGTGTGTGTGTGCGTGGTATGTGACAGAAAGGCAGACGCGGCAGTGGAAGCTGCAGCCACAGTTTCGAGAGAAAAGCAAAGTTAAAAAAAACAAAAAACAACAACAACAAAACGATGCGTCGACTACTAAATTAGTTGTCGACGATTTTGTTCGTCAACATAATCGTGACTAATCGACTAATCGTGGCAGCCCTAGTATGCACTGATAGGTGAGGAGGCAGAGTTTGTAATTAATTCGATGTTGAATGGGCAGCCAGTGAAGTGAGCAGAGAACAGGGGTGATGTGATCGTATTTGTGCCTCCTCGTTAGGATCCTGGCAGCGCAGTTCTGGATGTGTTGAAGCTTCTGCAGGCTCCTGCCAGAGATCCCAACAAGAAGGGCGTTGCAATAGTGAAGTCACGAGGAGACAAAGGCATGGATCAGTTTTTCAGCATCAGATTGAGAAAGGGAGGGACGGAGTTTAGAAATATTTTTAAGATGAAAGAAGGAAACTTTGGAAAGATGGCGTATATGATTGTCAGATGAAAGATGTGGGTCAAGTTTGACTGGGTTTGATGTGGAGTTCCAATTACCATAGCTTCAGTTTCATTGCTGTTTAGTTGGAGGTAGTTGTCTGCCATCCATGCCTTTATCTCCTCAAGACAGGTGTGGAGGACAGATGGTAGGGCTGAGGAGGAGGTGGGGTCCATTTTCATATAGAGCTGAGTGTCATCGGCATAGCAGTGAAATGAAAGTCCGTGTTTACGGATGATCTGACCCAGCGGGAGCATGTAGATTGTAAAAAGGAGCGGGCCTAGGACCGACCCTTGTGGCACTCCGCAGGTGACAGTGTGGGGGAGTGATTTGGCCTGCCCTATAGCATTCTATACACAACACACACAAACACAACACCCTGGACACCACTTTGTAATGACTAAACCGAAAAGCTAATGTTAGAAGATAGTTATTGTCTTGCTGTTATCCAGACTCAGGAGCCTTCAGCCCCTCTGCTCTACACTGTTCCACATCTACCCTCATACTGAATGTGTTGTGTTATTGTGTTGTGTTATGTAGGCTCAGGAGCCCTCAGCCTTCAGCCCCTCTGCTCGCGCTGCCATGAGATCAGCCCTGCTCCTGAGATACTCCCTGTTCCCTCTGCTGTACACGCTGTTCCACCAGGCCCATGCGCACGGACACACGGTGGCCCGCCCCCTCTTGTTCGAGTCAGTACTACTCCCTATGATATTACAACATTCTATAGGCCAGTATTATTTCAGCTCACCTTTTGTAGATCATTTCTTTCTGGTCAGATTGTGTTTAAACAAAAATGTAATTAAATTCTAACTTGAGAAATAGCACTCCAAATAGAGCAGTGCCTACAGCTAGCATCACACCCCCAGGGAATGTTGATGAAAGTATCAATAATAGTATTATAACTATCTGAACCATTTATCTGATTTACAAATATAAATGCTTATAAATGGAAATGTTGACAATAATCTCTAATTAACAATCATATTTTTACACTATTCACCTCTCATTCAAAAAACAAAAAACATGTATGATAATTGAAATATCTTGTTAAATTAATTTGGCAAATCATTAGGGATGTAATTATTTTTCCCAAATGTTTCAGACCTGATCACACATGTCAAATGGAAGTGATAGTGTTGTCATTTAGGAAATCAATAAGAAGATCTTCATTTATTTAATGAAATAAAAAAGTCTCATTTTATAGCATCTTATTGTATATGGTGATGCTTCACCATATAGTGAACACATACATACATACAGTGAGCACTGATGAAAACATGTATGTATACAGTATGTTTGTGTGTATGTATTCATCCTTGTCATTTCTCGTGTGAGTCTGACTGTAGATCAGGGGTGGGCTATGGGGCCACATGAGAAACAGAAAATATTGTGGAGGGCTTGCCCAAAATGCTTCACTCAATTCTGCATAATATTAATTGTATTTCTTTATAAAAAGCAGTAAATATCATTGTTTTGACAAGCTGGTGAGACTGGTAAGAGTGTATGTTATAACAAAACAATGAAAAATTTAGGTTGCCTTACAAAAAAATGTCATTTAAAAAAACTTCTCTAAAAAAAAAGCAATGCAGCTTTAGTCCATGCATGAGGTCAAATTATAAAATATGTTTATTTTGTGATTCCAAATGAGCTTAAACAGGCCAATCAGAGTCAACCAAAGGGCTGTATGTGGCCCGGGAGCTGGACAATGCCCAGGCCTGCTCTAGACTGTATGAGTCTGACTGTAGACTGTACACACACAGGTTCCCCCATGACCCGCGCACCTATGGGATCGACCAGCAGTTCCTTTGGGGGCGGGGCTTACTGGTCACCCCGGTGCTGCTTCCTGGTGTGGACTCTGTGCAGGGGTACTTCCCAGCCAGCCGCTGGTACGATTTCTACACGGTAAGACACTGCGCACAACTCCTAAAAACAAAAGAATCTGAATCTTAGTGATTTAAAGGTTTTTTAGTTTAATTAATGACTTAGAATTGGATGTTGAAGGTTTGAGACGTAGGATAAAGGGAAGGAGACGACCAGAACACACTTTTACTCAGGTCCCGTCAACTTTAAACACTCCTGTCAAAGAAACTTTCTGGCAGCATACTTTTACTCCTACTTCAGTAGTATTTTTAGTGAAGAAACAGTACTCTTACTTCAATAAAAGTTTTGCTTCCTCTTCCCACTGTGAGGAAGTCTGTGACAAAAGCTTTATGTGACAATATGAAATTATTTGAACAAGTGTGTTTCTTGCTCCTTCAGATATGACTTAGACACAAAACAAATCATTAAATAATGCACAAAATCTGGATTTTCAAATTACACAAACTACAAATCAGATCTTCTTAATTTTTTATTACTACTTTGTACTTCTACTTGAGTGATATTATTTTGAAGTAACATTACTTTTAACTGAGTACAATGTTTGGCGACTATCCAGCTCACCCAGAGCCTTTCAGGCTGCTGCCCCACAGCTGTGGAATGCCCTGTCTCTCCACCTGAGGGTGCCACAGGGAGTCTGAAGTTTTAGGAGTCTGCAGCTGCAAACAGATTTGTAACAGATTTTTCTCCCTGTGTTTGTACTGCTCTGTGGTGTATGATTTGAACTTACTGTAGCACTTTGAGATTCATTTTCAAATGTAAAGAGTCATAAAAAATGAAATCTATAATTATTACCTTTTTTCTTAATTAAAGACGTGTGAAAAAGCATAAATTCTGATATTGATGGACCATTTTGTGTGTCCACAGGGGAACGGCTTCCTCAGTGCTGGAGAAGACAGGAGTCTATATGCTCCTCTGGACAAGATCAACCTCCACCTGAGAGAGGGCACCATCACCCCTACACAGGTCTGCACACCCATACACCATCACCCCCACACAGTCTGCACACTCATCCATACACCTTATCTGTCAGCTCTATAGTCCAGTGTTGGTATGTTGTATAGCAGCTGTCAACAGTGCTCTCCAGGCTGATTTGTGCAGCAGAATGAGCTGGCCCGGAGTGCAGTCAGGAAATGTGTGACTGTTGAGTCATGCAGATAAACGGGAGAGAGCAAAGGACTACTGCCACAATACACTGGTCATACTTCACTCCTCCACCACGGGCAGAAGGCCATACCAGTCTCACATGTTTTTGCCCTGTTAGTAAGATCCCTTACCCCAGCGGTTTTCAATAGGTGAGGCAAAAATCATTTATGAATACATTTCAAAAAAATATATGGAAATACAATATTAAAAAAAATATATTATCAGTTGTTATTAAAACTCTTCATTGCCAGGAACACAAAAGATGCATTTACTTCAAAGGCCTGTGGGGTGGGAAGTAAAGACTCCTTAGAGTCTTTACCTACTCTAAGGAGAGGCTCACATTCACCCAGTTTGAAAATCCCTGCCTTACCCTGTGCATAAGATCTTTTGAAGCTCCACCCATCAGAAGCCATAGAACTGCTCCACTGTCCCATGGCAAGAATGGCATTGTTCCTCCTCCACTCTGCCCTAGTCTCTCCTTGTAGGAGAGTCTGAGGCACCCATCCACCTCTGCATCCACAACAGAGAACTAACTCCAGTCTACAGCTCAGTTTCAGAGCACAGCTTTACACAGGATCATAGTTTAACAGAAGAACAATGTGTGTGCGTGCGCGCACGTGGGCCTAACCCGTCCTTGTGCGTGTGCGCAGAGGCCTAACCCGTCCTTGTGCGTGTGCACAGAGGCCTAACCCGTCCTTGTGTGTGTACGCAGAGGCCTAACCCGTCCTTGTGTGTGTACGCAGCAGTGTTAATTTCGTTGACGAAAACTATGACGAAATTATTTCGTCAACGAAGGTTTTTTGCGGACGAAAACGAGACGAAAACTAAATAAAAATTATTTTTAAATGACTAAAACGATGACGAAATAGACGGACATTTTCGTCAACAAATAAAAGACGAAACGAAAATATAACCTGTGACGAATAATAGATCCATGGTGACGAATAAGTGGTCAGGACTCCTCAGGAGAAGAGAGAGAGGAACGAGCGGCCGCTGCGCTAAAGAACCAATCACAGCGCACGTTGTTGCGCGGTGCCGAAAAGCTAACGCGCCCCGCCGAGAAACATGAGGAGGACAGAGGAGCAACAAGTGCTAAGAGAAGATGTGGGGATTGGGAGAAAAAGACGGTCTGACCTGTGGTCTCACTTCACGTTTGATAACAAAGAGAATAAGACGACGTGTAAACCATGTGGCGCGTCAATCAAGGGGAAAAAGAGTTAGGGTTAGAGTTTTAGAGTTCAAAGGTTGTTACAGTACTTGTTATGCATTAATAAGCTGCAGTAATAAACTGTATAGGGCAAAAGGGCCTTTGACACCTGCACTTTAATTTTTTTAAAATATATTTTGGATTTAGCTGTGAATTATCATTTTGACTGTTATTGCTGTGGTTTACACTGGTGTCATAAAGACAGACAGCAATAATTTATACTGTCTTTGTGCTTTGTTTGCTACTGCTTTTCCATTTAAACATTGAAACACATTTTCAATAAAAACAGTTGTGTTTAAATATAAAGTGTGAAATGTTTGCATATTAATATCCCGATTTCAAGAAAGTATAGTTTTATGTTCAATGTAAAAGGTAAAAATTGATATGTGTGAAAAGCTTTTAGTCGACTAAATCTATTGTAATTTTAGTCGACTAAATCTATTTTCATTTTAGTCGACTAAAACTGTTTTCATTTTAGTCGACTAAAACTAGACTAAAACTAAATTAAAATTCCTTGTCAAAATTAACACTGGTACGCAGAGGCCTAACCCGTCCTTGTGTGTGTACGCAGAGGCCTAACCTGGCCTAACCTGTCCTTGTGTGTGTGCACAGAGGCCTAACCCGTCCTTGTGCGTGTGCACAGAGGCCTAACCCGTCCTTGTGCGTGTACGCAGAGGCCTAACCCGTCCTTGTGTGTGTACGCAGAGGCCTAACCCGTCCTTGTGTGTGTACGCAGAGGCCTAACCTGGCCTAACCTGTCCTTGTGTGTGTGCACAGAGGCCTAACCTGTCCTTGTGTGTGTGCACAGAGGCCTAACCTGTCCTTGTGTGTGTGCACAGAGGCCTAACCTGTCCTTGTGTGTGTACGCAGAGGCCTAACCCGTCCTTGTGTGTGTACGCAGAGGCCTAACCTGGCCTAACCTGTCCTTGTGTGTGTGCACAGAGGCCTAACCTGGCCTAACCTGTCCTTGTGTGTGTGCACAGAGGCCTAACCTGTCCTTGTGTGTGTGCACAGAGGCCTAACCTGGCCTAACCCGTCCTTGTGTGTGTGCGCAGAGGCCTAACCCGTCCTTGTGTGTGTGCGCAGAGGCCTAACCTGACACTGTGGGTGAGCAGTGGGCAGCCCCTGCACTTGCTCTGCGCTCTGTCTGAGAAGGGGGACGCCTCTGGAGAGATGTTCTGGGACGATGGGGAGAGCCTGGACACCTACGAGAACCAGCAGTACGCCTATGTGCTCTTCAATGTAACCAAGGTGACCACCCCCATTTATGTCTACTGCCTCTCTTCTCCTCTTCCAACCTCCGTTTCTCCTCTGTCCCACCCCTGTATTATGTGTATGTGTATGGTGGTGTCTTAAGTCTCTCCTCTTCTCTCTAACCTGTGTGTGTGTGTGTGTGTGGGTGTGTGTGTGTGCGTGTGTGTGTGGGTGTGTGTGTGCGTGTGTGTGTGCGCGTGTGTGTGTGCGTGTGTGTGTGGGTGTGTGTGCGTGTGTGTGTGTGTGTGCTTCCAGAACGTGCTGCGCTCTTCGGTGGTGCATGATCACGTGGAGGCCTCGTACATCACAGTAGAATCTTCTTCATTCTATGGGGTCCAGACCAGACCCGAGCAAGTCCTGGTTAACGGGCTGGAGGCCTCCTTCACCTATAAGGACAACAAGGTACACACCACTGTTCTACAACAAGTACACACTGTGATCTCGCACTGTTCTAGTACAAGTACAGACTACTACACTGTGATCTCGCACTGTTCTAGTACAAGTACATACTACTACACTGTGATCTCAGGCTGTTCTAGTACAAGTACACACTACTACACTGTGAGCTCACACTGTTCTGCTAAAAAACTTACATCTAATTCTTACTGAAAGTCCTTGATCTCTCCACAGATCTCCACTTGACTTGGTGGTTCTCATGGAAGGTGGAACTTCCATGAGAAAGGTTCTAGAGCACTTCTGACAAACAGTGCTGTGAAAAAGTATTTTCACCGGTTCTGATTTCTTACTTTTTTGCATGTGTGTCACACTTAACCGTTTCAGATCATCAAACAAATATAAGTATTAAACATAGATAACCCAAGTAAATATAAAATGCAGGTAATTGCCCCCTCAACCTATGATAACTGGTTGAACCCTTAGCAGCAACAACTGCAGTCAAGTGTTTGCAATAACTGACAATGAGTCTTTCACATCACTGTGGAGGAATTTTTTGTTTTAAATCAGCCACATTGGCGGGTTTTCGAGCATGAACCGCCTTTTTAAGGTCATGCCACAGCATTTCAATTGGTTCAGGTCTGGACTTTGACTAGGCCACTTCAAAATCCTCATTTTGTTTTTTTAAGCCATTCAGAAGTGGACTTGCTGGTGTGCTTCATTGGATCATTGTCCTGCTGCAGAACCCAAGTGCGCTTCAGCTTGAGGTCACAAACTGATGGCCAGACAGAGCAGAGTTCATAGTTCCTTCAATCACAGCAAATCGTCCAGGTCCTGAAGCAGCAAAGCAGCCCCAAACCATGACACTTCACTGTTGGCATGATGTTCTTTTTATCATTTTACGTCAGATGTAACAGGATGCACTCCTTCCAAAAAGTTCAACTTTTGTTTCATCAGTCCACAGAATATTTTCCCAAAAGCTTTGGGGATCATCAAGATGTTTTAGCAAAAGTGAGACGAGCCTTTATTGTGTGAGCAGTTATGTATGTAGTGTAGTGGCTTTCACCTTGGAACTCTGCCATGCATGTCATTTTTGCCTAGTCTTGTTCTTATGGTTGTGGACACTGACCTTTACTGAGGCAAGTGAGGCCTGCAGTTGGTTAGATGTTGTTCTGGGTTCCTTTGTGACCTCTTGGATCAGTCATCACTGTGCTCTTGGGGTAATTTTTGTAGGCCAGCCACTCCTGGGAAGGTTCCCCACTGTACCATGCTTTCTCTATTTGTGGATAATGGCTCTCACTGTGGTTCACTGGAGTCCCAAAGATTTAGAAATGGCTTTGTAACCTTTTCCAGACATGTCAATTACTTTTCTTCTTATCTGCTCCTGAATTTCTTTGGATCATGGCATGATGTCTTGGGTTCCATATGGCCCACTTCACCTTGTCAGACAGTTTCTGTTTAAATGATCTCTTGATTTGCAAAGTCTGGCAGCAATTAGGCCTGTGGCTATGAAATTGAACTATATGAGCTATGAAAAGATTACTTTAATTACTATTATTATTTGAATCTTTAGCTCAAAAAGATTTTAGTATTTTTTGAGTGCCATAGTTTTTGTTTTTTTTCCCCACCTTTATGGCTGAGCATTTACAGACTCAAGCGTGTCTTCTTTGTGTGTTTCTAGGTTCTGACTGTAGCAGACCTGGGACTGAACCTGAACCAGAACTTCACCATCAGCTGGAGCTAACCACAGACCACATACACACAGACTGACATGGAAACAAGCAATCAGAAGGGGGCGCTCTACACTATACAACACTATCAGCTGGAGCTAGCCAGAGGAGCACATACACACAGGCTTCCACGGACATGAGCAGCCAGGAGGGGGCGCTTTAGACTGTACCGTACCATACCACTGGAGTTAAAGTGCCTGTACCTGATTTTTAAACCATGAGTCAATATGTTTTAGTTTGAACTTTTAGCGCCGCTCACTAGTTGTTTGTGCTGCTGTGATATTGCACCATGACCCACAAATTACTGTCTGGAAATGTGTCATGTGGTTGTTTCCTCTTTACTTAGTATTTTTGTCACTCTTGAAAATACATTGTGACAGAGAATCATGTGTCTGGGATAGTGTCAGGCAGTTGATTTCTAATGATTCTTAGTAACAATGTGCCTGATAGGGTCACATTTTTCATCCAATCAGTAGCTTCTGCATTAATCGTTATCTGAGTAAATTCCATGACAATTGAATCGATTATACTTTACAATCATTTTCACCAAACAATGAATGATGTAAAAAACATTTATCTTGACAAGAATGCATTCAAATTAGGTACAGGCCCTTTAAGCAGAGGCTTCACACATGCCATATCAAGGATCCAATCAGCCAGGAGGGAGCGCTCTTACACTGTTACACAAGTTTGACAAATACTTTAAGTGCATATGACAGGCTAGAGTACTTTTTTATTTTTTATTTTTTTACTCATTATTATATTTAAGCTTTCACTTCAAATTGTACCTAGTTTTGTCTGTTTTATTTTTTCTTCTGGTGAAGTTTATATTTTTACTTTTGGACAGCAGATGTGACATATGTAGAGGTAATTCTGTAATTGTAATGTAAACAAGGGCCAAAACGTGTCCAAATTACACAGTAGTACTCAATGATTAAACTTTTTTCTTAACTTTTCTTCCACAAACTGTCCCTTAACTGGTATAAAACTATGATAAACTTTCACAGGCACCGCACAGGTACTATCTACCAAACCAAGTCAGAGTTAAAAACATGAAAACCTGTCACATGCACTTTAAAGGTCCTATATTACATAACAGTGACTCTTGTGAGCTTTTAGCCATGTTATAATGTCGTGATGTCCTCAAAAACAGACCTGGAGTTGTGTTTTGTTTCATTCACAAAACATAACTCCATCCATTTGTTTCATACATGTTTGTTTAACCCTTTATTATTAGTTGGTCTACATCTCCAGCGCTCAAAATGCTTTGTTCCACCTTGTGATGTCATGTAGTGGTATTTTTCAAGTTGGCATCTACACTTTACCTTTTGTTTAGCAGAGACTGGAAATTCCAGGGCTGAAATTCTAGTGATGGTGTATGGAGTAAAAACACAGTGGAGCACTTCCTGTATTACCACGCACTTCCTGTATTATGCAGGGTTTGTGTGTTAAACGTGTGAATGAAACAAAACACAACTCCAGGTCTGTTTGTGATGAGGAAACTACATTAGAACACAGATCAGAAAAGAGCTCAAAATTGTCCCTTTAATGGTTTTCTGATTGCTGTTTTCATTAGTTTTGCTGATAAGTGCAATATACCAAAATGTGATTCATGTTTTGAAGTATGAGTTTGATTTGTGTTTGCACTGATCACACATGTAGCTTTAACTGTCCCAGAGCCCAGCCCTGTGAGAGGACGTCCTGTGACGTCACTGTGAAGCTCACAGGCCTATTTTTATGTCAGGGACTGCTTTTCTGAATGATTTTGAGTGAAAACACTGCTGCTGCTCCTTCTGCTGCTGCTTCAAATGCCTTTGTACAGATCCATGTTTTACAGTGTGCTGTGCATGTCCCAGTATGACTTTGTGTTGCTGATGATTTGCTCAAATGTTGAACAGTTTAATTTATGTTTGAAATAAAGTTTAATTTTTAACACATGTTTGAGTGCAGTCAAATCATGAATCATATGTACAATGGAATGTTGAAAAAATTAAATAAACATACAAAACTGCTCTCAACACAAACCACTTCAAAACGATTCCACTTTTATAGTTTTAAATAAAGACATAGTTTTTATATAATGACATAGTAATGTAGTAAAAAATACGACTGTTACTATTATTCATATAACTCCAGTATGAGCCTGAGCCAACGTGACAGGGCATCAGGGTGTGTGTCACTTACACAACTACTACAACAAGTGAGACTATACCTGGACTAGAACAGAACTGAACCAGATCTACATTAGGACTCAGGAGGAGGTTCTTATCAGTGTGGAGCAGTTTCTCTGAGTGACACTTCACCATCTTCATGCTTCATCTGCACTTCCTGACCTGTCATGTCCCTGATGGACTACAAACCCCATTTCCTGTACAGTCCTGCTGGAGTTACACAAACTGTAGTGACCGGAACATTTCACCACAACTGGAGCCAAACATGAGAATATGAGAAGGACACATTTCCATACAGGACCAATAAAGTGTACCTTATCCTTATCTTGAGGGATTTCATCAATATGATTAGAACAAGAAAATAGTACTAGTGAGGGTGAGGGTGTAGTATGGGGGTAGTTTGAGGGTACTGGGAGTGTGAGACAAAGGTTACGGTGTACTCGGATGTGAAGCACCAGTGCAGTTTTAACTGTAAATGGTACTGACTATAGCACTAGTAGTAGTAGTAGAAGACCAGAATACTACAGACTAGATGATGGTACTTTTATAGGATCCAAATCTTTTTGATCCATTCATTTCAAAGAGGCATTCAAAGACTGGCTCTTTTTATATTTATGATGATATGATTCTAATCCAAAAGAAAAATATGACAACTTCACTGACTTCTACACCTCATTATACACATCAGAAGATATTTTTAATGACCAAGCAAACTCCAATTATCCAAATCCTTTGCAATTTCCCACCCTCACAGGACAGAAATGTCCCAGTCTGGAGTCCCCCATCACACTCCCAGAACTTTTTAAAGCCTTAAAATCTATGAATTTATGAAAGTCTCCTAGACTGGATGGCCTACCTCCAGAGTTTTATCTGACATGTTGGTCCCAATTAGGACCTTCTTTATTTTTTAAAAAAGACAAGGACCCGATGGAGGGCTCAAGCTATATCCAGTCCAATCCAACTTTATTTGTATAGCACATTTTACCAACACAAAGTCTCCAAAGTGCTGCACAGAGTAGGTACAACATAAATGAACACATTAAATAAAATAAAGCATAAAATAAATAAACAAACATACAAACAAACAAGTCAATTAAAAAAAACATTTAGTGTGTTTTTAAATGAGACTTAAAAGAATCGATTGAAGAGGGCGCTCTTAATGTGAGGGGGGAGAGCGTTCCAAAGTTTGAGGCAAACCACAGAAAAGGACTGGTCATCCCAGAGTCACTCCAGGGTCACCCCAGCGTCACCCCACGGTCACCCCAGCTTTTGAGTCTCGTTTTTGGAATGATAAGTTGGAGCTGGCCCTCAGACCTCAGAGCGGGCGAAGGACTGTAGGGACAATGAGATCTGAAATGTACGCTGGGGCCAGTCCATGAAGTGCTTTAAAAACAAACAATAAGATTTTAAAATTGACTCTAAAATAAATGGGGAGCCAGTGCAATGAGGAGAAAATAGGTGTGATGTGTTCTCTACGACGTGTGCCAGTTAAAAGACATGCTGCAGAATTTTGGACTGTAAGCATGACAGGTTTGCTCCGCTGATACCAGTGTACAAGGTGTTACAGTAGTCACGGCGTGTAGAGATAAAAGCATGGATCACCCGCTCCAAATCACTAAAAGACCACTCTCTTTGCTAAATACACACATAGAAATACAGTCCCTGACAAAAGTCTTGTCGCTTATCCATTTTGTAGAAACAAAAGCTTATAACCTGACTTTAAATTAATCGATTGGTTTTAGAAATGTCTCATATGAAAGCTAAAACCCTCCCAAATTATGCTCAATATACTAAAATAAATTTGCTTCACTGAAGAAAGATTGATCATTTAATGAACACAGAAAGGTCAGATTTTGGCAAGACAAAAGTCTTGTCGCCTACAGAAAACTGAACAAATAATTTACTTCAAATACAAAAATATGTTGCATAACGTCAGTGAATTAAGTAGTGGTGCTGTGAGATCCATATTTAATATCTTGTATGACTTCCATGAGCTTGAAGGACTGCATCCATGCCGTTCGACAATGATTCATACAATTTGTTGATGAAGTCATCAGGAATAGCAAAGAAAGCAGTCTTACATGCCTCCCAGAGTTCATCAAGATTCTTTGGTTTTGCCTTCCATGCTTCCTCTTTCATTCTACCCCAGACATGCTCAATGATGTTCATGTCTGGTGACTGGGCTGGCCAGTCCTGGAGCACCTTGATCTTCTTCGCCTTGAGGAACTTTGATGTAGAGATAGAAGTATGCGATGGAGCACCATCCTGCTGCAAAATTTGACCCCTTTTATGGTTGGGAATGTAAGAGGTAGCTAATACTTATTTATATTTTAGGCTATTGATATTGCCTTCCACCCTGCAAATGTCTCGCACACCCCCATACTGGATGTAACCCCAGACCATGATTTTTCCGCCACCAAACTTAACTGTTTTCTGGGTGAATCTTGGATCCATGTGGGCTCCAGTAGGTCTCCTGCAATATTTGCGGCGGCTGTGATGTAATTCAACCGAGGATTCATCTGAGAAATCCACCTTCTGCCACTTTTCCAGTGTCCATCCTTTTAGCAGGCTGTGGGCCTTGGCAAATGCCACACGGTTTTTTAATTGCCTTTTGTTTAGTGCTGGTTTCTGTGCACTGATTCGACCATGGAGGCCATTTCGAGACAGAATTCTACAAACTGTTGTGGTTGACACAGGGACTTGAGGTGACCAGGCCTGGTGGAGCTCTGCTGCAGTGGAAAAGGGGCTGGCCTTGGATTTTCGAATCAACAAACAGTCCTCCCAAGCAGTTGTCTTGCGGGGTCTGCCGGACCTGGGCTTGTCAAAAACATCTCCAGTCTTTTCAGATCTTTTTCTTATTCTTTGTACTTGACGCTGAGACACATTGAAGGTGTCAGCCACCTCAGCAGTGGATCTGGTCTTCAGCCTCTTGATAATTAACGCTTTGGTCTCAGGGTGGATCTTAGGCATGTTGTCAGAGGTCAAGTTGCAGTTGATGTGAAGGTCTGGTGTGCTGGGGTTCTTTTTATACACACCCACTAATTGATTGATCAGTAACTGATCACAGGTGAGGCTGTAATCTAGGATTGGGTGCATCATATGACAAGGCGACAAGACTTTTGTCTTGCCAAAATCTGACCTTTCTGTGTTCATTAAATGATCAATCTTTCTTCAGTGAAGCAAATTTATTTTAGTATATTGAGCATAATTTGGGAGGGTTTTAGCTTTCATATGAGACATTTCTAAAACCAATTGATTAATTTAAAGTCAGGTTATAAGCTTTTGTTTCTACAAAATGGATAAGCGACAAGACTTTTGTCAGGGACTGTAGATGATAGAAGGTTTAAGCCTCCAGACTGGAACCTGTGAACAGCCTCATCCACATAGTGGACATACCGGCTTGTCAAAGCCTAATCTCATCAGATCTCAGAAGCTAAGCAAGGCTGGGTCTGGGTAGTACCTGAATGGGGAAATCAGGGGCCACTGTGGGAGCGCCAGTGGCAAAAACTTTGTTTTGTGACAAAAAAAACTTTGTTTTTGCCACTTTTAACTGTGTCCTTAGGCAGCTGTGGCTACAATAGTAGTTTACCACCTCCAAGTGTGGAGTGAACGAATAATGCTCTGTAAAGTGTCTTTGAGTATCCAGAAAAGAGCTATATAAAACTGATACATCATCATCATCATTATCATTATTATTATTATTATTATTATTATTATTATTATTATTATTATTATTATTACATAGACCAGGCAGGGTTTATCAAAACTCGCCTTGTGTTTGACCAGCCTGCTACACATTACTGAACACATCCACAGCCCCAACTCTGCTGTCCTTTCACTGGACACTGAGAAGGCCTTTGACCTCCATGAGTGGAACTTTTTAGTCTGTTCTCCATCATATTGGTTTTGGATCTCAATTCATCTCAGTGATCAAAGTCTTGTATACAAATCCAACAGCAGTGGTTCTCACAGAAAAGACCCTCTGCAAAACCTTTAATATAACTGGCGGCTCACGTCAGGGATGCCCCCTGTCCCCTCGCACTGTTCTCAAACAGTGGGTCAGTCAGTTGGTCACAAACCAATTACCATCTTCATTTTATATCTCTTTATGCATACGGCATATCACTTTATATAGACAAAGTCTCAGTCCCTCCTTCACCTCCTCAGCCTATTCAATGCTTTTAGTTTGATCTCTGGTTATACAGTGAATAGGGGCAAATCTGCTCTCCTCCCACTTCACTCAGCTCAGGATACTCACCTTCTACGTATCCCAATGGTACATCATTTGAAATATCTTGGAGTTGATGTATATCCCTCAATTACAGAAACTGTTCAACATAATTACAACAAGCTCACAAAGGAGGCTCACAGCAATCTAGAACTCCACTGTCATTCACTGCACGTACTGTATCTCAGTCATTAAAATGAACATCCTGCCTAGAGTTCACTTCCTGAGCTTGATGATTCCCCTCTCCTATACTAAAGAATATTGAGAGAAGTTGCATTCATCCATAGCTACATTTATCTGGAATAAAAGAGACACAGGGATAATTTATCTGTATTATAGAAGCCTAAACGCAGATTTTGAATGGTATCATTGGTCTTTTGTCCTCCACCCTTTATCTACCGAGGCCATGGTTCTTGACTGGAAAAAGGTGGCTTGCTCTCTCTGGGTGGATGGAGAGTCCTTGCCTCAAGTGGAGGAGTTCAAGTATCTCGGGGTCTTGTTCATGAGTGAGGGGAGGATGGAGCGTGAGATTGACAAGCGGATCGGTGCAGCATCGGCAGTGATGTGGTCACTATACCGGACCGTTGTGGTGAAGAGGGAGCTGAGCCGAAAGGCAAAGCTCTCGATTTACCGTCAGTCTACGTTCCTCCCCTCACCTATGGTCATGAGCTTTGGGTAATGACCGAAAGGACAAGATCGCAGATACAAGCGGCCGAAATGAGTTTCCTCCGTAGAGTGGCTGGGCGCTCCCTTAGAGATAGGATGAGGAGGAGGCTGGGCGCTCCCTCACCCTATCTCTAAGGGATCGCCCAGCCCCTGGGAAGACCCAGGACACGCTGGAGGGACTATGTCTCTCGGCTGGCCTGGGAACGCCTTGGGGTCCACCTGGAGGAGCTGGAGGAAGTGTCTGGGGTGAAGGAAGTCTGGGAGTCTGTGCTTAGACTGTTGCCCCCGCGACCCAGCCCCGGATAAGCGGAAGAAAATGGATGGATGAACCCTTTATCTACAATGGCTAAACCCTGCCCTATCTGCCTCTTGAAAACACTTAGAGGACAGCTTAATATTAACCCATAGATTTCAAGACTTTATATAAATATAAATAAATAAAATAGTGCACAATTGTCCTCACACGAACCACTTTGTCTGGAATTTTATTTTTTATGTTGTTATCTAATTGGTTGTGGAAGGTGTTAAAGCAAAATCTTCAGAAATGGGTGAAGTTCACGTAAAACACACACGTAAGACAAGTCTACTGGTCTTACAGATTTGGTAAGAGTTTTGGAGCACCTCAGGCGGAGTGGGCTGAGTGCATTAAAAGGCATGTAGGTCAGTTGTACTGTTGCTATGAAGAGGAGTGACATGGCTTCTGCTGCCCACCAAGGTACCCTACGAGGCGTCTGTTAACGTGTTTGTGCTTTTCTGCATTTAATTCTGTAGGATACTATCATTATATGATCCCCGATAGGCCTATTGGTAACCTACAGACTGCTCAAGAGTCTGTTTTTGGTCCCAGTCAAGAGTTCTCTTATGCTGTTTTTTCTTTATAGCCTCCAATTTATTCTCTTGAAATAAAAAAAAAAATTGTGGCTTAACTTAAGTGGAGTTAATATGATTAACTGAGATTCAGGAGCAGGACCATGCCTCAACCACCCTCTCCTCCTCACCAGCGAACCACAGCTCAGCACAACCACACCTCGAATTTTCCAGAAGCCATTTGTAGCTGCCTATCCCATCATCCCAGTTTGTCTCGGCTAACTCCACTCCTCCCTCCCACCCCCTGTCTCGTTTGTCTTTCACTATAAGACATCTACAAAAGGGGGGTCCCATTCCGGGTGGGCCAGTTGATGATTGAGACGGAGCCCCCACCCTGAGTCTCAACTATCACCACCTCATTCATCCAGACACCATCTTTCATTCATTAATAAATATCTTTATCGCATTACGTTGTTGGCATGGTCCTTGCTAGTGAACTAATATTTGCCATAGGTTATATCTCTGCGTACCTTTTACTGCACATATCAGTTCTGTAGATCCAAACATCAAATTCACACGTGAAGATGCCAAGGACAACACATTGGCCTTCTTAGATTGTGCAGTAACGATAAGAGAAGACCGGCGAGTCCAGGTAGAGGTCTTCAGGAAGCCCACACACACCGACCAATATCTGCTTTTTGATTCACACCACCCACTTCAGCACAAACTGGGAGTCATTTGGACATTACAACACAGGGCCCAAGTGGTTCCTACAAGCACAGAGGGAAAGGAGAAAGAAGAACAACACGTGGAGAAAGCCCTCTCCGTTTGTGGATATCCTAAATGGGCTTTCAATAAAACGAAGAGAGCCAAGAAACAGGACAACAGAGAACCAGAACCCAGGAGAAAGGGTGTAACTGTAAGGGGAGTTAAAGAGGCTATTTTTATCAAGAAAGAGAATCCTTCCTTGAACATGGCAAAAGGAGAAATTCAATTTGTCAACTGGACTTCAGTTCTGAAGAAGCATCTTGGATGAGCTGCGAAACATATTTGACCACATAAACTTTGTCCAGTTGACAAATTGAATTTCTCCTTTTGCCATGGATTCTGCCTGGACGACTGAGGGATTCTACACCTTCCTTGAACAGAAATGGAGGTCTCAGACATCATTTGTCTCCCATTTATAACTCTTTCTTCAAACCTAAATCAAAACAAACAGAGAAAACAATAGGGCAGCCAGGTCAGGTCCAAAGGTGTGAAAACACCCATTATGGCCCTGAATGATTCTGCTAACAACACCCTACTCCCACTCCATATTGAATAGACCCACCTAACTAACAGAAACTGTAAACAAATAGGTGTGGTAGTCTCAGTAATTTCACTGTAGTTAGCTCCTCCCTTCAGGCAGATATAAGGCAGTGTCCGCCAGCGTCTGACCAGAACTGAAGAAGAAGTTTGGATGAGCTGCGAAATGTATTCGGGCAAATAAACTTTGTCCAGTTGACAAATTGAATTTCTCCTTTTGCCTTTCTAAACTAGTCTGCATTTCTGTCTGGAGTTTACATGTTTCTCTCTCTTTAGCTCAAGATCTGGAGATGGGTCCTCTGCTCCTCACAGTTTGCCACAGTGACACTGAAGAATGTGTGTTTTTCCCACTGAAATGACTAGACCTTTACCTTATTGTTACATTACACCTAGAATATTTTCTTGAGGTAAGTGTTCCAGCTGCAGTGGGTTAAAAGCTGATAGAATCCTGGTCCCTAACTCAAGCCACGCCCAGGACAAATGTACACACCTGTGTTGGGTGCTGATGTGATCTTGAAAAAACAAGCCCACTGAACCCAACCAAGGAGAGTACTTTAACTTTAGTACTTTCATTTTCATTTCATTTTCACTTTCCATTTTAAAAGACCACTCTTATCCTCTTAATGATGAATTTCAACTGCTCCCATCAGGATGCAGGTTTGAAATACCATCCTACAAAAACACCTCTGTCCTAGCAGCCACCAGTGCCCTGAACCACTGATCACTCATTCTGTCGCTTATGTCTTCTTTCTTTCTTTCTTTCTTTCTTTCTTTCTTTCTTTCTTTCTTTCTTTCTTTCTTTCTTTCTTTCTTTCTTTCTTTCTTTCTTTCTTTCTTTCTTTCTTTCTTTCTTTCTTTCTTTCTTTCTTTCTTTCTTTCTTTTTCTTATTTTACTACTACACTTTCTACCACCAACCAGAGCAGGAGGGGGACCACAGATCAACAGATAGTCCAATTATAAGATGTCAGTTAAGCACATATAAATAACAAGTGAAAACATTGTGAAACTAGACGGCTATAGCAACATTTCAAGTTGCCATGATTCCCAGTCAGTTAGGAGATAGGTTATAGGAGGTAGAAGATAAGAAGTTATAGGAGATAGGGGGTAATAGGAGTTAGGAAATAGGAGGTAGGGGATAGGACGTAGGAGATACAAGGTTATAGGAGATAGGAGGTAGGGAGTAGGGGATATGAGGTAGGAGATAGGAAGTTATAAAGGGTAATAGGAGGTAGAAAATAGGAGGTAGGGGATAGGGGGGTTATAGGAGATAGGAGGAGATAGGAAGTAGGAGATAATAGGTTATAGGAGGTAGGAGGAGATAAGGGGAGATAAGGGGTTGTAGGTGATAAGAGGTCAGGGATAGGTGATGAGAAAGAAAGGTAGGAGATAAAGGGTTGTAGGGGATAGAAGATAGGAGGTGATAGGGTGTAGGAGGAGATAAGGGGAGAGAGGAGGTAAGAGGAGATAAGGGGAGGGAGGAGGTAGGAGATAGGGTGTTGTAGGAGGTCAGGGATAGGCGGTAGGAGGAGATAAGGGGCTGTAGGAGATAAGGGATAAGAGGTAAGAGCAGATAAGGTGAGGGAGGAGGTAGGGGGTTTTAACAGTGTTGCTCGTTCTAAAGTGCTAAGTCCTAAACTCTTCTCTGATCTGTCAAGAAGAAGACGTATCTGTCCAAGTGTGTCCAAGTGTCCTGCAGCTGTGATCTGAGCACAGTGAGCACCAGAGTGTTTCTACTGACACTGTGACAATTCTCCATAAATATAACCCAAACCCCAGAGAAGTCAAATACGCTCTCTTTAAATCAGACCTATTATGCTTGTGTGTGATCTACAGTTCGACTCCTGTGGATCATTATGTTAGAATGTGGACACTTTAAATCACAATATTCATCTAAAACAACTTAAAAGAAACAAATGCACTGAATTCTTCATTAGAAAATTGTGGTGTCCAGTGGGAGCTGTTGTTGCTGCAAACGTCATCACAACAAAGCGTCGCATGCTGTGGGCCCC
>CM057090.1:35423172-35490672 GCA_029959045.1 Taenioides sp. WSHXM2023
CCTGGTTTAGTCCTGGTTTAGTCCCTTTTTTCTGGGCTCCTTTATAATATGCACTTAAGCATGCTGGACTGTCCCTTCGGATCAGCTCCATTGTTTAACCTGGTGCTAAATGCTCACCATTCACACATACAAGTGTACTTAGACACTAGTTCACCTGACGACTGTTTATGCCAGGAGCAGGATTCCAACCAGCAACCTTCAGATCAGAGGACGAGGTAGGCAAGGTGGGTGAAGTGTCTTGCCTAAGGACACAATGATTTGTCAACTAAAGCCACTGCTGCTCCATTGTGGCCCCTGGTATTCCCAGAGGTCTCCCATCCAAATCCTGACCTGACTCGGCCTGCTTAGCAAAACAAACCTGTTATAGACCAATAAAATGGTGTGGCTATATATTTCTGCATCTGACCCATCCTTCAGTGCCTCTGGGTTAAACCTGTCAGGATCACGGTCAGGAGTACCTAGCTGAACCCGAGCCGAGGTGTAGTGTATTTGTGTGAAGAAACTGTGGACTAAACATTCCTGAAATCATCTTTTAGCTCCATGTGGTTTAGTGCAGTACAACTGAACAAAATCAATGTTTGATCCAGAGATGAAGCACCAGGGGTTTGTTTCCGAGTTGCAGGGAAACCATACACTGTAAATGAACATAACCACTGCGTTCCAAACAGGAAGTGAGCATGGGCGTGCTTCTGGCTCCATCGACTCCCGTTGACTTACACTGAAAAACTGTCACCCATCTCTCTGTAACCGCTGCTGTCAAGCTCCTCATTTTGGTCTTGAAATGTTCGTATGATCCTGGTGTTTTTATTTCGCTATTTTGTCCATTAATAAATTCCTATTCCTAATATGGAACTCAGCTTCAAATTTACCCCATAACAGCTAGCATCATGAGCTTCATTTGACTGGAGCTGAACACTGTGAGCGATGCAACTCTCACTTAGTCCACTTCAAGTCCACATGTACAAGGCCTCCTGCTTCTCCTTCTCAGCCCACCCAGGTGGATTCTGGTCTACACCCAGGTGCTTTTCCTTTTCGTCGCGTCCTTCTCCTTGATTCCTCTCCTCGATCCTCCATTTTTCAGATGTCAATCAAATGTGTCATATTAAGTGTTGTCCCAAAGAAAACCACAGAATGAAGGAGTAAACCTCAGGGAGGTTTCAGGAGCAGACACCAGAAAAAAGAATCAAACTTTATTGGTCTCAGTGACGAGTTTAGATCCTCTCTCCTCCCTGTGTCTCCTCTGTGGGTGGGACTTCCTCACCCATTTCCTGCAGAATCGAGGAGAGGAATAAAATGAGAAATGATTCCTTTCCTCGATTCTGGTCTACCTGCACTCACTAAACCAGAGGAAAGGTGGTAAACAATAACAAATTACACTAAACAAATTAACAATAAATAAATAAATAAATAAATAAATAAATAAATAAACTAAAATAATAATAATAATGATAATAATGCATCAGTTTTATATAGCGCTTTTCTAGACAATCAAAGACGCTTTACAGTTCATTATTCATTCATTCCACACTTGGTGGTGGTAAGTTACTATTGTAGCCACAGCTGCCCTGGGGCAGACTAAGGGAACTCACACACACACACCACTTTCATACTAAAAAATTAAGATAGCAACAATATATGTATATCAAATATGCAAATTAGCACACACTAAATTGGTAAACTAATCTGACATAAACAAAAATAACCAGATCTGAGAATAAACCAGAGGTAAATAGCTCCTACACACTGACCTACTTTTAATTTTTTTTTTTATTTTTTTTTTTTTTTAGCTTTGTTAATGAGCTATTTATAGCCTGAACTATCACTGATTTATACCATGACAAAAGATCCATACGACAAAGCACTAATCACATTGTGACGTCACTAGCAGAACAAGTAAGACTCATTTCCTTTGAGTCTGCTTGATATTCTTCTTATGAAACACTGAACTTTTTGGCTTTGGTCACAATTATCTCACGTGTATCTGCGTCATTTTCAAAGATGTAAACATGCTCAACTTTTCTAACTTTCCCAGTGTGTAAAGTCCAGGCCCCGCCCCTGCCGCGTCACCATTCCGTACCTGCGCCAAACTAAGCCCGAACGCGACATTTGACACTTCACCCGTCGCTCCGTGTTTCCCTCTCCCACACGCCCCCTCTGTGCCCGCCTCTGACCCGGCTACAGCCCCTCACCTCCTCCGTGGAACCCTCTGCTCTGAGCTCCGGAGCCACCGACCCTCTTCACTGCGCTGTGCCCGAGCCGCAGCTCCAGGATGGCGGCCGTGAAGGCGTTGCAGCAGTGGTGCCGGGTCCAGTGCGAGGGCTACCGGGACGTGAGCATCACCAACATGACCACGAGCTTCAGGGACGGACTGGCCTTCTGCGCGCTCATCCACCGCCACCGGCCCGACCTCATGTGAGTACCAGGGAGACGGACCGGACCGGGGTTGAAGTTCGATGTTCGGGGAAGGAGTGGGAAGAACATCTGGCAGCACACCGACGACAAAGAGTTTAGTTCATTTGCCAAAGTTTAAAAGGCTCGTATCGCGCTATTTTCTGATCTGTTCTAGTGTAGTTTCCTCATCACAAACATCCCTGCAGTTGTGTTTTGTTTCATTCACACATGTTTAACACACAAACCCTGCCGATTTAGGCTGAGTTCTTCTCTCAAACAGAAAACACTCTGTTCCTCCTTGTGAAGTGTTCCACTGTGTTTTTAAACTCCATTCACCTTCACTAGAATCATTTGGATAATTTCAGCCCTGGAATTGTCAATCACTACTGAACTTAAAGGAGCTGTACTTAAGGTCAAAGGAGCTGAACTTGAAAACTACCACTTCATGACATCACAAGGTGGAACAGAGCAAAAGGAGAAATTTAATTTGCTATGGATTCTACCTGGACGACTGAGGGATTCTACACACAAGGTGGAACAGAGCATTTTGAACTTTGGAGATGTAGACAGACTAATAATAAAGAGTTACTCAAACATGTGTGAATGAAACAAAACTCCAGGTCTGTTTCTGTGGAGGTAACAACATTTTAACACGGCTAAAGCTCACAGAGTCAATCCTGCGTAATACAGGAGGAGCTAAGGACCAGTGTGACTATCAGTGGTGGAAGAAGTACCCACTTTTGTTAAGTAAAAGTACACATACAGAGGCAGAAAGTTACTCAGGTAAAACTCAAAGATTGGGCTATCACACAAAACATCTACTGAAGGTATAGTATTGAAGTAGCCTACCAATAAATGTAGGCCTACTTTTAGAGTAAAAAGGTAAAAGTATTTCACACAGATATACTGTTTAAATGTTACAGGGTTTTGATCAACAGTAACAATATGAATCATTTCCTTCATTTCTATAGTGATTTTCATGTATATATTTTTGTTTGTTCTAATCCGGGACTTGAACTCACCACCTTTACTCGGGATGTTACCATGAATGTATGCTATATACTCTTATGGTGAAGTCAAAGTAAAAAGTATTCACTGTCAAATTTAAAGTACAGGTACCTACAATTGTACTTAAAGTGGACCTATTCTGCAAAATCAGATCTTCTAACCATGTTCTAGTTCTAGTTCACCACTTACCTTCATTCACCTGAACTTGTATTTGGAGTGATTCGTGCATGTTTGAGTCATCTTTTATCACTTATTTTATCAACCACCGATACACACCTACTGCTCTCTACTTACTTCCTTCTCCAGATTGATTTATTGATTTTCTTAGGTGTGCAGGGCTACCTATGAGATGCCGACTCTTTGTTGCCATGATGTTTACGGAGACATCAGCTCCCACTGGGCATCACAATTTTCTAACGCAGAAAGACGCAGCAGACTTGTTTCTTTTATTAAGTCGTTTTAGATCAATATTGTGATTTAAAATGCCCACATGATAACAGAGTGATCCACGGGAGATAGATTACAAATATAGTGGATGTGTATGTGGGACTACAGTACTTTTACTTTTGTACTTTGTTACTGGTGACTCTATAAACGACCTGTGACAGTTTTAGCATTCGCCGCTGAAGCCTGTTTCTGATCCTCATGACTGAAATGACTCCAAGAAGAAAATCAAACTGGAGAAGGAAGTGCGTATGTCACAGTGGGCGTGGTCCAGTGGTGATGAAAACGGGGCTAATTCGCAAAATGGCGTCTTAAAACAGGAGAATACAGCGCGAAACACTCCAAATACAATTTCAGAGGGGCAGTGAGAAGAAACTACTAGAACATGGTTAAAAGCTTTGAAAGGTCCATTTGGCAGAATATGTGATTACACAATGTTAATGAAAAAAAGTTAACACAAAAAAATGTAAATTCTAAAAAATATGTTGCATTTCTATGTTTTTAACGGTAGAAAAACTGTAACATTTGTCAAATCTCTGTCTCCACCTCCCTTGATAATTCACCTGTTTTTTCTATAAAAGGAAAATTGGATTCACTTAACTTCCCCACACTTGAGTACAATAGGTCAGACACAGAACAAAGAGCACACTCCTGTTTAATGATCTGTACAAACACGTTCTGAAATGTGATTCTTGTTGTAGATTGTCTGTTCACATTTCAGTCTTTTTTTCAATTCTAATGTGATCTGAAGGTGCCAGAGCTGTATCAGAACAAGTATAAGAGCACATAGACTAGAACCTGCAGGACCACTGAGGGATTACACAGATATAAGGACACATGGGAAATAGAAAAGAAAGTACTACTATTTAATGTTGAAAATCACTTTCTATTTTCTAAAGAAAGCGTTTTATTCATTATCATAGTGGTATCAAAATTGGTATTGAATATCAAGTCTGTTCCTTAGTATCGAAATCGGGTTTGAAATGTTAGTATCGTGATATCGTGATGTCTGATCTGACCCAAACTGCACTCACAAGACTACACCTGCAGGGGGAGTTCATGCAAAAACTATGCAGAAGTACAAGGAAACATGCCAATATAAAGACAGATTCAACTCGTGAATTATGAGTTTAATCTGCCTTTTTACATATGAATACAAAAAAAAAAAAAATCAAATCTTCAGTTCACTCACTTCTCCTTTCTGCTCTCATCCCATACAAATCCTGATCATCTAAATAAAACACATTTTGGTCAACATAAGAACTTAGCATTGTCACGATACTAAAATTTAAAACTCGATTTCAATACTAAGGAATAGGCTCGATACTCAATACCGATTGATGATAATAAAAACACACACTTTATTTAGACAATAGAATGTGATTTTCAGCAGTAAATGGTCGTACTTTCTTTTCTATTCCCATGTGTCCTTATATGTGTGTAATCCCTCAGTGGTCCTGTAGGTTCCATAGTGGGCCATGGGTATATACTAGTCTATGTGCTCTTATACTTGTTCTGATACAGCTCAACATCATTCGAAAGACATTCAGGAAAGGTTCTTTTTTGTTCTGTAAATGTGACTTTTTTAGTATCGATACCTGCTCAAGTGAGTATCTAGTTTCAATACTAGCCTTAGTATCGATTAGTATGTGATTTTCGATACGTCTGACAGCCCTACAGCACTTTTTAAAGGAAACACATCTTTGTCATTCCTGTTGTGTGTGTTTTGTGTGTGTTGCAGAGATTTTGACGCCCTGAAGAAAGAAAACGTGTATGACAACAACAAACTGGTGAGACGTGTTTGTGTGTGTTAATCTCTGGACTCATTCTGCTCTAGTGTAGACTCCTCTTTGGACTTTGGAGTTTTTAAAAGTGAAAGTAACATTCCGCTGTGATGAGAGTGGCTTGGGCCTGTCTGAGCCCGCTCCACTCACACCGACTCCTTTTATTATCTTATTTATAACAGTCCAAGAATATCGAATTATCTTTGGTATATGAAAGCTAGGACAATCATTTTGGGGCTCCATTTTGATCGTGTTTACAGTTTATTTGTAAAAGTGAGGAGATTTGAGCCATTTCTTTGTTCTGTCATGAGACCTGAGCTGTGGAGCGGAGAATGAATCACATCTGTGGTTAATTATTGTTTCATTCTCTTATTAGTTTGGATGCACTATGTAACTTTTCGGTTGGGGGTCTGTCAATTGCTTGTTTCTATGGGTACGTCATTGCTCTGCCTGGAATGTTCCACAGTGTGACATTAAACAGCTCTACTTTACATTTATTCAATTACAGGTGGTTTATAGCTCAAAAATCCCTAGAAAAACAGACATTCTGACTGTGAGCGGGGTCGCCTCTCCACAGATCTGACTATAACTTGTTCTGGTTTGGTCTCCATGAAGATAGAAAGATTTAATGCCATACTGTGAAACATTCCAGACAAAGCAGTAACATCTCCATGGAGAAAAGCAGTTGACAGACCCTCCACCATCAGATTGTCCCGTTTTATTCTTATTGTGTCAGTAGTATGCAGTAATTTTTTTAATATTATCTTTTATCACAATATTTCTTTATAACTATATGGTGCTTCAAAAAGTGTAACTGTGACAGGCCTAGTGGACGAGTGCAGTGTAGATTAGAGAATAATGCTGGATTATAACAGACAGGCATTGGCTTTACCTTCACACTCAGTTACTCATATTAAACACATGAGGAGATCTCTGTGAGTGAAATCAACTCCCAAAAGTGTAAATCCGGATCACGTGTCCTCTGCATTTGACCCATTGTTGAATCAGGACCAAAACAAAAGTTTGGATCAGGTAAATCTGCTCTGTAGTTAGATGAGGAATAAGTAAGAGTTAGAAAACACAGTTGGATCCATTTTGTAATATGTCACTGTTTTAAAGAAATAAAAGCCTTACCCTGCACTGGTTTATATCGGGGATCACCAAAGTATCAACATTGTATCAGAGCTGAAAACAAAAAAGCAAAACGAATGAGTCCATCCCTCTCCTTTTCTATTCTCTGTCTGTCCCTCAACCCCCTGTCTCACTCTCTGTTGTCCCTGTCTGTCTCTCAGGCCCCTGTCTCACTCTCTGTTGTCCCTGTCTGTCCCTCAGGCCCCTGTCTCACTCTCCATTGTCCCTGTCTGTCTCTCAGGCCCCTGTCTCACTCTCTGTTGTCCTTATCTGTCCCTCAGGCCCCTGTCTCACTCTGTGTTTTCCCTGTATGTCCCTCAGGCCCCTGTCTCACTCTGTGTTTTCCCTGTCTGTCCCTCAGGCCCCTGCCTCACTCTGTGTTGTCCCTGTGTGTCCCTCAGGCCTTCAGTGTTGCTGAGCAGCAGTTGGGCATCCCCGCTCTCCTGGACGCAGAGGACATGGTGGCCCTGCGAGTCCCCGACCGCCTCAGCATCCTCACATATGTGTCCCAGTACTACAACTACTTCCACGGGCGCTCCCCCAGTGAGTACCTCACAGCACCCTACACAGAGCACCCCACAGCACCCTACACAGAGCAGCCCACAAGCAGCCCACAAGCAACACCCTACACACATCACTCTATAGCACCCCACACACAGCACCCTATAGCACCCCACATAGAGCACCCCGCACGGACACTCTGCACAGAGCATTCTACACAGACACTCTGCAGACACCCCACACAGAGCACCCCATAGCACCCCACACACACCACCCCATAGCACTTCACACACAGCACCCTATAGCACCCCACACAGAGCACCCCACTGCACCCCGCACAGAGCACCCCACTGCACCCTGCACAGAGCACCCCGCACAGAGCAAGCCGAGGCAGCAGAGGGGCTGAGGGCTGGGTGAGAGAAGGGGGCAGTGCACTGAGAGCGAGTGTCTGTTGACATGGCAACCACACATTCTAACATTCACAACATTCTAAACGGCCTATTCATGACTTTCAGTTTCCTGTTTATAGGCATTTTCACCATTCAGCAGATAAAGTATTTTGTTTAATTGCCATGGCAACAGTGCTGATTATTCATTACTCTGAAACCCATGGATAGTTCAAAATATAGGAGGAAGAAAGCACTTGAGTTGTAGCTTTGCCTGGAATGTTCCACAGTATGGCATTAAACTCTTCTATCTCCATGGCAACAAGCATGTGACACTACCAGGTCAAGTTACAGGTCAGATGTGTGAAGAGGCGTCCCCACTCACTTTTCTCCAGAAATTTTGAATAATAAAAACACAAGTAATTAAATGACGTTAGATAGATCCATTTAATGCCATAATGTGGAACATCCCAGGCAGAAAAATCACATCTCCATGGATGTGTGTAGAATCCCTCAGTCGTCCAGGTAGAATCCATAGCAAAAGGAGAAATTTAATTTGTCAACTGGACAGAGTTTATTTGGTCGAATACGTTTCGCAGCTCATCCAAGCTGCTTTTTCAGTTCTTCAGTTCAGAACTGAAGAAGCAGCTTGGATGAGCTGTGAAACGTATTCGACCAAATAAACTTTGTCCAGTTGACAAATTAAATTTCTCCTTTTGCTACATCTCCATGGAGACAAACTAACTGGTGTACCCTCCACTAAAAATTAGGACATAGATGTAGTGCATCTTTAAGTGGGCCTATCCATATGAAACAAAAACTATCCAGAGGAGGGTAGAGTAGCCAAAAATGATACTCAAGTAAGAGTAACGTTACTTCAAATGAATATTATTCAAGTAGAAGTGGTCCAAGAAAATACCCAAGTAAAAGTAAAGAAGTATTTGGTAAAACTACTAACCATGGAAGATTATCTTAAAGAGTAACAAATCATTTCATATTGTCTTAGCTTTTGTCACTTGTTGACAATTTACTCATTATACAAGTATACTAATACTTAAGAGTACTGTTACTTCAATAAAAAAAATTACTCAAATAGCCTAGGTAAAGTATACTGCTAAAAATAATTTTTTTAAACGTTACTCACGGAAATGTAACTGTAAATGTAAGTGAGTACTACCCACCTCTGAAACTAGCACAGTGTCATTTTTCATCAGCACAAATGAAAAGAGGTAGAAGTTGTGTAGTCATCCTAGCTTCAAGAAGTTGTGGCATGATTGGATTACAAAGACATGATTGTAAGTTTGGTAAGTTTGTGTTTTTTCAGTTTGCTCTTTCAAAAACAGTGACTCATCCACTGAGTTCTACAGAAGTGTGAGGTCACTTCTAGGTCCAAGGCTCCGATTGAAAACCACGAACGTGATTCCTCTGCTGTCACATCGCGTTAAAAACAGAATATAGTTTAATGCCAACAGGGTTAAAGGTCACATATGACACCATTTTCCTCATCTCAGACACTACCTGGAGTTGTGTTTTGTTTCATTCACACATGTTTAACACACACATTAACCCTGCATATTTAGGCTGACTTATTCTCTCAAAAGGAAAACACTCTGTTCCACCTTGGGATGTCATGTGGTAACACAGGAAGTGCTCCACTATGTTTTTAAACTCCATACACCTTCACTAAAATCATTTGGATATTTCAGTCCTGGAATTTCCAGTCTCTTCAGAACTGAAAGTAAAAGAAGTTGTTAACTTAAGCTGTATGTATGTTGACTGAATAATAGTAAAGGATTACTCATGTGTGAATGAAACAAAACACAACTGCTTCTGATGAGGTAACAGCATTCTAACAGGGCTACAAGCTCTCAAGAATCAGTTTCTCATAATGTAGGAGCTTTAAAAGTATGTCAGAAAGTATATGAGGTTGATAAAGAGGTTGGTAAGTTAAGGTAACACTTTTGAAAGGTGTCTCTAGTTTGACGAATAAGGAACGAAAACAAAGCTAGAAATCAGCTGAAGTTGCCGGCTGGAAGCAGAAGTGACATCATCCTTCAGTCCCATAGGCCCTGCCCTCCATCTGAATTTGACATCCATTTCTCTAAAGCCGTGAAAGCAGCCTCTTACCAATCAAAGCTAACCTTTTCCTTTTTTTAAACAATATTCCTCTGATTTACTTACCAACAAAACACTGAAACCACCGTGTATGTGTTTTGTGTGTGTGTGCAGTTGGGGGCATGGCGGGAGTGAAGCGTCCAGCAGAGGGAACCACAGAGCAGCAGCCTGCGGAGAAGAAGAATGCGCCAGTGTCCGCCAAAGTGTTCACCTCGACTGGGCCAGCCAAGGAGAACCTGCCCCCCTCTGGTCTCAGGGACACCCACAAACAGGTGAGACCAAGGATAAACCTGCCCCCCTCTGCTCCCCTGCACTCCAACAAACAGGTGAGACCATGGAGAACCCCCTCCCCCCACTCCCAGGCTCATCCACAGACAGGTGAGAAGGGACAGACAGGTGAGATTAAGGAGACCCAGCCCCAATCTGCTCCCGGGCTCACCCACAGACAGGTGAGACTGGTGAGAAGAGATGGAGCATCAGGTGAGAGGGAAGGACAGGTGAGAGGGAAGGACAGGTGAGAGGGAAGGACAGGTGAGAGGGAAGGACAGGTGAGAGGGAAGGACAGGTGAGAGGGAAGGACAGGTGAGAGGGAAGGACAGGTGAGAGGGAAGGACAGGTGTGTATGAATGTTCCACACATGAACATATGGAGGCTGTGAGTTGCTAAGAGCCAGGACTGAGTCACCTGCTCGTCTCCATGACGACTGCTAGGCTTTCTGCAGTAGTGTACATAGTCCTCCTTTAATATGTGCAGAACAAACCAGAGGGGTGATTTATTATAGATGATGATGATAAGAACAGACTTTGGCCTCTGAGTTACACTCAACCTGGACTCTCCAAACTGAAAGCAGAGGAAAGGGGGTGGGAGTTTATAAGTTTACACTTCTTCCTCCTCCATTGATTTTGACCCTAATTGTACTACAGTAGAATATGGCAAAAAAGGAGAAAATTTAATTTGTCAACTGGACATAGTTTATTTGGTTGAATACGTTTCGCAGCTCATCCAAGCTGCTTCCTCAGTTCTGGTCAGATGCTGGCGGACACTGCTTTATATCTGCCTGAAGGGAGGAGCTTAATTACAATGAAAATTACTTTGAGACAACACATATTTAAATACAGTTTCAGTTGGTCAGGTGATTCAATATGGAGTTGTTAACAGTTTCTGTTAGTCATGTGAGTCTATTCAATATGGAGTGGGAGTGGGGGAGTAGTTAGCATATCCATTCAGGGCCATGATGGGTGTTTTCACACCTCTGGACCTGACCTGGCTAGTCCCATTGTTTTCCCAGTTTGTTTTGATTTAGGTTTGAGGATAGAGTTATAGATGGGAGACAAATGATGTCTGAGACCCCCATTTCTGTTCAAGGAAGGATTCTCTTTCTTGACAAAAATAGCTTCTTTAACTCCCCTCTCAAACCAGTTCTTTTCTCTGGCCAAGATCTGGACCTCGCTGTCCTCAAAGGAGTGGCCTGTGGCTTTTAGGTGGAGATGTACGGCAGATTGCGGCCCACCCTGGTTTTCCCGTCTGTGTTGATACATCCTTTTGTGAAGTGGCTGTTTTGTTTCTCCAATGTAGCGCTCACTGCAGTCTTCACTACACTGAATGGAGTAGACCACATTGCTTTGTTTGTGGCTCGGAGTTTTGTCCTTAGGATGGACCAGTTTTTGTCTTAAAGTGTTTGTGGGTTTGAAATAGACTGGGATTTCATGTTGTCTGAAGATCCTCTGTAGTTTTTCGGAAACGCCAGCCAGGTAAGGAATAGTTACACCCCTTCTCCTGGGCTCTGGTTCTCTGTTGTCCTGTTTCTTTGTTCTCTTCGTTTTATTGAAAGTCCATTTAGGATATCCACAAACGGAGAGGGCTTTCTCCACGTGTTGTTCTTCTTTCTCCTTTCCCTCTGCGCTTGTAGGAACCACTTGGGCCCTGTGATGTAATGTCCGAATGACTCCCAGTTTGTGCTGAAGTGGGTGGTGTGAATCAAAAAGCAGATATTGGTCGGTGTGTGTGGGCTTCCTGAAGACCTCTACCTGGAGTCGCCGGTCTTCTCTTATCGTTACTGCACAATCTAAGAAGGCCAATGTGTTGTCCTTGGCATCTTCACGTGTGAATTTGATGTTCGGATCTACAGAATTGATATGTGCAGTAAAAGGTTCCAAATCTTGAATTTTGATTTTTGAGAAATTATCATCAACATAACGATACCAGTGTGTGGGTGGAGTGCCTGGATATGAGGCCAGGGCACTCTGTTCAAATTGTTCCATGTATAAGTTTGCAGTGATAGGGGAGACCGGTGAGCCCATTGCACAGCCGTGGATTTGCTTGTAAAAGTTTCCTCTGAACTGGAAATAGGTGGTACTTAAACAAATTTCCAGCAGTTGGCAGATTTGGTCGGGTGAAAGTTTGGTTCTCTCTTCTAGCTTGGTATCCTCCAGTAGTCTCCTCCTTGCTGCCTCCACCGCTACCGATGTAGGGATACAAGTGAAAAGAGAGGTCACATCAAAGGAAACCATAGTCTCATCCAGGTCAAACTGGAGATGCTTGATTTTGTTCACAAATTGAGTCAGTAACGATAAGAGAAGACCGGCGACTCCAGGTAGAGGTCTTCAGGAAGCCCACACACACCGACCAATATCTGCTTTTTGATTCACACCACCCACTTCAGCACAAACTGGGAGTCATTCGGACATTACATCACAGGGCCCAAGTGGTTCCTACAAGCGCAGAGGGAAAGGAGAAAGAAGAACAACACGTGGAGAAAGCCCTCTCCGTTTGTGGATATCCCAAATGGGCTTTCAATAAAACGAAGAGAACAAAGAAACAGGACAACAGAGAACCAGAGCCCAGGAGAAGGGGTGTAACTATTCCTTACCTGGCTGGCGTTTCCGAAAAACTACAGAGGATCTTCAGACAACATGAAATCCCAGTCTATTTCAAACCCACAAACACTTTAAGACAAAAACTGGTCCATCCTAAGGACAAAACTCCGAGCCACAAACAAAGCAATGTGGTCTACTCCATTCAGTGTAGTGAAGACTGCAGTGAGCGCTACATTGGAGAAACAAAACAGCCACTTCACAAAAGGATGTATCAACACAGACGGGAAAATCAGGGTGGGCCACAATCTGCCGTACATCTCCACCTAAAAGCCACAGGCCACTCCTTTGAGGACAGCGAGGTCCAGATCTTGGCCAGAGAAAAGAACTGGTTTGAGAGGGGAGTTAAAGAAGCTATTTTTGTCAAGAAAGAGAATCCTTCCTTGAACAGAAATGGGGGTCTCAGACATCATTTGTCTCCCATCTATAACTCTATCCTCAAACCTAAATCAAAACAAACTGGGAAAACAATGGGACTAGCCAGGTCAGGTCCAGAGGTGTGAAAACACCCATCATGGCCCTGAATGGATATGCTAACTACTCCCCCACTCCCACTCCATATTGAATAGACTCACATGACTAACAGAAACTGTTAACAACTCCATATTGAATCACCTGACCAACTGAAACTGTATTTAAATATGTGTTGTCTCAAAGTAATTTTCATTGTAATTAAGCTCCTCCCTTCAGGCAGATATAAAGCAGTGTCCGCCAGCATCTGACCAGAACTGAGGAAGCAGCTTGGATGAGCTGCGAAACGTATTCAACCAAATAAACTATGTCCAGTTGACAAATTAAATTTTCTCCTTTTTTGCCATGGATTCTACCTGGACAACTGAGGGATTTTACATATACAGTAGAATATGTACAATTATAATCTCATGTTTATATCCTGAGATTTCATGTTCTCATGTAAATGAAATGAGCTGAAGTGAACTGAGGAAAAGCTTACACAAACGTGTTGCTACACTTGGTGGTGTATGATGTCACAGGACACAACAGTGTGTGAGTGTGTGTGTGAGTGTGTGTGAGTGTGTGTGCGTGTGTGTGCGCGAGTGTGTGCGAGTGTATGTGTGTGAGTGTGCGTGTGCATGTGTGCGTGTGAGCGTGTGTGTGTGTGTGTGCATGTGTGAGTGTGTGCGTGTGAGTGTGTGTGTGCGTGTGCGTGTGCGTGTGTGTGTGTGTGTGTGTGTGTGTGTGTGTGTGTGTGTGTGTGTGTGTGAGTGACCGCTCCTCTGTTTCTGTGTGCAGGACATCCCAGCAGAGCGGCCCCCTCAGACCGGTACCCTCAGCAACAAGTGTGTGTCCTGCGACAAGCATGTCCACCTGGTGCAGCGCCACCTGGTGGATGGGAAGCTCTACCACCGCAACTGTGCCAAGTAAGGACATATGTGACTTCTCTTCCATGTTCTAATGTTTAATATAGAGGAGACTTGGTAAGATGTAATTAGTATTAAGGCTTTGTCCATTCCTCTTATTCCACGTCCTTTAAGTGCATCAGACAGCTCAGACCTCTCATTTCACTGAAACATGGTTAACATCATTAGATTGTAGATTTGAATACAAATATGGACTAGTCTTTTCTAGTTTTGTACTTTTGGTCAAGTTAATCATTTCTTGCTGGTGGGACACAGGCCACAGATGTGACATACGTAGTGCTCTAAATTACACAATAGTTCTGATTAGACCAATACAGATAAATGACAGCACCTTTATGTTGTTAAATCAGTGTTTAAAGTATCAGAAAAAATCCTTCCTTAGCCCTTCCATAGGCAAAGGGATTCTGTTTTAAAACTCACCGCTACTTCTTGTATTTTGCAACATTTTATTTTCTACCTTTCTTCACAAACTGCCTCTTAACTGATGTAAAACTATGATAAATACTGACCACAGGTACTATCCACTAAACCAAGTCAGAATTAAGAAAAGAATTAAGAGAATCAACAATTCTCTTGTCAATTCCAAATCAATAATGTATCTAGTTTTCTGAAAGGAGCCAATTTAAACATATATACAGGCCACATATCACTAAAACTACAGTGCATCAGGTTTTATTTTTTATTTTTTGTTTTATGTTTTGTTTTTTGTTTTCTTCTCAGAACTCTAACTGGAAGCGCCTTCAGCACAGACCTGCCCAAGAACTCCTCTTTGTCCAGACCAGCTCCTGACCCAGACCCTGTGAAGACCGGCTCTAGACCTGGTCCCACCTGGCTGTCCCACAAACCCAGCACTCCCCCTAGTGTCTCCTCCAGCACATCACACCCACAGCCTGCTAACTCTGCTCCTGCCTCCTCCTCCTCCAAATTTAACTCTCCTTCTCTACCTCCTCCAAAGATCTCTGCACCTTCTACAACCAACATCACCAGTAGGTCATCTTCTCCACGACCTGCTGACCCTGCTCCTGTCTACTCTTCCATATTTAGCACTCCATCTAGATCTCCTCCAAGGACCTCAGAAGCTTCTAGAATAAACATCACCAGTAGGTCATCTTCTCCACGGCCCGCTAACTCTGCTCTTGCCCCCTCCTCAAAATTTAGCACCCCTTCTAGATCTCCTCCAAGGACGTCAGAAGCTTCTAGAACAAACATCTCCAGCAAGTCATCTTCTCCACAACCAGCAAGCTCCACGAAAATCACTAGCGTTTTGCCATCCCGCTTTTCTCCATCTACTCCAGCCAGCATCTCCAAATCGGACACAAAATTGCAATCTACGATCACCACGGCATTTACAAATCCTACCCCTACGCCTAGGACCTCCATCGCCTCTAAAAATCTCCAGGCCAAGCTCAGGTTCTTCCAATCTAATGATGGAGACCGCAGTGGAGAGGAGACAGGAGGTAGGACCAGTGTTGTCACAATCCCTGTCATGGTCCATGGGTGTATACTAGTCTACGTGCTTGTTCTGATATAGTTTAAGATCATTCTACAGACATTCAGGCAAGGTTGACTTCTGTCCTCTCAATGGGACATTTTTAGTATTGATACCTGCTAGCTAGTATCGATAATTGAAAGGTTCTGTGTTTCGCGAAATGGACTCTTGTGACCTTTAAACCATGTTATAATGTTGTTACCTTCTCAAAAAATACCTGGAGTTGTGTTTTGTGTGATTTATGTTAGATTAACAATAAAGGGTTACTCAGTCTACATCTCCAAAGCTCAAAATGCTCTGTCCACCTTGTGATGTCTTGAAGCTGTAGTTTTCATGTTAACACCTACTTTTACCTTTAGTTCAGTAGAGATTGGCAATTCCAGGGCTGAAATCATCCAAATGATTCTAATGAAGGTGTGTGGAGCACTTCCTGTATTATGACATCATAAGGTTTTCTGTTTGTTTCTCTCTGTTTCTAAATCTGCAGGGTTTGTGTGATAAACGTGTGAATGAAACAAAACACAACTCCAGGTCTGTTGGGATGAGGAAACAACATTGTAACATGGATCTGAAAATAGTGTAATATGGGCCCTTTTAGTATCGATTAGTATTTGATTTTCTGTACTTTGGACAGCCCCAGGTAGGAACCAGCGTGCGGAGGTGTTTGGTGGGCAGAGGGAGGAGCAGACAGCCACACACTCGGTCACGGTGGTGGTCCAGGTGGGCGAGAAGGAGAAGGAGCAGAGTGGAGCCAAGGCGTCAGCTGCAGCCATCATCTCCAAGAAACTAACTGAGGAGAACAACAACACACCACACGCCTGGAGCACCAGCAAAACCAAGTGAGTTCCTCCAGGTTCATTTGGGAGGGGGTTGTCTTGAAATGTTCCACAGAATGGTATTAAAGGCGCAGGACCTGATTTTTCTTTTCATATAATAAAGTAACATTTGTCCTAGTACAGATATACAGTGCCTTGAAAAAGTATCCAACCCCCTTGAACTTTTCCACAATTTCTTACATTATGACCACAAACATAAATATATTTCATTGAGCTTTAATGTGAAAAACCAACACAAAGTTGCACACAGTTGTGAAGTATTATCCAACCCCTCTGAGTCAATATTTTGTGGAACCGCCTTTTGCTGCAATTACAGCTGCAAGTCTCTTTGGGTATGTCTCTACCAGCTTTGCACATCTTGAGACTGAAATTTTTGCCCATTCTTTGCAAAATAGCTCCAGCTCAGTCAGATTAGATGGAGAGCGTTTGTGAACAGCAGTTCTATTTCATCCCTCCTGACCGCCAGAGGGTGGTGCTGAAAGCACTGAATGTTCCCTTCGCACATGCGCAGTTCGAGTAGTGATACCAAATGAGTCACACCTGTGACCCAGGATGACGCCCCGGAGACAATATAGTCCCCCGTCATCCGTGTCTCTGTTCCTCTTTTCTTCTCGCGTGCGGTTCGATCTACATGGCGTTAGCCATAACCTAGAGCTTGTATTGTTTTCTGTCGCCGGACGCCCTTTCACCGTCTCGGTCGGAGCCGCGGCTTTTCGCCCTCCGAGGGCTGCGACAGTGTACAGTTTGCTGGAGGATTGAAGGTACCACTTTGAATATATTTAACGAATCCTTTTGTTTGTGACGGTGGCGTTCGCGCCCCCTTTCCTAACACTTGGTTTCGAGTTTACTATAATCAGTTTACTATAATCTGTTCTTTAGTGAAAGCTGCGTTCGTGCACCCTCTCCTAACACTTGGCTTGAGTTTACGATAATCAGTTTACTATAAACTGTTCTTTAGTGACGGCTGCGTTCGCGCACCCTCTCCTAACACTTGGTTTCGAGTTTACAATACTCAGTTTACAATACTGTTTTTTAGTGACGGCTGCGTTCGCGTGCCCTCTCCTAACACTTGGTTTCGAGTTTACGATACTCAGTTTCCAATACTCTATTCTTTAGTGAAGGCTGCGTTTACGCACCCTCTAACACTTGGCTTGAGTTTCTGCTACTCTGCTCTTGTTGGTGAAGGCTTCGTTCGCGCACCTTCTCCCATCGGATACGTTGTATTATTAGCAGTACACTGTAGGTTTCTAATGCTAGCGATATAGTATTTTTTGCTTTTTTACCTCTCTGGTGAAGGTCGCGTTCACGCACCCTCTCCCGTCGGATCATTTACATTTTGTGCTATCAGAGCTACCCTGTAGATGGGCATTTGCTAACGTTGTTAGCCACTTTGATTTGTAATTTTTTGTGGCCGCGTTCTCACATTCTCTTCTGTACTGTTATTTTGATTTTTCGCTTTTGATTATCTGGGCCCTAATTGGTGAAGGCAGCGTTTGCGCCCCCACTCCCAGTTTTGGCTTTTTGCGGACCACGTACTACCTGTCATAATTAGCAGGTGTTTTCATATTGTGTACCTTGGTCGGTGAAGGTTGCATTCCCGCCCCCTCTCCCACCTAGGTTTCTCTGCTTACCAATTGACCGCTGTCTAGCTGTCTCGATTCTCTCCATCTATACTGGTTGTGATCGACCGCTCACACCAGATTGATGGACGGCTCTCATTGTTGTGTAGCCTGTGGGTCCACGCTTCAGGTTGATGATGGCCATGACCTTTGTCCAGCATGCCTTGGCCCTGACCACTTGAAGGAAGCATTGTCAGATAATCCATGCATGAACTGCAGTTACATGCCTCTTGTTGTCAGGGTGGCAAGGATGGGACAGCTAAGTCAAACAGGTGGTGGCGATCTCCCACCATCGGGGCAGGTACCGTTGCCTCTTCCAAGGCGTTCAAAACGCCTTCCTGAGTCTACGATTACGAGGGCTCCTCCCAAAAAGAAGTCCAGATCCGATCAAGGTCTGGCATTTAAAGTGGAGCAGTTGTCCGCAGAATTGGAAGCGATGAAGTCTTTATTGCAGGCTCATCGTGTGGACACACCTGCTTCAGAGGCTGTGACGTCTTTCCAGTCAATGCCTGTTCTGACCCCGAAGGATGATGTGCTCTCGCTGGCGGCCTCTGCCTCTCATTTCCGGGATGAGGAGGATGCACCGTCCTTGCGTGTTTCGGAGGATGGTTCATATACTTCCACACAAAGCCTTGGTAGTGACTCTACCAGTGGCTCCATGCAAGATGTTATGCGTAGAGCTCTGGATCGTTTGCGGCTAGAACTTCCAAAACCTGAACAGCCTGGCTTTGGTAGTGCTTTCTTTAGATGCGGGCGTGCCCCTACGCCCTTTGCTGTACCCCCCTCTGTGGAGTATCTTAGAGAGTTGCATGCCTGTTGGAGGGATCCAAGTGCTTTGTCCAGGCTCTCGTCAGATGGCCGGATTTTAGCCGCTATGCACAATGCAGCAACAGCTGGTTTGGATCGCATGCCTGCTGTTGAGCCGGCTGTGGCTTCTCTCATTGTTTCACCTGAGGAGGCCCTACGGCAAGATGTTAGGTGTCCAAGACCCCAGTGCTGTGTGACTGATGACTTCGTCACCAAGGCGTACAACTCTGGTGCGCGGGCTGGTCGACTGGGCAATTCTTTAGCACACTTGCTTTTTGCCCTCTCTGCCTCCCTCCAGGAGGGTGATGGTGCTGCAGCAGCTGCTGATTTTAGTGATGCGGCACTGCAGGCTTTTGCATTGATGACGAGGGAGCTTGGACATGTTATGTCCTTTCTGATTCAGGCTCGCCGGCAGATTTGGCTTGCTCAATCTCCCCTGACGGAGGCGTTCCGCAGGACCCTCCGCAGTGTGCCTGTGGAGCCAGGGCAGTTGTTTGGTTCGGCTGCCTTGGAGGCATTGGACCGGACTGTCCAAGCTCGACAGACGAGGCGGCAACTTTCTGGCCTCAGCAGAGCTATGCCCCCTCCTCAGCAACCAAGGTGCCCGACTGCTGCCTCCGGTGCTCGGCCACCCCCTCGTGATGGGCCTAGTTATAGACGCTTCCATCAAGACAGGCCTGGTGGGAATTTTCATAATGTACGTCGCCATGCAATGCGGCAGCCCAGACCTGCAGACACGGGCCGCTGCCCTCCCAGGGCCCCTAGGGGCCGTGGGGCCAGGAATTGAAACCTTGAGGCCGACCGTCGGATACTTCTCCCATCAGCAGCTCAGTTATTGGGCTGCTCATGCATCGGATCCATGGGTGGTTGCCACTTTGGCTCATGGATACCGGCTGCAGTTCTGACGCCGGCCACACATGACAGGCCGGGTCAAGATGACAATAATCAACGACCCCGGCAAAAGCTCGAGCACTGGATCAGGAGCTGATCCAGTGCTCCTGGCCAAAAGGGCCATCGAAGCGGTAGATCCCCTGCTGCAGCCCAGGGGCTACTACTCCACATATTTCCTCGTGCTCAAAAAGACAGGCAGATTTCGTCCCATTGTGGATCTACGGGGACTCAATCGTTTCATGAAGGTCCTGCCGTTATACATGCTCACCACAGCAGAGGTTCTCAAAACCCTGGCAGTGGGGGACTGGTTCACGTCTATAGACCTCAAAGATGCTTACTTTCATGTACCCATTGCACCACAGCACCGGAGATTTCTCCGGTTTGCCTATCGGGGCCGTCATTGGCAATTCCGGGTTCTCCCATTTGGGCTCTCCCTCTCTCCCAGGGTGTTCACCCGATGTGTGAAGGCGGTCCTTGCTCCTTTGCAAGCCGCCGGACTGAAGATATTACCATATCTGGACGATTGGCTGGTTTGTGCTCCATCCAAAGTGCGTGTAAAGCAGGACACCGATCGCCTGCTTGCACATGTGGCCCGGTTGGGCTTCACAGTGAATGCGGAGAAGAGCAACCTGATTCCAACTCAGACAACAACTTTTCTTGGTCTGGACTTGGACACTGTGACGATGAAGGCTCGCCCGTCCCTTCGTCACCGAGACGATATTCAAGCTTTGGTCTCTCGTTTCAAACTGGGCAGTCTGCACCCATTTGTCAGCTTTCTTCAGCTCGTGGGAAAGTTGACTTCTGTCACACGAGTTGTGCCTCTCGGCCTTCTGTCATTGCGTCCGCTACAAAAGTGGCTGAACAGTTTTCATCTGGACCCCACACAGCACCGACGATGGATGCTCAGAGTGACGTGGCAGTGTGCCCGTGCACTGACCCCTTGGAGAGACAGGAGCTATTTGTCACAGGGGGTCCCTATGGGTCTAGTGGTGTGTCGCAGGGAGGTGGTCACCACAGACGCCTGCCTCACAGGATGGGGTGCTGTATGGCAGCACAGGACGGCTCAGGGAGTTTGGTCTGCCAGGGATCGTCTGGACCACATAAATGTTTTGGAGTTGCGAGCAGTCCATTTGGCTCTCAGGAGCTTTTTGTCACATCTGAGAGGGAAACATGTTCTTATTCGGTCGGACAACACGTCGACCGTTTATCACATCAACCATCAAGGGGGCATCAGATCAGCACGACTTCTCAGGGTGTCTCGAGATCTGTTGATATGGGCTGCGTTTCATCTGTCCACACTGCGAGCAGTGTATTTACCGGGAGACGGCAATCAAGTGGCGGATTATCTCTCCCGGAGGGAACCTCCTCCAGGGGAATGGCGTCTCAACCCAGAGGTGGTCCACAGGATCTGGAACCTGTTTGGGCAGGCAGAGGTGGATCTGTTTGCCTCAAAGGAGTCGACCCACTGCCCTCTATGGTTCTCCCTCGTGAGGAAGCCGGGTTCTCTGGGACAAGATGCACTGGCACACACTTGGCCCCAGTGCCTCCTCTATGCTTTTCCCCCTCTTCCTCTGATTTGGCCAACCCTACAGAGGGTTCTTCAGGAAGGCCACAGACTGTTGCTGGTCGCTCCATACTGGCCGGCACGACCATGGTTTCCGTTGCTGTACAGTCTGTGTTGCGGTCTCCCATGGCGTCTCCCGGCCAGGAGAGATCTGCTGTCTCAGTTGGGGGGTCAAGTATGGCATCCCAGTCCTCAATGCCTCCAACTGTGGGTATGGCCATTGGCGGGCCCGAGCCGCGACTGATCGGTCTCACCGATCCTGTTCGACGAACACTGTTGAATGCTAGAGCGGCCTCCACTCGTCGGCAGTATAGGAACAGGTGGAAGTTGTTTTCCCACTGGTGTTCTGCCCGCGGTCACGATCCTGTGTCATGTCCAGTGCCTGTTATCCTGGAGTTCCTTCAGTCTCTCCTGGATAATGGACGGTCTCCATCCACTCTTAAGGTGTATGTTGCTGCTATATCCTGTCATCATGATTTGGTTGGAAACTGTACAGTTGGGGGCCATAACTTAGTTTCTCTTTTTCTACGGGGTGCTCGCAGGTTGCGCCCACCAACTATACCACGAGCTCCAGTATGGGACTTGTCATTAGTCTTGGAGTCTCTGTGTGGCCCTCCATTTGAACCTTTGGCACAGGCGGACCTCAAGTGGCTTTCATGTAAGACTGCTTTTTTATTGGCTATTGTGTCAGCAAAACGGGTCAGTGAGTTACATGCCCTTTCTGTCAGCCCTTCCTGTCTCAGGTGGAGTCCGGATGGTTCTGGTGTCACGCTGTGGCCAAACACAGCATTTATGCCGAAGGTGTTGTCCTGTTCTCATTGTAATGCGCCTTTGAGTTTGGCTCGATTTGAGCCCCCGCTTGGAGAGAGCAGGGACAAGCTGCAGTTGTTATGCCCGGTCCGGGCACTGAAAACCTATATTGCAGCCACGGCGGGTATGAGGCGTTCAGACCAGCTGTTCTTGTGTTACGGGGGTGCTAAGAAGGGCTGTCCTCTTTCCAGACACCACCTTTCACACTGGGTTGTTGAGACCATTCACCATGCCTACTGCATTGCGGGCCGCGACCCTCCATCTGGGGTGAGGGCCCATTCGACTCGAGGCGTCTCCACTTCATGGGCAGCCATGAGAGGGGTCCCTTTGGAGACAATATGTGCTGCCGCATCTTGGGCTTCACCAAGCACATTTACCAGATTCTACAACGTCAACGTGGTCTCTCCTCATCCACTTGCCGTGGTTCTTCATGAATCTCTGGGCCCTTCTTAATGAGGTATGTGCTCAGGATTCTTCGTGACATAGCTGGTATTAGTCATTCAGTGCTTTCAGCACCGCCCTCTGGCGGTCAGGAGGGATGAAATAGAACGAAAGTTACGTATGTAACTACGGTTCTATGAATCCCGGATGACCGCCAGAGATACTCTGTCACTCAGGATCCTTGCGTTTCCGCAAAAAGATTCTGGAGGAACAGAGACACGGATGACGGGGGACTATATTGTCTCCGGGGCGTCATCCTGGGTCACAGGTGTGACTCATTTGGTATCACTACTCGAACTGCGCATGTGCGAAGGGAACATTCAGTGCTTTCAGCACCGCCCTCTGGCGGTCATCCGGGATTCATAGAACCGTAGTTACACACGTAACTTTCGTTTTCAGATCTTGCCACAGATTCTCGATTGGATTTAGGTCTGGGCTTTGACTGGGCCATTCTAAGACATGAATATGTTTTGTTTTAAACCATTCCATTGTAGCCTTGGCTTTATGTTTGGGGTCGTTGTCCTGCTGTAAGATGAACCTTCGCCCCAGTCTCAAGTGTTTCACAGACTCCAATAGGTTTTCTTCCAATATTGCCCTGTATTTGGCTCCATCCATCTTCCCATCAACTGTGATCATATTCCCTGTCCCTGCTGAAGAAAAGAACACCCAGAGCATGATGCTGCCACCTCCATATTTGACAGTGGGGATGGTGTGTTTAGAGTCATGAGCAGTGTTAGGTTTCCGCCACACATAGCGTTTTGCATTTTGGCCAAAAAGTTCAATTTTGGTCTCATCTGACCAGAGCACCTTCTTCCACATGGTTGCTGTGTCCCCCACATGGCTTTTGGCAAACTGCAAACGGGATTTCTTATGGCTTTCTTTCAGCAATGGCTTTCTTCTTGCCACTCTTCCATAAAGGCCAGATTTGTGTAGTGCACGACTAATAGTTGTCCTGTTGACAGATTCCCCAACCTGAGCTGTGGATCTTTGCAGTTCCTCCAGAGTCACCATGGGCCTCTTGGCTGCATCTCTGACCAGTGCTCTCCTTGTTCAGACTGTAAGTTTAAGTGGACGCCCTGGTCTTGGTAGGTTTGCAGTTGTGCCATACTCCTTCCATTTTTGGATGATGGTGTAAACAGTGCTCCGTGAGATGTTTAGAGCCTTGGAAATCTTTTTATAACCTAATCCTACTTTATACTTCTCCACAACTTTATCCCTGACCTGTATGGTGTGTTCTTTGGACTTCATGGTGCTGACTGCTCCCCAATACTCTCAAACTCTCTGAGGTTTTTACAGAACAGCTGCATTTATACTGAGAGTAGATTATACACAGGTGGACTCTATTTAATCGTTAGGTCAACATTGGATCCTTCTAAAGCCTCTAAAAGCAATGTGTTGCACTCAGAAAAAAAGGGTGTTGAATAATTTTGCACGCCCACTTTTCAGCTTTTTATTTGTAAAAAAAAAATTAGATCATGTATGACTGTCCTTCTGCTTCACAATTGTGTGCAACTTTGTGTTGGTCTTTCACACAAAGGTTCAATGAAATATGTTTTTGTTTGTGGTCATAATGTGAGAAAATGTAGAAAAGTTCAAGGGGGTTGGATACTTTTTCAAGACACTGTATTAGCTCCTAGGGACAACAGGAGACCTCTGTATGCTCTCTGCGTCCCTTTAGGAAATTGAGGAAGAAGTTTGGACTGCTACAAAGTTTAAATGAACTAGTTCTGTTTTTCAATGTGTTTTTTTTTTTTTAGCAATAAAAACGACTGTAATAGAATAAATGGAAGTCAGGTATGTTTAAAATCATACTGTGGAACATTCTTGACAAAGCAGTAACTCTCAAAGAAGATTCAAATGAGCAGTCTGATGTGACCTTGTTTACATTCCTCAGTTGCCCATGTGATACCAGAGCTGTTTCTCTCCACAGACCCAGCTCAGAGGCCCCTAAGAAAGAAGGGGAGGAGGTCAGAGGGAGGGTCCGGCTGCGGGCCAACCCCTTTTTGCTGTCGGACCTCTCCACCAGCACGTCCCTGGACCCCAAGAGCACCCCGGTTGACAGGAACACCCCCGCTAACAAGAGCACGCCCCCAGACTTCAGAGGGGCCCCAAAACTAAGGAACACCTCCCCACCTCCTTCAGGCTAGTACATATGTTTTGACTCTAAATTAATTTTTAATGGCTAATTTTAGTGTAAACTATATACATTTGCAGTTTTATTGTCAAAGCCAGTGTGTGCTGTGATTTCAAGTACTTCGTGACATTACACAGGACTGCCCTGATTACTGCCAGGTGTTTCTGATTCTGAACAAATGAAGAACAGTGTGATTGGTCTAATAGGTATTCGCACTTTAAATTCGGCCCCTGCAGCCACATGACTGTAAGCGGGGCAGACCTGTGTGATGTCACATAGTACTTGAAACTGAAGTGGTGTTTTTGACCAGAAAGCTGCAAATTAAAAACAACCAATGCTAGGCAATGCTATTCAAACATTGTACGTGCAGTAGTGAAAACAGTGGATTTAGTGTTTAGTTCCACTTTAAGTTCAAATCTTTCACTGTCAGTACATGTAAGTGTGTAAGTTAAAAGAGCTTGAAATGTAAATGAATTAAAGCAAAATGACAAAAATGACTCACCATTTCTTTTCTTCATATTGACTGATCACATTTATTTATTTAATTTGATTTTGAGTTGATAAAGAAAACAAAATCCAATGCGTCTCCTCCAAACCACACGTGTTCACAGACAGAGGACCGGCTGTGGAGCTCCATTCAGACCACTTCTCTTGAGTCAAATGTGATGAACTGCCCAGGCCGAGTATAACTCTGTCTGTCCTCGTCCGCAGGTCCACACAAAGAGTCCCCTTCTGACTGGAGAACCCGCCTCAAACCTGTGTCCAAAGAGTCCACAGAGCCCAGGTCTGTCCCCTGTCCTGTCCTTTCCTCTGTCCTCCTCCTCTTTTTAATCAGAGCATTAAAGGTGCTTAAAATGCATATGTGTGTTTGTGGTTTGGTGGGATTGTACCTCTGGTCAATTTTAACCATAATCTCAAGTACAGACCATGCCTCATGTAAAGCCCAGAACCTCCAGAATTCCCTCCCTAAGCTACAGAGGCTGCACTAGCACTGACTCAGGATGAGTGCAGGTGCTGGGGTTTATAATTAAGAATAAATAAGTATTACAATTGTTAGTAGTAAAATTGATATTTGATTAGAACATGTTTCCCTTTTATCTGGGGACACATGTAGGTCATGGTTATGGAATTTAAAATGCAAACTCCTACATAGAGTTTCTTTAAATGATCCGTCACATCAGTTGAACTTTCTAACATGATTCACTTCCCACTGTGATCAGCAGAGGGCAGTGACACTTTACCTTTTTAAAATGATTAAAATCAAATTCCAAAACGAACTCCAAATTCACCCAGCATAATGTGTCTCCTTTAATAATCTCTGACGCTATCTGAAGCCTGTCCCCAGGAGCTTGACCCCGCTGCTCGTCCAAATGTCCCACATCCCTGAGGCTCCCGGGGGCCCGGTGGTGTGGACAGAGACATATGTCAGTGCACAGACCCTGTCCCCACATGACCCCGAACATACAGTCACAACAAGGTCCCCATAATATTACAATGATGGGACATTACTGAACCTTTATATTCAAATTAACATTGTCCAAAATCAGCCATAATTATCATATTTTTAAAGCGGTGCTGTTATACTTCTATGGGGCATTTACTGTAACACAAAACAGATTTACATCACTGTTACCTTTGAATGTTTTGAAAATGCCCCTTTAGAGCACATTACATCACATCATTACAATCAGCATTCTGCTAATGAAACTACTGCACATCGCATCAGGTTTGTGAAGTAGTAGTGTAATGTTATGTATCATACTTTTGTATATTTATGAAAATTATGAAAAATAGTCGTGTGGGAGCGTGGGTGGTGTAGGCTTGTGGGCGGAGCATTGTACAGAATCTAACCGCTAACCATAAGGAGGGTTTGAATAGGGCCCAGGAGAGATCACTAGATTTCTCAAACATACATGGATGATCTAATACCCCCCTCTTTAACCATAGGATGTGAATGCTCAGTTTGAATTCTCAACTCAGTTTTCCCCTGTGTGTTTTTCCAGAGCATCCTCGTCCTCCCAATCCTCTCTCAAACCCTGGACCAATGGCTCGGGCCTGTCCCAGTCCACAGACCCGACCAGACCTGCCTCCGGAGGCCCCGCCCCCGGCAGCTCCTCCACGCCTCCACCTCACAAAGGTACTGCAGGGACCAGAGGACAGGGCAGTTTGGACAGTTCAGACTTAAAGGGCCCATATTAGACTATTTTCTGATCTATGTTGCTTCCTCAGCACAAACATATCCGGAGTTGTTTTGTTTCATTCACACATGTTTAACACACACCCTGCATATTTAGGCTGAGTTCTTCTCTTAAACAGAAAACACTGTGCCACCTTATGATGTCATTTGGTAATACAGGAAGTCCTCCACTCCATACACTTTCACGAGAATCATTTGATGATTTCAGTCCTGGAATTGTCAATCTCTACTGAACTAAAGGTAAAAGGAGCTGTTCACTTAAAAACTACTGTTTCATGACATCACAAGGTGGAACAGAGCATTTTGAGCTTTGGAGATGTAGACAGACTAATAACAAAGGATTACTAAAACATGTATGAATGAAACAAAACACAACTCCAGGTCTGTTTTTGAGCAGGTAACAACATTATAACATGGATTAAAGCTCACAAGAGTCAATTGTGCATAATATAAGACCTTTAATGTTGCACTCACAAACAATCTGCATTTTAACATTTACTGAAACATATTTGAACCATCCAGCCATGTGATCCCTCTTTATATGTATCCTGTGTGTGTCCTTTGTGTGCAGGCTTCAGCTCTGCTCCTACAGACCCCACAGCCCCAGAGCTCTCCAGCAGACCCAAGGTATGTCCTCAGTCCTCTGCACACGTCACACAGACGTCCTCATCTATGACTCCTGGAGATTTCACAAATTAGAATCCATCTTATATTTTGATGCTTGATGTAAGCGTAGCACAGACACAGACAGCATGCCTCTGTACCTGTATTTGTGCTGTTAGCACCAGCACAATGTGTTCCAGAGCAGTAATGTGCCATTTGAAGGAGCTCAGGTTCAGAAAAAACAGTCTGTATTTTGAAAAGTACTTTTGAAAAGCTGGCGTTTGCTGTGGTCACAGTGAGTACAGACCTGTTCAGATGTTTGTTTTCACTGCTGTGAGTGTGGCTCCTTTTGCTGCTCCTCTTAAATCTGTGTTCATGTGGTGGTCAGACCAGAGCAGACTACATCCCCCCAGAGGAGATCCTGAAGGAGCTGCAGCAGATCGAGGACAGTCTGAACGAGCTGGAGAAGACCGGGGTGGAACTGGAGCTAAAACTGAGGACCAGTGAGGAGAGTGAGTACACTACGCAACCACAGAATACACAAAGTACACAATACATGACGAGAGTACACAAATTACACAGTACACACTACCAGAGGAGAGTACACACAACCAGAGGGGAGTGAGTGCATAGTAGAATCAGAATGGCTAACGTCTGTACATGTCAACAGTGTGCTGATCTAGAAACAGAAAGTGGGTTGTCTGTGAAGGAAACTTCATGATGTGTTTTTTATAACTATAAAATCCTTCTCTTTTGACCTAAGAAGTGCTAAAAGTGAATTTGTGTGTGTGGCAGATGGAGAGGACGAGTGTGTGATGAACGAGCTGATGGTGGACTGGTTCACTCTGATCAGGAACAAGCAGGTGGCCATGCGCCGTGAGTCAGAGCTTGTCTACATGTGAGTGCCACACACGCATGCCCTCTGAATCCAGGGCCAGGCTATTACATTGTGTTTTACCATTGTAATGTGGATATAAGTACTTTAAAGATGGCCAGAAACTTGGTTAAAGAGGGTGAATCTGAGAAGAGAGCTGAATGTGCTTGTTTGTGTCCAGAGGGAGGACTCAGGAGCTGGAGGAGGAGCAGCCCACAGTGGAACAGGAACTGCGCAGACTCTACAACAAACCAGGTCAGATCTGTCACCAGGGTAATGGGAGGGGGTGGGTTCTAACCAGAGGGGTAGACCGGTGTACAGTTTGACTTTCTAACTTTCTATTGGTTATATCAACAATTTTGGTAAGCCCTGTGAGGCAAGTTGAATTTCTGAGAGTATGTGGGGGTGTGGTTTGAGCAGGTTTACACCAACTTTATTGATGCACAACAGAAATGATTTGATCTAAATAAATATAAGGGTGTGGCGTGATCATGGAGGGTGTGGCTTAGGCATGTGGCTTGTCATAAACGTGTGGGTCTGAGGCTGTACTGTCTCTCTCAGATCACCTGAAGACCTCATGGGAGCGACGTAAAGAGGAGGAGCTCATGAAGAAGCTGGTGGAGATCGTCAACAACAGAAATGAGATCGTGGAGGGACTGGATGAGGACCGCCTCAGGTCAGAACTCCTCTGGGTCAGGCCTTCAGTAGATCTAAGAAAGCTGAAAAACACAGCAGAGAATCAGAATGTAAGAGAAAGGGTGTAACTATTCCTTATATCACTGGTGTTTCTGAAAAGCAAAGCTTCAGAGGATTTTTCAGACAATATGTGAAATCCCAGTCTATTTCAAACCTATAAACACTTTAAGACAGAAACTGGTCCACCCAAAGGACAAAACACCGAGCTACAATTAAAGCAATGTGGTCTACTCCATTCAGTATAGCGAGGACTACAGTGAGTGTTACATTCTAGAAACAAAACAGCCACTTCATAAGTGGATGTACCAACACAGAAGAAATGGAGCCCAGTCTGCCGTACATCTCCAGCTCAAAGCCACTGGCCACTCCTTTGAGGAAGAATTGATTTGGCAGGAGAGTTAGAGAGGCTATTTTTGTTAGGAAAGAAAATCCATCTTTTAACTCTCCTATTAACAACTCCATCCTCAGACCTGTTCAAGCTCAGAGGTGTGACAGCACCCATCAGGGGCCTGAATGATTCTGCTGATGTGACTCAGGTGCAGTTCAATAGACCTAGACAACAAACAGAAACTGTAAACAAACAGATGTTAGTTTCAGAGCAGTTTCAGTGTAGTTAGCTCCTCCCTTCAGGCAGATATATGGCAGTGTCCACCAGATACAGATGTCACAGAAAAAAATACTCATGTGATAAAGGACCTGTGTAAAAATACACTAAAGAGTAAAAAGAAAAAAGATCTAATAAAGCTTCAGATGTAGTGATTTTGATACAAATTTGTACTGAATTTTGTTCAACACAAAACAACTGAATCGGCCTTTATATTGCAGCTGTTTTTATTTGTATATTTATATTTATTTATATATAGTGAAGTAGAGTACATTACAGAATACAACACATTCCACCACTGTTGCTCCACATTACATGAATCATCTATGATAATTACATATAAATCTGTGTTCTGAGCTCATGTGGTGCCTTGTGTTTTCAGAGAGAAAGAGGAGGACGAGCAACTCAACCAGCTCATGCAGAGCTTCAGTGAGTCTTCTCCTCACACACTCCATACACACTCCACACACTCTCCTCACATACTCCTCACACGCTCTCCTCACACTGTCCTCACATGCTCTCCACACACTCTCCACACACTCTCCACACATGCTCTCCTCACATGCTCTCCACACACTCTCCACACACTCTCCACACATGCTCTCCACACTCTCCTCACATGCTCTCCACACACTCTCCTCACACACTCTCCACACGCTCTCCTCACACTCTCCTCACATGCTCTCCACACACTCTCCACACATGCTCTCCTCACATGCTCTCCACACACTCTCCACACACTCTCCACACACTCTCCACACACTCTCCACACACTCTCCACACACTCTCCTCACACTCTCCTCACATGCTCTCCTCACACTCTCCTCACATGCTCTCCACACACTCTCCTCACATGCTCTCCACACACTCTCCTCACACACTCTCCACACGCTCTCCTCACACTCTCCTCACATGCTCTCCACACACGCTCTCCACACACTCTCCTCACATACTCCACACACTCTCCTCACATACTCCTCACACGCTCTCCACACACTCTCCACACACTCTCCACACACTCTCCACACACACTCTCCTCACACACTCTCCTCACACTCTCCTCACACTCTCCTCACACTCTCCTCACACGCTCTCCTCACACGCTCTCCTCACACACTCTCCTCACACTCTCCTCACACTCTCCTCACACTCTCCTCACACGCTCTCCTCACTCTCCACACACTCTCCTCACTCTCCACACACACACACACACTCCTCACTCTCTTCATATTCTCCTCACACTCTCCTCACTCTCCGCACACACTCCTCACTCTCTTCACACTGTCTTCAAACTCTATCCTCACATTCTCCTCACATTCTACTTACACACACTCCACACACTCTCCTCACACACTCTCCTCACACAATCTCCTCACACGCTCTCCACACACTCTCCACACACATTCCTCACACTCTCCACACACATTCCTCACACTCTCCACACACTCTCCTTATACTCTCCTCACACACTCCTCACAGTCCTCACAGTCCTCACACTCTCCACACTCTCCTCACACTCTCCTCACACACTCTCCTCACACTCTCCTAACACACTCTCCTCACACTCTCCTAACACATTCCTCACACACTCCTTACACTCCTCACACTCTTCTCACACTCTTCTCACACTCTCCTCACACTCTCCTCACACTCTCCTCACACTCTTCTTCACACCTCACTCTCATCTGAACCACTACTGCGCTAAGACCAGGGACATTTTACAGGACTTTAGGAGGCACAGTGACAGTGGTCAGCAGAAGTGGCCTAACCAGGAGAGATTAAATAATAAGGGTCTGAATAGAGACTGACCTGGAGTGTACACAAGAGGGAGACACTGCACAAAAATATTAAAGAGGGGTTGCATAAGCAAAATCAACTTCTTTGAGCTTTCTGCCATGTTACCATGTTGATCCCTCATCAGAAACATGCCTGAAGAGGTTTCACCATGCTCCCACATGACAATTCTCCATTAGCGGCAACCACCCTGACTGTGTTTTGAAAGTGCTCTGCAGAAAGCAAAGTAATGGGGGAACTAAAAAAAAAAAAAAAAGTTGTTTATATGTTGTTTTTTGCATTTTCAAAACAATAAAAGATCACATGGTGATCTAAATATGTTAGGGGTACAGTTAATACCCCATAGAAGTCAAAGACCCCTTCTTTAGACTCCTCCATGGACTGGCTTAGAGCCTGTATGATTAAAATATACAAAAAAACACTGCTAAGTTTAGAATAATTCAGTTCAAATAAACCATTTGTTAAGTAAATATGTACTGATTTGAATGCTGCATAATGCTGTTCCTGTTTGAGTAGTGCCCACTCTTCTCTGAATAGCAGGTTGGCATTTCTGTCTCTCCATTGGAGCGTGTCAGTGTGATTCTCGTGCTCATCCCTTCAGTGTCCAGTGTTTTTAGCATACTTGACTGAGAGTGGACACAACAACAGTGCTGTGCTTTTAGCTAATGGAGAGCATGCTCTGACAGCGCTGACCCCTGACTCCGCCCGCTCCAACATCGCCAGATTTGGGCTGTTTGTGGAGGCGCACATTCAGATGTTTGCAAAGTTATTCCGGTCAGCACGCTTTGATTTGACAATTTAAAATGCTGAAGTGACACAAGCGTAAGATGAGGGACCTCTTAATAAAACGGGACCCTTTTAAACTGGAAGCACTCCTCTGTACTGTGGCAAGAATATTAACTAGGAGTCCAAACACTCAGGAAACCAGGATTTAGACGGGACTAATCCAGAACTAAACCACTTAAGCAGGACTTAACTAGGACAGAACTAAGGCTAAAATAGGGCCAAAAACTGGGACTAAACCCGGACTAAACCAGGATTGATCAACAACGACCAGACCACAACCAAACGAGGACTGAACTGGGACTAGACTAGTACTGGACTAGTTATTGAACTAGTACTGAACTGGGACTGGACCAGTTACTGGACTAGTTATTGGACTAGTTATTGGACTAGTTATTGGACTAGTTACTGGACTAGTCCTGGACTAGTTACTGAACTAGGACTGGACTAGGACTGGACTAGTATTGAACTAGTTCTGAACTAGTACTGGACTAAGACTAAACTGGACTAGGGCTGGACTAATGTGAAGTTTAGTGAACCAGGGCATAACGAGTTCTAACCCTCAACCCTTTTAGCTGATTTGGAGTACAAATGTTCAGAGTGTGTGTGGCATTATTATTAACATATGAAATGATACTGACACTAGTGTTGTATAGTTGTATAGTATTTGTCATACTGTCTAATGTGTGTGAGGAGACAGGACTCAGACTCATGCAGTACTGTCTGTGAGAGGACAGGACTCAGACTCATGCAGTACTGTGTGTGAGGAGACAGGACTCAGACTCATGCAGTACTGTGTGTGAAGGGACAGGACTCAGACTCATGCAGTACTGTGTGTGAGGGGACAGGACTCAGACTCATGCAGTACTGTGTGTGAGGGGACAGGACTCAGACTCATGCAGTACTGTGTGTGAGGGGACAGGACTCAGACTCATGCAGTACTGTCTGTGAGAGGACAGGACTCAGACTCATGCAGTACTGTGTGTGAGGAGACAGGACTCAGACTCATGCAGTACTGTGTGTGAGGAGACAGGACTCAGACTCATGCAGTACTGTCTGTGAGGGGACAGGACTTCACATGTAGTAACCACAGTAACCTGCCTCATGTGTGGTACATGTTTTCTGTTTATGTGTGCAGACCTGAAGAAAGACAAGAAGAAGTCCTTTTTATCCCGACTCTTCAGCAAGGACAAATGAGCTCCTACAGGTGCACCTACGGGTGCTACCAACAGGTGCTCCTATGGGTGCACTTACGGGTGTGCTTACACTTGATCCTATGGCCAGGTGCTCCTGCGGGTGCTCTATGGAAGCTGAAAGCTCTATGGAAGCTGAAAGCTTGGATGCTTCTGTGGGTGCTCCTTTGGGTGGTGCTGTTGGTACTCCAGTGTGTGTCCAAGGCTTGGCATCAGCTCTATCTATGGACCAGAGACTTACACCAAGTTTGGATTCTTGGCTTCTTTTTAAATGAATGCATTTGACTTTTCTGAAAAGTTAAATGAGCTCTGAAGTGGATCAGAACATCAAATGTGTCAATTTTAACGTGCAATAACTTTTAGCTTTTATCTAAGATCAGATCAGCACTCCACTAACTACAAGCACATGTCCAGCTAGGACTTGTGGACTAGACCAGGGACTAGACCAGGTCTAAATACTGATTGTTTGTAGTAACTATATATTAGGGCAAATGTATAAAACACTGTCTGTATAAAGCCATCCTTCACTATGACATGAGGCAGCTGAGTCAGGTCACTGCACACTTTAACTCATTGTTGCTTGGAGATTATACTGTACTACTTTGCTCTTAATGTTAAAGCAGCACTACGGAACCTTTTAGATGTTTTTAGTTTTGCCGTGTGCAGTATTTTAAAACCATCGTGCCGCCCATGGTCCATATTGGATCTGAGTGGTGGAGGAATATGATTTGAATGTATGTCACAGATACTAATATAAGATGTGTGTGTGCTCTGACTTTTGATAATATTTCTAAATTATGCAAAAATTATTAAAGCTTTCACAATAAAATCTGTGCATTTTTGTGAATTCCATTAGAAAAGCAGAAATCTGTCTTCATACTCATATTTATAGAGTATCGAAAATCAGAGATCTTAAAACTAGTATCAAAACTAGATACTAATTTGAGTCCCATTCACAGGACACAAATGAACCTTTCCTGAATGTCTTTAGAATGATGTTGAGCTGTATCAGAACAAGTATAAGAGCACATAGACTAGTATACACCCATGGACCACTATGGAACCTACAGGACCACTGAGGGATTACACACATATAAGGACACATGGGAATAGAAAAATAAGTACTACTATTTAATGCTGAAAATCACATTCTACTGTCTAAAGAAAGAGTGTTTTTTATTATCATCGTGGTATCAGAATCGGTACTGAGTATCGAGTCTATTCCTGAGTATCAAAATTGAGTATGAAATTTGAGTTAGTTCAGTTTATTATTTTTGTCTGTGTCAAATTAAATAAATGTCCTATATTATGCAAAATTAACTCCTATTTTAATGATCATCTTATTATGTTGTTCCCTCCTCAAAAACAGACCTGGAGTTGTGTTTTGTTTCATTCACACATGTTTGAGTAACACTTTATAATTAGTCTGTCTGAATCTCCAGCTCAAGCTCAAATGCCCTGTTCCACCTTGTGATGTCATGATGTGGTAGTTTTTAAATTAACAGCTCATTTTTACCATTAATTCAGTAGAGATTGGCAATTCCAAGACTAAAATGTTCCAAATGATTCTAGTGAAGGTGTGTGGAGTTTACCTGACTAAACTGTTACCTGACTAAACCAGGGACTAAACCAGGACTAAACCAAGGCCTAAAACAGGACTAAACCAGGGACTAAACCAGGACTAAACCAGGGACTAGACCAGGACTAAACCAAGGCCTAAAACAGGACTAAACCAGGGACTAAACCAGGGATTAGACCAGGGACTAAACTAGGGACTACACTAGGACTAAACCAGGGACTAAACCAGGGACTACACCGGGACAAAACCAGGGACTAAACCAGGACTAAAATCAGGGACTAAACCAGGATTAAACCAGGGACTAGACCAGGGGCTAGACCAGGCACTAGAATAGAGACTAAACCAGGACTTAACCAGGACTAAACTAGGGACTAGACCAGGACTAAATCAGGAACTAGACTAGGACTAAACCAAAGTCTAAACTGGGACTAGACCAGAGACTAGACCAGGGACTAAATGAGGACGAGGAAACTAGACAAGAACATAGGTCAGAGAATAGCATAATATGGGGTCTTTAACTATCATTTTTGTGAGATTCTAACCCGTCATCTGCACTTTAACTATTATAACTGTGTACTGCATAAACCACATACTCATGGTGCCCCCAGGTCATAATTTGATTTTTCTTTACACTTTTTTACACTTGTTCAATTTCTTTCACAAATACTCACTACAGACACGTTACCACATCTGACCAACAGGGGGCTCCACCTGCACGAGCCTTGGGTCTGCACAGGAACGCGCAATCTCCATGATCTATTCAAATAATGGGACCCTCTGTAACCTTCGAGTGAACGATGGATTCAAGGTAAATGTCAATAAAATTAAATAAATAAAAGAAATACAACCAATGAATGGTTGGAAAAAAAAGTTAAATAATAGAGAATCTGCTGATAAAAATACACAAATTACAACACACAAAAAAGACAGCTGTTATCTGTATATAAATTCTCATACCATTCATATTGTAATGTGGTCATCATATGTGTTTACATAAAATTCTGAAGCAATTTTTTTTTAATCTGAAATGTGTATTTGAACTGATATTTGTAGTGAATTCCAGCATGTCAGTCCCTCATATCTGCACAGTCCCACATCCTGGTTTATACTGAAGCACTCATGTCACTGTGCAGAGTTCAGTTCATGTTTTATCATTTTACTTATTTTACACCATCAAATCTTCATTTATTTGAGTAAATATAACTACAGAAAAAGGATTTTCTCACAACAAAAGATTTTTTAAAGCTTTTATATGTGGATTTTTGGTGTGACTTTTTGAGCTGTTTACTTCCAAAACATAGGATGGTCTATTTGTACAATTCTCTTGAAAGAATTATTGGCCAACATAGAATCCTTTTTTAAAACATACATTCTTGGCTGTAAATGAACTAAACTGAAGAGCATTATTTTAAAGAAGATCAAAGTCACACATGTGTATTTCACTTTTGACATGAGGCAGTGTGGTCTAGTTTATGCCTGCAACAAAACTATCCCAGGTCAAATCTAGGTCTAAACCAGGTCTGAAACAGGACTATTCCAGGTCCAAACCAGGTCTGAAACAGACCTATCCAAAGCATAATCTAGGACTAAACCAGGTCACTAGACCAGGGACTAAACCAGGGACTACACCAGGACTAAACCAGGTCTAGAACAGGACTATCCCTGTCTATCCCTATCTAAGACTTTCAAATCATTTCCCTTGTGGATCAGTTAAGTCTAAATGTCTAAGTCTAAATTTAGTCTTACTTTAAATGTGGGTTAGTCCTGTTTCAGACCTCATGTGACCCCAGAGGCCCCTATTCGGCCCAGAGGCCCCAGTCCTCTGAAGAATCTGGCCCTTGGGAGCATAGCTCTGCCCTGTGTGAGCTGATATAACTACAGGCTTTGAACAGTCAGAACAGGTCATGTACAGCAGGTTTGTATGTTTGAATGTACATGTCTTTTTATTTTACATTTAGTTAAAATAATAAACCAAAAATAATGAGACTTACCTTTACCTTAAAAAAAAAAAAAGAAGAAAATCAAAACAGACACACTGAAAATCAGCCTATACATGAATACAAAATGTAAACAAAAGAAAGAAGAAATTACAAATATACATTTTTAAATTTTGAGTACATTTTAAAGTTTTTGTCACTAGGCCTGTGTAGTGTTTACTCCTGTGTAGTGTTTACTCCTGTGTACTTATACTCTGCTCTCTCTCTCTCTCTCTCTCTCTCTCTCTCTCTCTCTCTCTCTCTCTCTCTCTCTCTCTCTCTCTATATATATATATATATATATGTGTGTGTGTGTGTGTATACACACACATATACACATATAGGTATTCACTGTAACTGATTTTTTTTTACACCTGATGCCCTTCCCTACTCCAAATCATATATCCATAACACTGTAACACTGTAATAAGTGTTAACTACTGTAACGTTTAATAACCAAACTGTTTGAGAAATGGAGCAAAGGATCATGGTAGAACAGCCACTTTCCTGTACTCCTCATGTGATCCAGATCACACCGACTCAAGAGCAGCTTTTAAAAGCAAAAATGATATTTGTGTAGAAGTGTGAGAGGGCCCTCTGCTTTGTTATGATTTGGTGACACATGCACACACACATATGCGCACACACATATGCGCACGCACACACACACACACACACACACACACACACACCGATGGAGTTTAATGTGTTAATGGAGTAAATTAGCATATAAATGAGAGCTGTGTGATGGTGTCCACTGGGAGCTGATTAGCCCCGCCCCCTCACATATCACATATTGTCTGCATCAGCCCCCCCTCCCTCTCTCTCCCTCCCTCTTTTCTCTGCACTCTTTCACCAGTCACCAGTCCTTTTACTAAATATCGCCCCTAACACAGCTTGATGCTTTCATTTCATATTATTCTCTTTTCCTTCTACATTAATTCATTTAATTTAATAATTCACCATAACTCCTCATCGTTATTTTACATGTGATCATTGTCAAACACAGTGTTGACCTCAAATGCTTCAGAAGTGGAACCTCTGACATAAAACACAGGTCTGTTTTAATGAAGTGCAATTTTACCATTCTATATTTGTCACTAAATAAACAGCAACTTCTGGTCTGTTCTAATGTTTCCTCATCACACACAGACCTGGAGTTGTGTTTTGTTTCATTCACACATGTTTAACACACAAACCCTGCAGATTTAGGCTGAGTTCTTCTCTCAAACAGAAAACACTGTTCCACTTTGTGATGTTATGTGGTAAAACAGGACGTGCTCCACTGTGTTTTTAAACTCCATAAATCTTCACCTTTTCAGCCCTGGAATTGCCAATCTCTACTGAACTAAAGGGAAAAGGAGCTGTTCACTTGAAAACTCTAGGTCTGTTTTGGAGGACAGAACAGCATTCTAACAAGAGTCAGTTTAGTGTAATATAGGACCTTTAAGAATATTAGCCTAAACAGCACATAATATCTGACAATTCTTTGCTTATTTTAGAGACAAATATATTGAAATGTGAGAACAAGTACAGCACAGTACTGCTTTACTCAAACCTGCAGGACTCAGTCAGAACACAGAAGTCATGATGAAGGAGCAGTGATAACAACAAAGTTCATAAAAGTCCAGTTTAGATCATACGTCTCTTTTAAAGGTGCACTATGTATCTTTTCGGTTGGGGGTCCATCACCTGCTTGTTTCTATGGATACGTCACTGCTCTGCCTGGAATGTTCCACAGTGTGACATTAAACAGCTCTACCTTACATTTATTTAATTACAGGTGGTTTTAGAGCTCAAAAATCCCTAGAAAAACAGACATTCTGACTGTGAGCGGGGTCACCTCTCCACAGATCTGACCTGTAACTTGGTCTGGTTTGGTCTCCATAAAGATAGAAAGGTTTAATACCATACAGTGAAATTTTCCAGACAAAGCAATAACATCTCCATGGAGAAAAGCATTTGACAGACCCTCCACCAGAAAAGTTGCACCTTTAAGTAACACCAGCCTTAGTAAAACCACATCATGAAGAGCTGCTTGCACTGAAGTTACTTTTTTAAATGAAGGTTCATTTTGTCACTGTCAGATTTTTGTGATTGATTAAAACTGAATAAAATGAACCAAAATCAGTGATGACTAAAAAACTTTAGTCAGCTAATACAAAGGGATGAGTGGAGACTCCAGTACTACAACAGGACAGGGTTTTATTCTGCGGTAATCAGGAAGTGTGTGATTCATTAGGATGTTCAGAATGCATAGGATAAGTGAGGAAGAACTTTAGAGCACTGCAAACTGTTTAAATGAACTAGTTTTCATGTTTTAAAATGTAAATCAGGCACAGCGCCTTTAAAATTGCATGTCAAAACTGGACTGGATCAGACCTGGTTTAGTCCTGGTTCAGTCCTGGTTTAAGTGCTCTTTGCTATGTGTAGTGATGTGATATTAAAGTCTCCATGGTGATGAAACGTTCCACATTGACATTTTGAGTTTGACAGCTTTCAGCTGGACCCCCTCTCACACACACACGCACGCACGCACGCACGCACGCACACACACACACACACACACACACACACACACACACACACACACACACACACACACACACACACACACACACACACACACACACACACACACACACACACACACACACACACACACACACACACACACACACACACACAGTTTTAGTATGGTTTTAAATTTCTGTTTCCATGGAATCATGAAAGTGAAGTGCCACCTCCAGAAAGTTCCACAATGTTGCTTTAAGGCAAGACTGTCTTACTTTTATAAACAAGAGTTTGCAGCTTCTTCTGTAGTTTACTCGCATGTGTGTAATACATATGTTTTTTTTTACCATGGCCAAATGATACATATTCACTTAAAACATATACATCTGGAAAATAGGAGCCAAGTTAGCATTTGTTGTTTAATTTTGTTTATATTATAGATACAAAAATATGCCCGTACACCCCTGTGCACGTACACCCCTGTGCGCGTACACCCCTGTGCGCGTACACCCCTGTGCGCGTACACCCCTGTGCGCGTACACCCCTGTGCGCGTACACCCCTGTGCGCGTACACTCCTGTGCACGTACACCTCTGTGCACGTACACTCCTGTGCGCGTACACCCCTGTGCGCGTACACCCCTGTGCGCGTACACCCCTGTGCGCGTACACCCCTGTGTGCGTACACTCCTGTGCACGTACACCCGTGTGCGTACACCCCTGTGTGCGTACACTCCTGTGCACGTACACCCCTGTGCGCGTACACCCCTGTGTGCGTACACCCCTGTGCACGTACACCCCTGTGTGCGTACACTCCTGTGTACATAGACATGATGGAAATTGATTTGTTAAAATAATGAAGCCCTGAGTTGAATCTCGCCTTGAACACACTCTGCCCTTCATTATATTTCCTCATTTCAAACTAAACACTTTTGACTTGCTGAAAATGTTTATGTTAAATAAATGCTTATTGTCTCCTTTTGCAAATGTAATTATTTGTGTTACTTCAAGACACACACTTTAAATTAAATGACTCTACTCAGAAAGTACACGCTCACACAACATGAAATATTTGAGCTAAGACAAATTTATTCAAATGCACAGAGATGCTACACAGTTCACACCCACTGTACAATACAAAAAGTACAATTCACAATAATCAACTGAATTAGACTCATTTTCACCATCTTGATGAAGATCTAAAATATTTGTTATCTTTTCCTAATTTAAAATAATGTGAAAATAGAAGACTTTTTATTGCATTTAAGATAATCACATCAGAATGGATAAGAATGGATAAGGTAAGTGAGGAAGACTTTGGACCACTGCAAACTGTTCCAAATGAACTAGTTCTGTTTTTTACGTTTTTGAAGACAGTAAAAATTAGGTCTCAGGTAGAGACTTTAAAACTACAAATGTTTTTGCCATAGGCTTTGGCTACAAACCCGTTTGCACTTCACAGATCAACATTCTCAATTCAGTCTTCAAACCATGTCACTTTTTTACAGTCTATGATCATTCTGTCACCACTGAAGATCCAGAACCTCCTCACTTAGACCAGGCTGATTTATCTAGACCAGTCCGAGTCTAGTCCAAGTCTAGTCTAAGTTCAAGTCTAGGCCAAGTTTAGTCCAAGTCCAAGCCTAGTCCATGTTTATGTTTATTCCAAGTCCAGTGCAAGACCGATCCAAGAACAGTCTAAGAATAGTCCAAGACCAGTCCAAGAACAGTCTAAGAACAGTCCAAGAACAGTCTAAGAACAGTCCAAGTCCAGTCCAAGACCAGTCCAAGAACAGTCAAAGTCTAGTCCAAGACCAGTCCCAGACCAGTCCAGGTCCATTCCAAGAACAGTCCAAGTCCAGTCTCAGTCCTTGTTCCTGTTAGCACATACCCTTTTTACAGTGCATGCTAATTCTGTCACCACTGAAGAACCTGGACTTCCTCGCTCACTCAGTCGTGGCTGATTTATCTCGACCGGTCCGAGTCCAGGTCTAGTCCCGGTCCCTGGTCCTGGTCCTGGTCCTGTTTCCAGTGGAGACAGGACTCATCCATCACACAGAGCCACACTGGAGCCCTGTCTTCTCTCACTCTTCTGTGACTCTGTTTGTCTTTCCCTTCACAAACCACAGCGTTCAGAGAAGGAGAGGGGGACATGTTTTGTGCATCATGGCGGTGGGGGTGGTGGACAGCACTGGCTCACGCTGGAGAAGCCTGGAGACATAAACTCAGTGCACTTCAGAGACTTTTTATCACACTGTATATTTAAAGGGCCTCTACCTGATTGTCCCTGTGTATTTGAGCAAAATGTGTCTTGGCGCAGAACAGATATATTTAAAGGTGCACTATGTAACTTTTTGGTTGGGGGGTTTGTCACCTGCTTGTTTCTATGGATATGCCATTGCTCTGCCTGGAATGTTCCACAGTGTGACATTAAACAGCTCTACTTTACATTTATTCAATTACAGGTGGTTTTATAGCTCAAAAATACCTAAAAAACAGATATTCTGACTGTGAGCGGTGTCGCCTCTCCACAGATCTGCTCTGAGAGACCTCCCAGAGTCACACAAAGGCAACAGTGGTTGTGGATGTGTATCATTGCATTATTACGGAGCAGTGACAGCCCACCCCTGCTTACAGAAGTACACTTCTTTTTCATTTTCCCATAAACCTTCTGAAAAAAGTTAAAAGTTTGAAAGCTCAGGGTTAATCAGCTCTGTGGTGACAAATGGCAACAACACCTATAATTTTATGTAAAATCTGTCTCTGAAACTTTATTAACCGCAAAGTTATTCAAATATTTGGCAGACATTTTGCAAACATCCACACTACTACATACATACTACAAAAGTAACATGGCTCTTCACATTACTCAAGAAGTTGCCATGGGCGCCGCCATCCTCATTGAGGTTGTATTATTCTGCATGGAGCTGATCTTAGCGGTAAATAAGTTCTATATAAGAATTCCAAATCTGTCTGAAAGCCTCCAGGGAATCAGTGCAGTGACATGTTGGCCACACTGCACACTGTCACTGAACATTTTACACAAATCTTTAAATCAGATTTTTGTGGGTAAGGTCACTGATCCTTACATCACATTTGATTGGCTCTTTATGTTCATGTATTTCAGAGATTGTTTCTTTGAGCTCTTTCTCTCCAAGCGCTCCTTACCTGCATGATTCAGACAAGTCTGTTCCTGTGTATCCCCTTACCCCCCACTGCCCACCACCACCACCAGTGCCCCTCGTGCCCCCGCTCCTTTTAGTTTGTCCTCCTGAGCAGCGTGTAAAAGCTTCATCACGGCCAGTGCTAACACAATTAGCGCCTGTTAGCTTCCCTCTCTTCCACTTTGGAGGAGTGTGTTATTTCATTTGTGGAAGGACTCATGAGCCACTTAGTGCGCTGGGGCCGGTACGGGGATGGATTGATTAGGCCTTATCTGGTTACACCCCCCCTCCTCCCCTCTCTCCTCTCTCCTCTCCCTCTCACCCTCTCTCTCTCCCTCCCTCTCTCTTTCCCTCCTCTTCCCTCTCTCTCTGGTTGATGTAATTTCACAGTCCGTTGTGAGTATGAGCCTTGCAGCTGCTCAGACGTGGGGAGGTGAACGTAGATAAGGAGGGATTGTCTTCCAAGATCCGAGCGCCCAAATTACGCGCTTGAGCAGATCGTGCTGATGTTCTGATATTGTTTCTCAGAATTCACTCAAATAGATGAATGTAATAAGTCAAAAGTGTGGCTCTCTCTTGCAGGGCCGTTTGTTCTACTTATACTGCTGTTCACAATCCGATTTCACACACAAGTTGGAAATTGAAAGTTACAAGAAACAGCTGTTGTAAAGTGGTCTAACAGCATTTAACAGGGAGGACAAGAGTGTGCATTGGATTAGCGTACTCTTAAGTGATTTTGACTCTGGCTCTGAGAGATCTGATCCACCGCAGATCTGTTTAGGACCACTGCTGAAGATTCTATTAGGCTTCTCATGTTACACCTGACTCCTGCTCAGATAAATACAAATTCAATATCTCCCTCAAACGATCATAAAATTCTATAACACACAAGGGCTATAATAAAAGGAGACAAAGAAGGACGTTTTACAAAGTGAACATCTAAAGACACAGTACTAGTCCTGCTCCCATGCATTTCCTCTGGGGCAGTGAGAGTCTACAGTCCCTCTACCTGAACGGTACCTGTACATGCGTGTTTTCTTGTTAAATAGGGGGTATTATTATGCAACTTCATGACGCTTTCTACAATTTTGCCACCAAAAACATGCCTGAAGAGGTTTTAGATGTCATCCATGCACATTTGAGTAATCTAGTGATCTGTCTAATCTATTTGAGCCCTCCTTACAGTTAGCTGTACGTTCCAAAAATCAGCCCACAGGCCTACGCCACCCATATACAAAATCATGATACAAAACAATACTCTACAACTTAACAAACCTGATGTGATGTGCAGTAGTCTCATTAACGGGACACTGATGTCTGATGATGCTGTGACATCACTCTGAAGGGGGAGGGACTTAGCGCAAAGAGAGGGGAGACTCGGAGTGTTAAGAAACAAACTGAAACTTTATTAATATCTTTATATATCTATATCTTTGGAAAAAAGAAAAAGGAAAAATAGCTCCTCTTTAATAAATGACAAACAGGCTGCTATTTGGACAGTTTTACATTGGAACAAGACAGGGCTGTCCTCTCGCTCCATTCATGTTTAACGCAGCCATCAGAGCCCGCGTTTCCCACATTCCTCACATCGGGCTCTTTTCAGTTTGAAGTCTCTGAAAAATTAGACTGTGACACAATGAAAAATGAAACTGTTTGTTTAGAAACAACCAAAAGCTACCCTAACCCTAACCCTAAATGATGGTTATGAGTTACTCTGCCTCTGCACTTTGCATTAATCACAAGTGAAATGGAATCAAATGGATCACAGATACATGTATTTGTATTGTCATTTCAGTCATGCTAGTGTCCCATCTGCACTGAAGAATGGGTCAAATGCAGAGGATACATTTCCCTAGAGAGAATAAAATTTCAAACTTGAATAGACTTGATTCAGTACCATTTCTGATACCACGATGATAATAAAAAACACTCTTTAGACCAGGGGTGGGCAAACTACGGCCCGGGGGCCTTATGCGGCCTGTTAATCTTTTTAATCCGGCCCACCAAACTTGAATAAATTATAATAATAAACCTTTTTAATGTTTTATTTTCCTTGCAATTCCGGCGTTTTAGATACATTGACCCTTGTTGAGGTGCGTTCAAATTATGCTCCACTGACACCTCAAACCCTCTGTAAAGATGAGTTAGAGCTAAAAAAAGAAAAGTGGACAGATAATTTAATAAGGAATGAACTAAATATTTTTTTTACCGAACACAGATCAGCTGCTATATGCCTGATATGCAAAGAGACTGTAGTGCTTTTTAAAGAAAATATCAGCCGTCACTTTACCACAAAACATTAGAACTACTCTGGCAAGCAGTCAGAGAAAGAACGGGAAGCTTTGATGCACTGGCCAAAAATGGACACCAACAACACTGTTCCCACTGAAATCAAAACTGAGTTTTAAGAGTCATTTCAATAAACAGTAAATACCGTGGGACTTGAAAGGCAGATATTTTTGTAATGATTTTCATTTAAAATTCAAGCACATGTTCTCTACATATCCCATGTTATTTTTTTCTCTTATGAGGTGGATTACCAAAACACTCCACCCATCTGCCCCTGGTCCCTTCTGTCAAATTTTAGAACCCTTTGTGGGCCGCGAGTCAAAAAGTTTGCCCACCCCTGCTTTAGACAATAGAATGTGATTTCAACATAGAAATGCAGTAGTACTTTCTTTTCTATTCCCATGTGTTCTTATATGTGTGTACTCCCTCAGTGGTCCTGTAGGTTCCATAGTGGTCCATGGGTGTATACTAGTCTATGTGCTCTTATACTTGTTCTGATACAGCTCAACATCATTCTAAAGACATTCAGGAAAGGTTCATTTCTGTCCTGTCAATGGGACTTTTTAGTATCGATACCTGCTCAAATAGGTATCTAGTTCCAATACCAGGTTTTTTATTGATTAGTATCCGATTTTCAATATTTCTGACAACTGTAGGGGACAATAAAGTGTAGCTTAATCGTACTGTAATCACAAGCCACGTGTGTTGATGTTTAGTTGACAATATCCATGACTAAATACACTTTTAAAATCTGTGTTGATAGAAGATTGCCCTAAACAAAGTTAACATATATCGGTTTTATGATTTTTGCGAAGTTCTTATGTGTCCAGTGAATGTTCAGACCAGTGTGACATATAACCTGACTTGACTTTATTTGACTTAAAGGTCCTGTATTACACAAAACTGACTCTGGTGAGCTTCAAGTCATGTTAGAATGCTGTTACCTCCTCAAAAACATACCTGGAGTTGTGCTTTGTTTCATTCACACATGTTTGAGTAACCCTTTATTATTTATCTGTCTACATCTCCAAAGCTCTGTTCCACCTTGTGATGTCATGTAGTGGTAGTTTTCAAGTTAACACCTCCTTTTACTGTTTAGTTCAGTAGAGATTGAGAATTCGAGGGCTGAAATTATCCAAATGATTCTAGTGAAGGGGACATCAAAAGGTGGAAGGTGTTTTCTGTTTGAGAGAAGAACTCAGGCTAAATCTGCAGGGTTTGTGTGTTAAACTTGTGTGAAAGAAACAAAACACAACTCCAGGTCTGTTTGTGATGAGGAAACTGTATTTTAACATAGATCAGAAAACACATCTTTTCACTGGATGTTTTTAATTCGCCCCCCTCCCTCACACACACACACACACACACACACACGCACACGCCCACACCCACGCACACGCCCACGCACACACCCACGCCCACGCACGCCCACGCACAAGCACGCGCACACGCACACACACACACACACACACACGCATGCACACACAGACACATACACGTGCGAGACATTGTTGTCTCCTCTAATGACATCCTCTGAGTATAATTAGTGAAGCCAATTAACAGCAGCATTCATTGTGCTGCATTAGAGAGTGCTGACAGTGTCCACTCAGCTCACTCACCTGCACAGAGCATACAGGCCCCTGAACGCACTGCGAGCTCCAGTCTGGCCCCTTAGTTTGACAAACACTAATATGGTATTCATTGTGTTTAGCTGTTACAGTTTGTGGATGTATGGATTACACAGGACATTGTTATTTTATTGTTCATATTTGTTTGGCCACTATAGCTTCTCACGTTAAAGTCTGTCATACCAGATTTTTACTGTTTTAAAAATGTGAAAAAAAGGACTCGTTCATTTGAAACAGTTTGCAGTGCTCCAAAGTTATTCCTCACTTACCTTATGCATTCAGAGCATCCTAATCACTCACTATGATGAGTTTATAAGCACTTTTCACAGCTCTCAGAGACCAGAGAGTTTTGCTAACACAGTAAAGCTAACAACAACTAGAATACCATTGCGTACCTCCTGATCATCAGACAATATCATATCACACTTTATAGTTAGATGTAGACAACACGTAGCTGACTTATTTTCACCTTAAGAGCTAGAGGAAAGACAAATCCTGCTTAAGTACAAACAGGACCTTTAAAGAAGAACTATGACTGTTCAGAGCTTTTAACCAGGTTATAGTAGTTTCTTCTCATCGCATGTTTGAGTAAACCTCAGCTAGAGGATTTTTACATGCACCATAGGTAAAAATCCTCCAGCTGAGTTCCTGACCAAGCATAGCAACAAGATCATGGAGATGGATCCTGGGCGCCTTCATGTGCTGCCCACTGCTCCTGAAAAGGATGGGTGAAATGCAGAGGGTAATTTCCCTACAGGGATAATAAAGGATAATAATAATAAGACCTGCAGAGCAAGATGGCGCCTGTGTGTGGCCACGCCGCTGCTCGGCTATCTGTATGCCGTCTCACTGGCTTTATTATAACAATCTATGCTGTCATATCAGCCCTAATCTCCTGTGATTATGTCTCTGCTGTGTGGACCTACGATCGCGCCGCTCTGTTTCAAATCAAAGATTCAATGGAGCGCTGCTTTAAAGACTGGGAGGGCTACAGACAAACTTTCCCTCCACCGTTTGTGTGCCCGCCCGCCTCACCTGAATACCTGTGGCTGCTCCGAGCCCCAGGAAATCCAAAGAAGAGGGCGAGGAAAAGAGGCTCCAGAGCTGGTGTCCAGGTTATGATTAGACGAGCGGCTCGGAATCCCGGTGTCTCCAGCCCGGACGGAGCACGCTATAGATGGCTGCAGCCGATCCCGATGCTGCATGAAGCGTGTGGAAACGCTGCCTCGCCGCCGTTTCCTCGGCCGCTACAAGCTGATGGACGGGAGATCCGACAGCGCTGGAATCGCGGTGGCCGAGCTGCGTGGACCGCGGTGTCGCCTTGGCTGTTGTTTACGTCGTTGGACCAACACCTGTCCTGCCGCCGGTATAGCCGGAAGTCACGTGACCGCACGCCGTGTCTGCGGTCAATCTCACTGCGACGAGCGGACAGCGGTACTGTGACGTCACCACCGTGTCGGATTGGACTGCTGAATGCGCGGTCCATTGCAAATAAATCTTTCTCACTCAATGAACTTTTCACCGGTGAGAAACTGGATTTTATGTTCCTCACAGAAACCTGGCAGAGAGATGGCGAGTTCATTCATTTAAATGAGCTCTGCCCTGCCGGCTGCTCTGCTGTGGGGATGCCCCGCCTCTCCGGTCGAGGCGGAGGTCTTGCTGCTGTGTACCAGGACAGGTACACATGCAGAGTGATAAGCACTGAGCACTTCTCCTCATTTGAATCACTACTGACAAAAGTTGGCACATCTAACACTTTTTATTGCATCTTGATTTATCGTCCCCCTGGCCCTGCTGGTGTCTTTTTAAATGATTTTAATGACTTTTTATCTTCTTTAATAAAACTGGAAAAAGTCTTAATCCTTGGGGATTTTAACCTGCACATTGATGATGACTCATCCAGCCCAGCAGTGGATCTTTTATCAATGACTGAAGTTTTTAACTTTAAACAGCATGTAACTGGTCCTACACACGTAAAGGGTCACACTCTGGACTTGGTCTTCTCGCTTGGCCTTCAGGTTTCTAACCTGTGTATTGAGGATGTACAAATGAGTGACCACTGTTGTGTACTATTTGACCTCCTCACTCCCCCTGAGCCTCTGGCTTTAAAGACTAGGTCACAAAGGCGTATAATCACGGAGAGTACTGCTGAGAGTTTCTGTTCCATGTTTGACCCAAGTGTTGTAAATGAAGGTTTTGATGTTGATGACCTTATACACAACTTTAATAGTCACTGTGCAGCTGTTTTAGATGATGTGGCACCACTTAAGTCCACTAAGGTCTCTCAGAAAAAGTCCTGTCCTTGGATAAATGAGAGTACCTTGAAGCTCAGGCGATTATGCCGCAAAACCGAGCGTTTATGGAAATCCACTAAACTTGAGGTGCATAGACTACATCTGAAAGAACTAATTGCTTCTTTAAATGACAAGATTAGAGTTGCCAGGTATGATTATTTTGCACAGTTAATAGCATCAAGCAAGAAAAATCCAAAAGTGTTATTTGACACAATAAATTCTTTAGTGTCTCCTGCTGTACAAACTGCGCCTGTGCTTTGTAAAGCAGATTGCAATGATTTCTTACTCTTCTTCATTGATAAGATTAGAGACATTAAATAAAAAATTCCACCACCTTCTCTCTGTAATCCAGCTCCTGTTGAGCCTGCCTCCCACACCTGGTCCTCTTTTGAACCTGTGTTAGTAGAGGACATATCAGCTCTGATGCTCAAAATGAAACCGGCCTTTAGCTCGTCTGATATCCTTCCTACCAGGCTCTTTATGAATGTATTTAATGTGATTGGTCCATGGGTGACAAAAATATTTAACATGTCCCTCTCATCGGGTGTGTTCCCTATTTCTTTTAAACATGCGGTTGTGGAACCCAAACTGAAGAAACCCTGCCTTGACCCGGCAGAGCCAAAGAACTTTAGGCCAATATCTAAGTTGCCCTTTATGGCCAAAATATTAGAAAAAGTGGTGGCCAATCAACTTACATACTTTCTTGAGTCACACAGCATCTATGACGCCTATCAATCTGGGTTTCGGAAACACCACTCCACTGAAACAGCTCTGCTTAAAGTGTCTAGTGACATCCTAATGTCTGCTGACTCCGGGAGATGTACTGTTTTAGTCCTGTTAGACCTGTCCTCGGCCTTTGATACGGTCGACCATCACATCCTGATAAACAGGCTGAGGGATGTGCTTGGGATGGGTGGCTCTGTATTGGAGTGGTTCTCTTCTTATTTGACTGCCAGGAGCTTCAGTGTGTCTGTGAACCACATAATGTCGGACCCTGCTGAGTTAACATATGGTTTGCCCCAGGGTTCTGTCCTAGGACCGATCCTGTTTTTGCTGTACATGCTCCCCCTTGGCAGGATTATTCAACAATTTAATGACGTCTCATATCATCTGTTTGCAGATGATATTCAGCTTTACTGTTCTTTTAAGACCTCTGAGGTTCATAAGCTGAGCTCCCTGACAAACTGCCTGTCACACATAAAACAGTGGTTATGTGATAACTGTTTACAGCTAAACTCAGAAAAAACTGAGACACTGATCATTGCCCCAGATAGGGCTGTTCCAGGCATCAAACAGTATTTAGGTGATTTGAGCCAAGTAACGCAACCTTGGTTGAGAAACTTAGGAGTCATCTTTGATGGAGCCATGTCTCTACAGCACCACACTAAAAAACTGCTAAAGAGCTGTTTCTTCCAGCTACGCAACATCTCTAAACTCAGGCCAATGGTTTCTAAACATGACTTGGAGATGATAATCCATGCTTTTGCGTCTTCGAGACTAGACTATTGTAATAGCCTGTTCACCTGTTTAACTAAAAAGGAGTTGACTCGCTTACAGCTGGTCCAAAACTCTGCTGCGAGAATCCTGACGCGGACAAGCAGAAGAGAGCACATCACTCCGATTTTAAAATCCCTTCACTGGCTTCCTGTTTCTTTTCGGATAGATTTTAAAATCCTGGTCCTGACATTTAGGGCGCTACATGGGCAGGCGCCTTCTTACATATGTGACCTGATTCAGCCCAACAGATCAGCGAGAAGCTTGAGATCTTTAGAACAAAACCTTTTAATTGTCCCTCGCACACACTTTAAGACCCGAGGAGACAGATCCTTTCAAGCAGTTGCTCCCAGATTGTGGAACAGGCTTCCCCCTCACTTGCGCTCACTAAACTGCGCTAATACATTCAAAAAACAACTAAAAACATTCTTTTTTAGACAGGCGTTTCAGAGCCACTAGAATTAGGGTTGCTATGACAGACTGTATTTTGTTATCATGTTTTTATTGCCTTGTATTTTATTTAATTTATTTTATGCTGTTGTCTTTTACTGTAAAGCACTTTGTGACCTATGTCTGAGAAAAGCGCTATAGAAATAAAGCTTACTTACTTACTTACTTACTAATAATAATAATAATAATAATAATAATAATAATAATAAGACATATTAGGCAGTGGAGCTTGTCTGTGTGATAATACTGTAATACAACCACTCAAGTGAGTAATGTTAAAAAGGTTCTGACGGACAATGTTAACTGAACACAGATCTGTACACTCAAACTATGCAGGGATGATTCTTTGTGTTAAAGGGGCCATAGTATTTTCTGATCTATGTTACAATATAGTTTCCTCATCACAAACACACCTGCAGTTGTGTTTTGTTTCATTCACACATGTTTAACACACAAACCCTGCAGATTTAGGCTGAGTTCTTCTCTTAAACAGAAAACACTTTGTTCCACCTTGTGATGTCATGCGTAACACAGGAAGTGCTCCACTGCATTTTTAAACTACATACGCGTTCATTAAAATCATGTGAATGATTTTTGAACTGGAATTGCCAATCTCTACTGAATAAAGGTAAAAAGTGCTGTTAACTTGAAAACTACCACCATGACATCACAAGGTGGAACAGAGCATTTTGAGCTTTGGAGATGTAGATGAACAAATAATAAAGCAGGGGTCTCCAACCTGTAGTTTGGGAGCTACCAGTAGCTCTCCATTCCTTTCCAAATAGCTCGCCAAGGGATTTCTGAATCATCACATTGTGCTGAATAAGTAAAATTGGATTCATTAAATGCTTTTTATCATTGTACATGTATTTTTTGATGCCTAAATTTGTACACTAATAAATGAATTGATTTTAGCAGGTTTTACTTAACACCCACTGACTCTCTTTGTGAGCAGTTTGCAGACCACTTCATGGGAAAGATAAACACTATCAGATGTGATATTTTATCTTGTCAAAGCTCTGTTTTTAACACATCTGAGTGTTTGTCTGCACCAGAGGAAACACTGGACAGTTTTGTCCTGGTTAATGCTGAGATGCTTGACAAAGTTTTCTCCTCAGTGAGGCCCACCACGTGTCTTTTAGATCCAATTCCCACCCCATTTTTTAAGTCATTTTATGGATCTTTTAGGGATGAGCTTTTAATCATGATGAATTGTTCTCTCCAAACAGGGGTCTTTCCCGCTGCCTTCAAAGCGGCAGTGGTGAGGCCCCTGCTGAAGAAGAGCAATTTAGATTTTAATGATTTTAACAACTACCGACCAGTGTCTAACTTACCATTTTTAAGCAAAATTTTAGAAAAACTTGTTTTTATCCAACTAAATGATTTTTTAGATGATTACAACGTTTTGGAAAAATTTCAATCTGGTTTTAGGGTGAACCACAGCACCGAGACTGCCTTGGCAAAGATTTTAAATGATTTTAGAATAAATTACGATTCACAAAAGGTGACTGTGTTGGTTCTACTGGATCTGAGCGCTGCCTTTGACACAGTAGACCACACTATTCTTTTAACTCGCCTAAAACATCTCGGCCTCTCCGGTGCTGTTCACAAATGGTTCACATCCTATCTCACAGACAGAACATTTATGGTGAGTGTAGACACATGCTCCTCCAAGGTCCATAGAATCACATGTGGTGTGCCCCAGGGTTCCATTTTAGGCCCTGTGCTTTTTAACTTGTACATGCTCCCTCTTGGTGGTGTCATCAGGAAACATGGAATCAACTTCCACAGTTATGCAGATGATACGCAGCTTTACATCTCCATGTCTCCTGATGACACCAGGCCAATGGATGCTCTTTTTAACTGTATTCTAGATATCAAATCCTGGATGGCAGAAAACTTTCTCCAGCTTAACCAGGACAAAACTGAGGTTTTAGTCATCGGTCCTGAGGCCCAGAGAGACAAACTTTTACCCAAATTACAAGCACAGTCTTTTAACCCATCTTCTCAAGTGAAAAACCTGGGCGTCATTTTTGACTCTGAGCTGACTTTTATCCCACACATTAAAAACATCACAAAAATCGGTTTCTATCACCTAAAAAACATAGCCAGAGTCCGCCCCATTCTTTCTCGGGCCAACACGGAGACACTGATGCATGCTTTTATCACCAGTCGAATAGACTACTGTAATGCCCTGCTCTCTGGTCTTCCCAAAAAGTGTATTTCAGGTTTACAATTATTACAAAATTCAGCAGCTCGTGTCCTGACTAGGACCAGAGGTCGGGACCACATTACACCGGTTTTAAAATCACTGCATTGGCTCCCTGTGAGTTTCAGGATCGATTTTAAAGTTCTTTTACTGGTCTTTAAATGTCTTAATGGTCTTGGGCCTTCTTATCTTTCAGAACTGCTTTTACCTTATGAACCCTCGCGGACCCTGCGCTCCTCCGGCAGCAGGCTCCTGGTCATTCCCAAAGTCAGGACACACACTCACGGAGAGGCGTCTTTCCAGCACTATGGCCCTCGTCTATGGAACAGCCTGCCGGAGGACCTCAGGGCTGCAGAGAACGTTCATGTTTTTAAGAGTAGGCTCAAGACCCACCTGTTTAGCTTGGCCTTTGATTGAAATTTTATACTTTTACTTGTTTTATTATTCATATTTTATTCATTTATTTTTAGCTTGAACTCATATTCTTTTATCATTTTTAGGTTTTCCAGTGTTTCCTCTGTAGGAGCCCTCTTCACCGGGAGCAGTGGTCGGCCGCGGCTGCCGGGGTCTGTCCCGTGGACTCCTGGTGGAGGGACGGTGCTTGGGCCTCTTCTCTCCGGGGGCCCTGTGGCGGTTCCTGGTGGAGGTGGACGACTCTCTGCTCCTGGTGTAGACGGCTCCTCTGGTGGTGCTTTCTCAGCTGGTTCGCCTGTATTCAGCCTCACATTTTACTATGTGTAGTTTTATGTATTTTAGCATGTTAGAGAGTGTGTATGCGTGTGTGTATGCGTGTGTGTGTGTGTGTGTGCGTGTGTGTGTGTGCGCATGCATGTATGTGTGTCTTACTGTTTGGGTTGCTTGGTTGTGTGGGGTCAGGCAGCTCTGGGGCTGGTTGGGTGGGTGGAAGGAAATTGTGGGGTTGTTTTTAATCACTGTAAAGCACTTTGTGTTACATTTTTGTATGAAAAGCGCTTTATAAATAAAATTTGATTGATTGATTGAATAATTGTTTGTGTTTTATATATAAAGGCATCTAACTGTACCTCATTAAGGCTTTCTTTGGCTTTTATATTTACTCAATTTCTTGTGACTACTAAAACAGCTCTCTGGCATTTTTGTTTTGTAAAAGTAGTTCACTGGAGGAAAAAAGGTTGGAGATCCCTGCAATAAAGGATTACTCAGACATTTGTGAATTAAACAAAACACAACTCCAGGAGGTAACAACATTATAACATGGCTTAAAGCTCAATTTTGTGTACTATAGGACCTTTAAATGTCTGGGTCACCAGTTTGTAGTGCCATTTTCCATGATCTGTGTTTGGAGATATAGATCAGATCTGAACCCGCAGAGGAGCCTGTGCCTCACTGGGCCTGTTCATGAGCACATGTGGGCTGCCACACGTTGTGCTCTGAACAGAAGTCCTGATCTGGATATGCAGCGTTCTTATGCAGCGTCTGTCACAGCATTGATATTCGGTGTGACCTGGGGGTCTGTGCTCTGGGTTCTGTGCTCTGTGTGTGGGGTCTGTGCTCTGTGCAGGGCCAATAAGGCTCTTAGGGGCCCCTGCACTCTGCTGTCTCACTACCAGGGCCAAGACTTTCTGTCACATGTTCTACTTTAATCCATTTGTATGTTTTTTTCTGGAACTAAACAAACTGGTTCCAGCAAATTGTGAAACATTTGCCATTGAACCTCTGATGTGTCATTGTGGTTGTAGTGAAATAATAAATCATTTATATAGAGCATTTCTACACCCACCCACCACAGTGCAGCCTGGGACCCATCTCCATCTTAGCCTCAGCTGGAGGATCTGACCTATGTTTCAGACCAAACTTCCCAGTGGGAGACGCAGACTCAAACACATACGTTTCTGATATTGGCTTTGTACTATTTCTGTACAATAGTTTGCTTGTTTGTACAGTTGACTATATATTTATAGTCCCCATTCAAAGTGGCTGGCTGCTCTTGTGGCTATTTTTTTTAGCTCAGTTTTTAACATCATATCATGGAATTGTAGCCAACTGAGAAATGCCGCATGTGCAGTTCAAAGGACACAAGTAAGGAACTAACTATTTTGTGAAATGAGCTGTTTCTTTTTCCCATATCCATGGAGACTGTGCAAGAGGCTGGCCATATGCACATATGCAGTGCTACAGGCTTTTTACACCATATGTGGCAGCAAATGTGGAAGAAGACCTTCCAGAGGAAATACTTTGAAGGAATGGACCATTTCATCAGCAACTGAAACACCAGAGCAAAGTAAGAACAAGGCCTTTCCTGTTGTGTTCACCTGGCTCCCCCAGAGGAGGAACACTTTTGGCTCTTCCTCTCATCAAACTGCCCTGACACAGATCTGCTGACCCTCGCTGACCAGTCCTCCTGTTAAACTGCACTGAGACCTATGGCTGGAACACAAAGGCCACTGAGACGACTAAAGGGGAGAGTGTGGGGAGGAGGAGCAGGGTCTGGAGGTATGAAGAACAGTGTGATTGGTCTAATGGGTATCCACATTTTAAACTCCGCCCGTGCAGACAGATGTTTGTATCAGATACACTTGTCTGTACACAGGGCAGTCCTGTGTGATGTCACCAACTACAAGTAGATACAGTGGCCACTCAGTTATATACATTTTTGAGCAGAAAGCAGCAAATGTACATGGTTTGCACTAAAAAATGACTAGGAAAAGTAGACAATGCTATTCAAACACCATATACACAGTTTAGTCACAAAAAAGTGTATTTAGTGTTTGGTTCCACTTTAAATTGCTCTGAGAATAAAGTTGGACTGGAAAGGATTGTTTTGAAAAAATGATTAAAACTTGAATCCAATTATTCCAAATCTATCTTTTCACAGTGATTTAGTCTTTCCCCATTTTCTTAAGCACACTCATGTCCCCCCCAGAGGAGCACTGCTGGCCCCGTGCACACACAGGGGACCAGGACAAGTCTAAGCTCTGTGTAAACATCTCCACACTGCTGCGTCTGGAGGAGAACATGGGCCCTGCAGACACATGTGGGCTACAGCAGTGTATAGGAGAAGTTTGGATGGAGCTTTGGATTAGCGCGCTGTTGATGAGGATTACAGAACAATGCAGCGAGAGAAGACTAAACCAGCCTCACTGTCAGCAGAGCCACGTAGCGCACACCTTTATTTAGACAGATTAGCATGCACCACTATTGTGGCTACAACTGTCCTCACTGAGACGAGGAAGCTCCTGCAGTCTGCTCATTTACACACAAGACAAAGACGAAGCACAGAAGACACTCTCAGCACACTCTGAACACAAATCAGCTCTATTGTTTGGGACCACAATAATCCAGACGCTCTGATTGGCCATTTTAAAGTTCCTATGTTATGCCTCATTCAGGTATTGTGGTTTCTCAGCAAACAAAAGGACACAAAAATTGCCAGCAGAGGGAGCAGAGACGTGCCTTCTGCTGAGGCATGAGGCCGTTTAAATAAGGCTGAAAACAGTAGCTGCAAATTTTAGGGTCATCATTATCAAGTCCACACTGACTGGTGCAATCAGTCAAGGAAAATGTTTATAATGACACAGAAGTATTGAGAATCTAAGATCTATGTATTTGTGTATGTATTCTTTTTTTTAACACAGTCACATTATACAGTGAAACGACAAAGGACCAGACATCCCTCAGGATCTATAAAGCCTCACTCTCTCACATCTTATTGACCAGCATGGGTCTGGTGAAGGGGACTGGACTTTAAGGAGCTCATTGGTCACCGTTATTTACAAACAAAAGTACATTTCTCTCCCCACAGAGTAACCGAGTTCAGTACTTTAGTCATACATTCTGCAGAAGTTCACCATGTTTCTCTGTCCTCTGTGATGTTCTTTTCCCCTCGTAAGCCCCATGTTTGCTTTGATATGGATGGACCATGCATGTCCTTAGTCCCTTGTCCCTTGTAACGTGTGGTTCTCCATGTGTAACTCTGTAACTGTCCACCAGGTGATCTCTGCATAAACCCAATGAGAAATAGTGAAGATGAACACTGATTCTCACAACTGGAAATAGTGGAATAGTGAAAAGGGCCTATAAAAGCTCCCTCGCCTCTATAGGCCATGATGTCCCTAAAAAACACAGCCTCTTACACCTGTCCTTACACCTGATGTCCCAGCACACAGCCTGTCTTACACCTGTCCTTACACCTGATGTTCTGTACGGAGTCTACTGGGACACCACAGACTCTGGGATTTGTGGGTAATTAATGGAATGAGATGAAGGAGCTCTTAGAAAGGAACAGGAAAACCAACTCTTTTCTGAATCTGAATATGTGAGGTGATCCCTGCAGCTCTATTGTCCCTGCACTAGGGAGCGCCAGCGAGCACACATTCCTGCTTCTGAGGCTTAGGAGGATCGGCTCGTCACAATCACCACGGAAACCTCATTAACATCCATTTGAATAATCTGATCATCCTAGCTCCTTTTCCAACGTTCTGAGAAGAAAACAGGGACATTGTCCTGGTCCCGTTTGGAATAAAAGAGAAGCGAAAAGCATAGTTAATGTCCCATAATTCCATTCACTGTTATGGTTCTTGTTATGGTTCTCCGAACAAAAGGTGGAAAGCAGCTCTGTTGGAGATTCGGGGTTTGCGTTCTTACATATACACAGATAACTATAAGTGTCTTTTTCTAAGTTTCATGTCCTGGTTTCTACAGCAGTTAGGTGTTTGTAGCATTAACATATCCAAAGGAGTCCAGACTAATCCCAGAGCAGAGCTGGCAGAGTTCAGCAGAAGGAAATGTTTGATGTTTGGAGATCTTTAGTAGACCTACAGTTTTGGGCTGTGGACAAACATTGTGAGAACACTGTGAAAACCGCTTAGCGAAATGTTATGTAGATCATGGCTGCATCCAAATTTGGACAAAAATGCCTTTTTCCTCTTCTTCATTTTGCTCCTTAAATGAGAGGCTACAGGCTTGTTTCTACTGGTTCACTTTGGAGCAGATCTGTACAGTATAAATATAAAATAATTTCTCACCAAACACTGACTTGTTCTTATGTCACAGCATCACAAACTGTGAATTACTAAACATATTTTTGTGAATTGCTAAGATTGGCGTTATGATTAAAAGGTATAGTTCAGGTATTATTATGATTTCATTTGTTTTGAAATCATCAGAACATCTCAAGTCTTCTATGGATGTATGCAAAATCAACTTTTTGGACTTTTTGTAGCTCCACCATGGTAAACCACTGTTCTCCCATTAAAAACATGCCTGTCATCTATGCATGTTTGAGTAATCATGTGATCTCTCCTGGGCCCTATTCAAACCCTCCTTACAGTTAGCAGTAAGATTCTTTGCAAGGCTCGACCCACAAGCCCACATCACCCATGCTCCCACACAATAATTCTCCATAAATATACAAAAACATGCTAAAAAACTGTACACAGCAACTTGACAAACCTGATGTGATGGGCAGTAGTTTCATTAGTGGGACGCACATTGATTGTGTTTTGATAGTGCTCTTAAGAGGGAGTGGCTTAGTGTGGAGAGCAAAGGGGGACTCAAAGCGTCCAAAACAACAACAAAAAAACTTGCTAATATGTTGTTTTCTGTGAATATAGCCTTTTCAGAACAATAAAAAAGTAAAATGGTGATGTACATATGTTCTGTGTTACAGCTGATATGTCATGGAAGTCAAATAGCCCCTCTTTTAAACCATTAACCCTGGTTAGTGTGATAGTTTAACCCTGCTTTGTCTCACACAGTGTAAAACACATTCTTTGGTCCACACTGCTGTTGACAGTCTCTTTGTGTGGCATGCCTCCTCTTCCTTTGCTCTGATCTGATGAAGACCTAAGCGGAGATGATCAGAGCACACTTCAAACCCTCATTTAAACATCTCTGAACACTCCCCCCGACAGCTCGAGAACAGGCCGCGCACAGGGAGAGACGCTAATTAGTCTGTTAATTACATCTGGAATCAAGCGCTCAGGGCCGCGGGTGTGTGTGTGTGAGCGTTTAACTAGGAGGCGGATAATTCTCGCCGTCTGAGGCCATTAGCGTATTAATTGAATTTGGGTTAGCCGTCGTTAGCTCATTAGCACGTCTAATGAAGTGCGTGGCATCAGAATGGAGCTGTGTGAGGGCAGATGACATGTGAACATACATGCACACACACATACGTACACACATATATATGTACACACACACATGTGAACACACACACACACACACACACACATGTGAACATACATGCACACACATGTACACACACACCACATGTGTACATACATGCACACTCACACACGTACACACACACATGTGAACATACATGCACACACACATACACACATATATATGAACAGACACACAGGGCATGTAGCTGTGAGGAGATGACACACATACACACACACATAGGATGTGTAGCTGTGAGGAGGTGATGCACACACACAGAGGGCTTGTAGCTGTGAGGATGTGACACACACACACACACCCACACACCCACACACCCACACACACACACACACACACACACACACACACACACACACACACACACACAGAAGAGGTGACACACATGATTGAGATGATGCGTGATAGTGGCGGCAGAAGAACACATGACACGTATGTTTACAATCTGTCCCTGCAGATTCTCTGGGCTCCTCTGGTTTGGATCATAGGGACCAGGGCCGCTTCCAGCTCTGTGGGGCCTTATGGAGGATGTGGTCTGGGGGCCCCTACAAAATCCTTTATCCCTCATCTATGCTCAAATTTCATTCTACTGAAGAAATTATTATATACAAGACTTCAAAGGAATTATATGCAATATTTTGATTTCAAATTTCATAAACTTGACCTGCCTGTGTCCCCAGACACGAGGTAAACATTTTCAAATTCAATACAATACTTATATTTATTCTTAATTATAAAACATAATGTTCTATTTATTTATGCTATAGTTGGTATGATAACCCAATCAGGAAGCAGAATGAGCCTCACATGACTCTCTCATTTGGGTTGCCAGTTTCAATGCTGAAATCCAGTGTGTTTAAACCTAAAGGACAGATTCATATGTGTCTCTGGTCGAGCAGGAGGTTCATGTTCACATTTGGGTCGGGAGCCGAGGACCTGGAGTCCTGGTGACCTCCATCTGCTCTGTCCCACCTCAGGCTCTTCTGTGGCTACTCTGCTTTATCCACACATTTGAAAGAGCTCTCTATAAGTTCTCCTCGTTCTCAGTATATGTGAAAACATGGAGATGTTATTGCTTTGCCTAAAATATTCCATAGTGTGGCATTATTCAGTTACTGTGAGTGAGATTGCCTCTTCACAGATCTGACCTGGACAGATCTGTGTACCTACCAGAGTTTGAGTGCCAATGTTCTCACAAATACAGTTGGATACACTGTATAACAGAACATTTGGCAGTATGATGTAATCCTTATTATCCCTTATGCACTCACTTTTCATCTCTTCCTTATTAATTTCACTCATCTCTCCGTTCTGTCCCGTGCCGTGCTGTGGTCTCTCCAGCCCTGTTAATTATGGGCTGGATTAGGCTGTCCTGTGGAGCCTGTGGAGTGTGCGTGGGGGGCCTGGTGGGGGCGCTGTAGAGGGGATTATGCTCTTGTATCTGCTCGTGTTCCTCTGTGTTCTTCTCTGTGCTGGCTCAGGCTTTGACGGAGGCTTTGGTGGAGGGTTTGGCTGAGGGCTGGGGGTGTCCTGGGCCGGAGCAGTCTGTCTGAGTAAATTTGATTAGAGCAGCCAGCAGGGGGTGTCCCGCCATGAACAGGTGCCCCTCTCAGCAGAGCTCTGTCCCTCTGACTTTCAGCAGAGACAGGCGCTCTCCTCTGTCGACTTACACTGACACTCTCGATACAGGATTTTACATATTCAAATGTAAACATCCTATATTACACAAAACGGACTTTTGTGAACTTTAAGCTATAATGTTATTACCTCTTCCAAAACATAGATGGAGTTGTGTTTGTTTCATTCACATGTTTGAGTAACTCTTTATTATTAGTCTGTCTACATCTCCAAAGCTCAAAATTCTCTGTTAAACCTTGTGATGTCATCAAGTGAACAGTTACCTTTTACCTTTAGTTCAGCAGAGTGTGGCTGAGTGGAGTTAAAAAATATAAAAAAGTGACTAAAAGCACTTAGTTTTTAAAAAGAGAGCAGGACTTCTCTAAACAGGCTGCACAGAGCTAAGACAAGGAGAAGTGTCAATAAAACAAATATAAACCCAAGAAACAATAAAGTACATTTATTTACAAATACAATACAGATACATCAAATTAAACTGCTCAGGCTTTACTCTGCATTATTCACACCCGTTCGGACACTTTGAAGGAGCTGTATGTACATTGTTCTCAGTCTCAGTATAGAGTGTATGCAGTCACGTGACAGGAAGTTGTCAATCCGCCATATTGACGGTCTAATCATGACTGACCGCCAGTGCTCTAGTGACAACAAAAAGCCGTCTTTTACTCATACTGACTTCACTAATCACCTAGATAGTAATCAGAAGAAAAGATATGAGGACAAGCTTGCTAATCTGAACATATCGGACCCCTACAGTGTGCCCCAGGTCCTTTTTACAGCCCTAACAGCGGTAGATTCTGTCCCAGACCTTCAGTGGCCAGATATTTACAACTATCTAATAAATTTCCCATCACACTTCACCGGGGAGTATAAATTTATAGTTTTCATATGGCTAATTATTAACCATTAAATGAATAATAAATAAATATATAATAATACAAACATACACTAGAAAAGCACTCAGAGAGCGCTGACCTCCGCCAAGCCCCATTTAACGCAATGCTAACGAAATTTTCAAAGTGATCCAGAATCCAGGATTTCTTCTGGATCATCACCAAAATTTAATCATCTGTTGGATTTACCATTAGGAACATTTCCTGAAAATTTCATCAAGCTCCGTCCATAACTTTTTGAGTTATCTTGCTAACTAACAAACAAACAAGCTAACTAACTAACAAACAAACAGACAGACGCAGGCGAAAACATAATCTCCTTGGCGGAGGTAATGATATGTTAAAACTTTGTGAATAAAGACCAATAAAGTGATAGCTATGTGCAAAAACATACAAAAACACTGCAACATCTGATAGTTACACTGTATTAATAGTAATTAAGTCTTCTTGCTTACAAATGTGAAACCACTCAATGTGATTGACCTACTAGTAAAATTGTAAAGATCAAATCAAACCACACCTGATATGAAGTGTCTGCTACAAAGCCTGGAGTGTTTGGTTGGTTCTCAGGGCTTGTCAGCAGTTTTATGATGGGCTCGTCTAATCGCAGCAATCCACCTACTTCTGCGGTCAGGATCAGACTCAGCAGGAATCCTGTACAGCTGAATGTTTTTATCTTTGTCCCTTGTCTGAGAACACTGATAGGCACAACATTTCTCGGGCATTTTGTGACTTTATGACGCGTAATTTAGAATTGAACAGTGTGTTTACTATGGCGGCCTACAGAGATCTGGACCGCCGGAAGTGGATCAGGGGAAACCTGTGACGTCAACTGCATACACTCTATATGGACAGGTCATGCCTCATGTGAAGCTCAGAACCTCCAGAATTCCCTCCCTGAGCTGCAGAGGCTGCACTAGCACTGAGTCAGGATTGGTGCAGGTGCTGGGGTTTAGGGAGTGACCATTCAGATCAGAGAGAGGCGTTTTAGGTTTAAACCAACTGGATTTCAGCATTGAAACTGGTAACACAAATGAGAGAGTCATGTGAGGCTCATTCTGCTTTCTGATTGGATAATTGCCTTGAACCAAAACAAGTAACAAATAAATTATAACATAAATAACTTGTCCATCATGTCCAGTGTTTTTGTAACTAAGAATAAATCAGGTTTACAAATGTAATGAGTAAAAGCTATGTTGAACAGGTGTACCTCGTAATCGGGCTTAATGTTGCCAATAAAACACAGAAAAACTTGACTCTGGACATTATAACTGTGGTATTTTGCTGCAGACTGATGGGGGCAGCAGACTCAGTGAGGTTCATGTCCTCTGTGGCCCTGCTCTGACCCCCCAGCTTTGGCCCCACAGCCCTGGCCCCCCAGCCCTGGCCCCTGCCTCTTCTCTGGGCACAGCTCTGTCTCTTCCCCATGCACTCCACACCTCTGCACCCTCACACACTCCACACCTCCACACGCTCCACCTGTTTGGCTCTGTCCCCCAGCCCTCTGCTGCTCTGTCCCACCCGCACAGCAGCCTGTTCACCGAAGGGACCAGGGGGGCCTAGAGAGAAAGAGAGGAAGGGAGAGAGAGAAGAAAAAGAGAGAGAAAAGAGAGGGAGAGACAGAGAAGCCTGCAGAGAGAGGAAGAGAGAAAGAAAAGAGAAGGAGAGACAGAGAAGCCTGCAGAGGGAGGAAGAGAGAGAAAGAGAACCTGACAAAGAGAGGGAACACAAATATATGACATTTGAAAAATGACTCCATAGATGAAGCAGGAGCCTGTATCATGTGTACCTGAACAGCTTGAAGCCCACACTCTGACAAAACTTTACAAAGACAAACAGGCCCCTTCAGTCATGGCAGCACGGTAGCTGAGTGGCTAGCACTCATACTTCACAGCAAGAAGGTTCCGGATTCGATGGTGTTTTCCCCATCAAACCTAAAAAACATGCACCAGGGATGACAGGTGGAAATTAGCTCTGGTGCTACAATCTGGAACAATGTATCTCTCCTGTTAAGGTTCATGTAGATTGTGCACTGTCCCTGTCTCATAAATAAACCAAATAAATAAAATAAATAATACATCAGAGACACATGCTCTGTTCTGGTCAAAACAAAGATGGCGGTTGAGGAGTAAAAAAAGGAAAATATACCAAAATATAATGATGCAATGAAGTGCTGCTGTCAGGGCCTCAGGGCGCTGCGGGTGGTCCCTCACGCTGCATTAGGGAGCATATATATGGGAAATGCATGGTCCATCCATATCAAAACAAATATGCTGCCTTTGAGGAAAACCTCACAGAAGACTGAAACATAGATCAGATTTCTGCAGAATCAATGAGTGAAGGTCTAAACTCTGTTACTCTTCGTTTCACGTGTATCACTGAAATACACAGATCTGATTGGATGGTTGTGTTTAGTTCTGATCCGAAAGTTGGCGGTTCGAATCCCGCTCTCGCCCTAAACCATGTTGGTAGAGCGGATGAATACTGCCATCTCACATCACAGCCCAAAATGAAATCTAAACTGCTACCAACTTCCTGGGCTGCTTCCTTGATATGAATTGACTTTGTGTGGAAACAATTTAAAGCAATAAACCTTTGAGCCTTGAGGACTGAGCCCAGAGACCCAGACATTATAACAACAATAGAACAGTGAGCCTGTTTAATGAACTCAACCCACAGCCACAGACGAGAGGGCGGGGCAGTGGGCGGGCCTGGGGTCAGTGTTTCTGTGACCTCATCAGAGCGAGGCAGTGAGAGGGAGGGCAATTATCCCCCTTCTGCCACACCCCCTACACACACACACACACACACACACACACACACACACACACACACACACACACACACACACACAGGGGCCCCTGCAGGATTTTTTGGGAAGGTACACACAGCCAAATGGGTAATAGACCCTCCACTCAGCCTGCATCACCAGTGTGCAGACTGAGTGGAGAAAAAAAGCTGACTTGCCGCGCCCAACCCAAAATAAAATCCAACCCGACCCACCCGATCTGAAAAAATGGGTTCAAATATTGGCATCTGACCCGACCTTAACGTGGACATTAAAACTAATGTGTTATGAGCCACTGCAGCTGGCCGTCGTATCTGCGGCGGCATGCCTTGTGAACACGCGGTTTTGTTCGCGTAATGTCTTAAAATCACATTACGGATCAACGTTCAGAAGACCCCATGATGAGAAACACAGCAAGGCCAGTTACGTCGCCCGGATTGGCGTTATCGGGGCCTCACTCTGGAGCCAGGTCTAGTGTGGGTGCTCGACAGCAAGCATCTGGTGGCCGGGCCTTCCCCATGGGGCCCGGTCGGGCACAGCCTGAAGGAGCAATGTGGGGCTGTCTTCCTGTGGACCCACCACCCGCAGGAGGATCCATAGAGGGCCGGTGCAGGGAGATCTGGGTGGCAGTCGAAGGCAGGGGCCTCGACGACCGGATCTCCAGACATGGAGACTAGCTCTGAGGACATGGAATGTCACCTCGCTTGGGGGGGAAGAAGCCTGAGCTTGTGCAGGAGGTTGAGCGTTACCAATTAGATATAGCCGGCCCCAACTCCTTGAGGGAGCCTGGACTCTCCATTTCTCTGATGTTGCCTGCGGAGATCGGCGGCGGGCAGGTGTGGGCCTGCTCACTGCCGTGTGTCAGAGTTTACCCCAGTGAACGAGGGTCGCGTCCTTGTGCCTTCGGGTTGGGGACAGGTCTCTCACTGTGGACAGCAGTGCAGAGTACCAGGCCTTCTTGGAGTCCCTGGGAGGGGTACTGAATAGTGCACCGACTGGGGACTCCCAACGACACTGGCACCTGGAGAGGGGTGACTGGGAGGAATGGCCTCCCTGATCTAAACGTGAGTGGTGTCCTGTTATTGGACTTCTGTGCTAGCCATGGTTTGTCCATAACGGACACCATGTTCGAGCACAAAGGTGTTGATCAGTGCACATGGCACCAGGACACCCTAGGCCGGAGGTCGATGATTGACTTTGTTGTCATGTCATCTGACCTCGCCCATCACCCTGGCTGAAGTCACTGAGGTGGTTGGCAAGCTCCTTGGTGGCAAGGCTCCAGGAGTGGATGAAATGCATCCTGAGTATCTTAAGTCTCTGGGAGTCCCTGCTTAAACTGTTGCCCCTGCGACCCAGCCCCGGATAAGCAGAAGAAAATGGATGGCTGGATGGGTTAAAATCACACTTCGTTTTATTGTTTACACCAAGTGCACTGTTTAGGACCTGTTTGAAATTATCTACGCACTCACAGGAGATAGTGCACCTAGAAGGTTTTAGTGGAGTTTGGGACAAAAGCACCTGAATCATGGAGTGATTGGCATGGAGTGACTGGCACCTGACCCAGTGTGTACGTGCTCTGGATGTCTCCATCCAGGGGAGGAGCTTTGTTTTTGCACCGTGTTTGCGTGTATGATTCGTGACCTGTCTTGTTCATGCTGGAGCATCGTTTGTGTAGTTTCAATGCGTTTCTATAAAACTGTTCATAACATGTCTGCTCCGTGCACACAAGACACCAAGCGCCTTTTTCTCATCTCTCGCTGTTTTCATTTGGACTTACATAAGGATTAAAGCCCTGTGCGCTCGTTTGTTCATCGGAGCTAGAGAACATCCTTTAGCTGAGGCTTCTCATTGAGTTATCTGACCTCTCTGAAACCCTATCACTATCACAACACAATCACCGTGCATCCCACTAATGAAACTACTGCACATTGCATCAGGTTTGTCAAGTTGTCTATTGTTTTGTATCATGCGTTTGTATATTTATGAGAAATTGCCACACAGGAGCATGGATGACATGGCTTGTGGGCAAAGCATTGTGCAGGCTTGCACTGAACCATAAGGAGGGTTCAAATAGGGTCTGGAGAGATCACTAGATTACTCAAACAGGCATGGGTGACATGTAAAACCGCTTCAAGCATGTTTTGGATGAGGAAACAATGTCTTAGAACATGGTTAAAAAGTCCAAAACTAAAATTTTGCTGATTTTCCCTCAAAATACCAGCTCTTCATATTTGCAAACTTTTAAATATTGAACTGATATTCCAGTAAAGCATATTGGCCAATTCTGTTCCCGGAGTAAAGATCTTATTTTAGAAATTAGAAATACACTGCTTATGTCCAGCACTCCTGTAAACAAAGGAGAACTCATCCTGATGAGGTCCTGTCCATCAAAGGAACTGTTGGTCCAACATGAATCTACAGGACAAAGCAAGTAGTAGTAAAGTAGTAAAGTAATAAAGTAGTAAAGTAGTAAAGTAGTCCTCAAACTTTTCAAATCAAGCAATGCTCCAGAGAATGGTTGGTCTTCTGCGTACAGTCAGGACTATAACAGGACTAACCTGGGTCTAAACTCAGGTTTAAAATAGAACTATTGCTATAAACACTGTAGTTCTAAACAAGGACTGAATTAGAGGACTCTGTAGAGGAGTCACCACCTGAAGGAGCCTCAGACCATCAGGAGTACATGTACCACAGAGTGAGAACCACTGGCCTGTGTGAATATGGAGTGTGTGTGTGTTGGGGGTGGGAAATGGCGCAGCTTGGCAGCCTTACTTCTGGCTGCCCTGGGGCAGCTGCGTCTACAATAGGAGTTTACCACCACGAAGTGATTCATGCTAAAAACACAAAACCCCTGCTCTAAATCAAATGCAGTATTATTATTATACAGCCCTGACTCACAGGATGGCGTTGTGATTTCAGCTCCAACAGATGAATACTGCCATTGTGTCCATGGGCAAGACACTTAACCCACCTCGCTGCCAGTATATGTGTGTCTGAATGGGAGAGTGGTTCCTTGATGTGAAAGTCTGAAAGAAAATGTGATAACAGCCAAGCTGGGAGTTGAACCTGGAACCTTGTTG
>CM057090.1:35495672-35503172 GCA_029959045.1 Taenioides sp. WSHXM2023
TCCCTCCTCTTATCTGAGCCGTTCTGTGATAATCCCTGTGAACATTGTCTTCATAATTACACAGTAGGGCGATCCCCATTCAGAGCGTAAATGAAAAAAGAGAAAAGTGCGAGGCGTGTGAGGCGTGCGAGGTGTGTGAGCCGTGTGAGGCCTATGTCTGAGATGAGATGGAGTGTGTGGGAACGTATTTATGACAATGTGGGGACTACAATCTTTACAAACTCACATCACGGGGACGTAAATTCTTCATTTTTAAATGCAGAACATGGAGTTCTGTTAAATTGGTTAAATAGGTGCAGATGACAACTTTTCATGTTTTTCTAATTCTGACCTGGTTTGGTGATAGTCCTTGTGGTCAATATTTATCATAGTTTTACGTTGGTTAATTGGCAGTTTGTGGAAAGTTGAAGAAAAAGTACAAAAATATAGGAAGTAGCGCTGAGTTGTAAAACAGAATCCTTCTGCCTATGTCATCGACACGGAAAAGTCCACCCAAAATGCAGAGGCAATTTAGGTGCAATTTCACTAAATAAAGGTGTTGCTTAGGTAGGTAGTTTTGCCCTAACTTTATGGTTGCTAGGTAACACTTTCACCTCTGCATGTCATATCTGCTGCTCATGTCCAACCAAGAAGTAGAATGATAAACCACCCATTTTTAGTAAAATATTAAAAAATCAAATATGTTAACAATGTTTTAGTCAAATCAGTAGTCCTGCATGTTATACTATATATGCACTTTCAAAACACATATGGAACACTTCACTTTTTTGAGCAACAGTATAATCATGTTATACTGTAGCTCTATGCACTTGTTTCAAAAATCCATGAGTCTTCTCTGAGTATCAAAAAAATTTCAATTCGCATAGGACCAGTTTAGTTGTGTCAGAGTCTGTTAAACCAAAACCATCACCAGACTCATTCTACGGTCAAATTGTGTTCACAAAGAACACATGGCAAGGGAAGTTGTTTTCAAAATGTAGACATTATAAAAGAGAATTTAAGCCACAAGAATTCATTAAAGTTCAAATATGGGTTCAAATGTGTAGGGTTTAGGTTAGACAAGTAGTCACGTGGTTATGATTAGGAACAGTCTTCAGGAAATTAATGGAAGTCAATCTAATGTCCCCAACCAGCATGAAAACCCAACATGTGTGTGTGTGTGTGTGTGTGTGTGTGTGGGGGGGGGGGTTTGGGGGGTAAACGTGCATGTGTGTGCATACGGCGGTCCGATGGCGCGTGCTGTTGTTTTTACATGACTGCTGCATTATGCGGGCCCTATAGTGCGTCTCTGCTTTGTGTGTGCTGCCAATGGGGCCCGATGTGAGGCCCTTCCTTTGTCCTGGGGCTAGTCCAAAACACACACATACCCACACACACATATGCGCATACACACACACACACACTGGGCCCCTGAGTGCACGCCACTGCTCTGCGCCAAATTGTTAAAACATTTGAGCTCCAAAGTCATCTTAATGTTGACTTTTCATTTGAGGAACACTACTTTTATTTCATTGCTGTTTTTTCCTCTTTGCAGCGCCCCCTATAGTTCTACTTGGCCACTTCATTGTGACAAAATGAACAAATAAATGTCTCTTTTAATAATATATTTCTGTATTTTTAGACACAATTTGTTTGTGGTGGAGTTTAGATGGTTCTATTTGGAGTCTGGTAGCGTCTAGTTGGACTCTGTTGGGGTCTAATGGGGTCTGGGGGTGTAGTGGCGGTGTTTAAGATAAGATAAGATAAGATAAGATAAGATAATCCTTTATTTGTCCCACAATGGGGAAATTGCAGTGTCACAACGCAATTGGTTCTTTGGGAGTCTGGAGTTGTCTGGGGGGTCTAGTGTGATGTGGGGTGGCTCAAATGGGGTCTGAAGGGTTCTGGAGGGGTGTGGGGGAGTTGGGATGGGTCTGGTTGCATCTGGAGTGTCTCAGATGTATGGCCAGTTCTTTTGTGGTGTCTGGATATGTCTAGATGGATCTTTGGAGACGTGTGCTGAGGTCAGGGCAGGTCCTCAGTGCTCAAGTCCTCAGATGTTTGGACGTAGTTGTATCTGTAGTGTGGAGGAGTTGAGTCGTGTGCAGAGTTACACAGCTCCTGAGTCTATTTCAGGAGCTGTCATTATGTGGTCTGAACTCACACACACACACACACACACACACACACACACCTACACACACACACACACACACACACACACACTCCTCCTGCTCACACTGCTCTGTGCTTTCAGCAGTTACAGACTACAGTTAATGCAACTTTTTGAATAAATGTTATATCTTTAAATCTCCACATTATACTTTAAAAGGCCCATATTACGCTACTATCTGATCTGTGTTATAATGTTGTTTCCTCATCACTAACAGACCTGGAGTTGTGTTTTGTTTCATTCACACATGTTTAACACACAAACCATGCAGATTAAGGCTGAGTTCTTCTCTCAAACTGAAAAACCCTACTGAACTAAAGGTAAACAATTGTAAGCTTGAAAACTACCGCTTCATGACATCACAAGGTGGAACAGAGCATTTTGAGCTTTGGAGATGTAGACAGACTAATAATAAATGTGTGAATGAGACAAAACACAACTCCAGGTATGTTTTTGAGAAGGTAACAATATTCTAACATGGCTTAAAGCTCACAAGAGTCAATGTAATAAAGGACATTTAAACTTGGATTTGAGTAACATTGAGTAAGGTTCAGTTCTTCAAACATTTAAGATAAGATAAGATAAGATAAGATAATCCTTTATTTGTCCCACAATGGGGAAATTGCAGTGTCACAACGCAAGTTACAGAAACAGTAGGAAAATAAGAGCATGCATCAAAATCAAGATAAATAATAATAAGTATTTACAATCAACTAAAAAAACACAACACTGTAAAGCTAAAAGGCACAGGAACGTTGCACAATAAGTGTCTTTGATTCTGAGCAGTGAACAAACAGCAGTTAATGGCAAAAAAGGAGAAAATTTAATTTGTCAACTGGACATAGTTTATTTGGTTGAATACGTTTCGCAGCTCATCCAAGCTGCTTCCTCAGTTCTGGTCAGATGCTGGCGGACACTGCTTTATATCTGCCTGAAGGGAGGAGCTTAATACAATGAAAATTACTCTGAGACAACACATATTTAAATACAGTTTCAGTTGGTCAGGTGATACAATATGGAATTGTTAACAGTTTCTGTTAGTCATGTGAGTCTATTCAATATGGAGTGGGTGTGGGGGAGTAGTTAGCATATCCATTCAGAGCCATGATGGGTGTTTTCACACCTCTGGACCTGACCTGGCTAGTCCCATTGTTTTCCCAGCCATGGATTCTACCTGGACGACTGAGGGATTTTACATACAAACAGCAGTTAAAGTGACTCCAGTATAGTAATATATAATATTACTACAATAAAGTGACTCAGATGATTGTGTACAGTGCAGTGATGGACAGTGATGGGTAAATAAATAAGTAGCAGGTAAAGTGACTTTAAATAATATTGCACATTGTTATTATTACTATGGAGATGACACATGGTTGCTATGGAGATGACACATGACTAGCATTGATCATTGTACAGTCTGACAGCAGCAGGAAGGAAAGACCTGCGAAATCTCTCCTTTACACAGCGAGGGTGAATCAGTCTATCCAGTCTATAATGTGTTCTTCTGGTATCTTTATTATTTGCACTTCTCCATATTTAACAAAACAATACCTCTTTACTGTCTTACAAAATTGAAAAACAGAATTAGTTCATTTAAACAGTTTGCATTGGTCCAAAGTTATTCCTCACTTACCTTATGCATTCTGAGCATCTTAATTTGGCGTGATGGTAAAGCTAACAACAACAACTGGCATGTTAAAGTGCACTTCTTGATTAACAAATAATAAAGCATTTAAAAATTAGATGCAGACAGTACACAGTGGACTGACTGAATGGACTGGCCCCACAATACATCCCGGACCTCATCCAAACTTACACTCCCGCACGCTCTGAGGTCCGAGGGCCAGCTCCAACTCGTGATGCCTAGATGAGACTTACCCTAACCCCCCCACGCTCGAACAGCCCCCAGAGTGGAGTGTTTTAGGTCTCGTCTTAAGACCCACTTTTACTCTCTGGCTTCTAACACTGTGTGAGTTGTGCGGTCCTCAGTGTCTTTTATCTAATTACCTACGCCAAGGAGGTTATGTTTTCGCCTGAGTCTGTTTGTTTGTTTGTTTGTTTGTTAGCAAGATAACTCAAAAAGTTATGGACGGATCTTGATTAAATTTTCAGGAAATGTTCCTAATGGTAAATCCAACAGATGATTAAATTTTGGTGATGATCCAGAAGAAATCCTGGATTCTGGATCACTTTGAAAACTGAGCTGCTTGGCGGAGGTCTGCGCTCTCTGAGTGCTTTTCTAGTTTGATTTATTTTTTTATTTGATTTTATTCATTTTGTATCATTTTAGCTTTATGCATTTTAACACTTTTTATTTATTGTTTTTACTGATTTACTGTCTTTTATTCTTTTAATTTGTCTGTGCAGCACTTTGGAAACTGTCATGTTTATAAAATGTGCTATAGAAATAAAGCGGATTGGATGGATTTGATTATTTTAACCTCAAGAGCTGCAGTATATCTGTTTTTAAATTATATCCAAACACTTACATTATATATTCTAGAGTATAAAGAGCATACACATATGAGATGTACTGCAGTATTTTAAACCTGTCTGTATTCTCAGTCCTGATGTAATACTGCACTCAGAGCTGCTGTTCCCACACTCCTCCTCTCCTCTCATCAGCACGTCAAACATGGACACATCAATCTGCCCTGGCCCCGCCCCCAGCCTGTGTGGGGCCCTCGGGGGCTCGGGTGCTTCCTCTGACTGTGGGTTATGCTAACAGCCGTGGCTCCTGTCAGCAGGCCATACAGTCAGATTTACAGCAGCTCCAGGTCACACATGTGTCAGACATGTACTGTAGAGCTGCTCTCAGGGTGAAGAGAGGAGGAGAGGAGAGTGAAGGAGAGGGGAGGGGAGGAGAGGGGAGAGGAGGAGAGAGGCGAGGAGAGAAGAGTGAAGGAGAGGGGAGGGGAGGAGAGAGGAGGAGAGGAGAGAGGGGAGGAGAGAGGAGGAGAGAGGCGAGGAGAGAAGAGTGAAGGAGAGGAGAGGAGAGAGGAGGAGAGGAGAATGAAGGAGAGGGGAGGGGAGGAGAGGGGAGAGGAGGAGAGAGGCGAGGAGAGAAGAGTGAAGGAGAGGGGAGGGGAGGGGAGAGGAGGAGGAGGAGAGAAGATTCTGTATTTTAGCAGTCTATTTCCAGGAGATATAAGGCAGACACTGCAGGGGAATAGGAATATAATATTACATTTAGAGACATCAATGTAGTTTCTTATATAAATGTAAGAAAAAAATATAATGTTTAAGTTTGTGTGATAATATAAAAATAAGGCACTTAATGTCTAAAAAAGCCATAATTGACCATATCTGGGAATTATCAATCTGAAAAATGGACAGAGCCAGCTGTACATATTGTGCTTTTGTCTACTACAGTTATGACCTATGACCCGACTGGATGATCTGTGGACATTTGAAATCACAATATTAAATCACATGGGCATGTACAGGTGGAGGTGAAAACAGGGGTAGATCAGAGCAATGATGTCTTGAATGCAGGAGAATAAAGATTACTCAAACGTGTACAAATAACTCCAAATACAACGTCAGATAATCAATGAGAAGGAAAGCTATTATAACATGGTTAAAAGTTCTGAAAAATCCATTTTGAATAATATATCTCCTTTAACATCCCCCTGCTGTGACCATGACCTGATCCTGGCTCATATCTGGAGGAGTGGCATTGGGTTAAGCATGGGTCAAATTCACTTTTTTCATGAACCAGTCGTACGTGTTGCCTCTTCAGTCCCACTAAATTTCAGCTGAAGTCATTTTCTACACCAAACACTGAGTCTGATCAAAGAGCTACTAAAGTGAGTCCTACAGCCGTACCATGTTCTCTTATCACCCTGTGTCTCAGATCTGCTCCTCTATCTACTCCTGGATCTTCTCTGCTCTGTATCTCCTCCATCTCTCTAATGATAATTCATCTCTCCAGCTCTGGCACTGGCCTAGATCTTGTACCAGTGTGTAAATATATACTCTCGTGGAGAAGTTAGTGTCTCCTTCAGAAGTCTGGAACACCTCACATCGTTGACAAACTTAAAGGTTGTTTGGAGGATTTTTTTGGTTTCAAATTGTCAATGATAGCATTATAGAGATGCAGCAGCCTTGTAATTATGATGACCAAAAAAAAGAATGAAAATCCATCAGCTGTGGATGTGGTGGGGCCAGATAAACATTAGCCAATAGATAACGATGCTACCTTGTTATCTATTGGCTGTTAGGTTGTCATTCAAACTCCCTACTCTTCTAGCATAACTGACTTGACGGCGCGCTGGGATTACCTGGTTTATGTATCACGCATTCCACAGAATCAAGACGCTGTTTACTCAACCAACGCAGCGGTTCTTAGCGGCTTTTTCCAACTGTAGCTTCCTCGCAGTTTGCACAAAGTTTGTTGCGATGGCAGACAAGAATCCACTACCAGTTAGCCGCAAAAGAAACTCCGTTTTTGAGGTCGCTGAGAGAAGAGAAGGGAAAAAGGAGCAAAGCTAAACTAAGGTGATTCGAGGAGATTTATTCCAACGATGGCGTGCACTGAAGCAGAGGGTCTAAAGACTGACGCGTTGGTCGCTAAATGACTTCTGGACAGGTAACTTCTGCTTATCATTTGAAAACGAACAGTATAGTTACAGCAGTAACAGCGATTCGGGTATATAGCACCGGCTATAAACAAACAATGTAAGCGTAAGGAGGCGGGAGGAGGCGTTTCTACTTAGGAAGCTGTGGGGGAGGGCGGGGGTTCACGTATGCACAACATTTGAAAAAGGACAAACAGTCGCTGGATTTCTCCTTCCTTAGAAAATCCTCTATACAACCTTTAAGTATGGGCTTGTTCACTCTGGTTTCTGGTTTGGTGCTCATTTGAGTCCTGATGTAGACTTGGATGCTCTTGTTTTAGTCCTTGTTTAGTTCTAGTTTACTTAAGGTTTAGTTCCAGATTTAGTCCCAATTTGGTTGTGGTGTATGAGCTCGTGTGAACACACTTAAATCTAAAAAACATAACTGACTTGGAGCCCTGAGCAAAACTATGGACAGTCCATCCATCCATCCATTTTCTCCCGCTTAATCCGGCCTGGTCGCGGGGGCAGCACGCTGCCCATTACTCAGTGCACCAGACCCAGACCCCTATGAACCCCTCTGCAGGTGGTGAGCCCACAGGAGGACTATGGACAGTCCTAAAATAATAATTCTTATACCAGGAGCATAGACTTTATATATAAATGGACATAGTTAACCTGCTAGCTGATCCAAACTGTTCCAAACAGGAAGTGAACATGGACACGCTTCTAGCTCCATCAACTGTTTCTAATTGAATTTACATTGAGAAATTTCCATCTCTCTGT
>CM057090.1:35508172-35528172 GCA_029959045.1 Taenioides sp. WSHXM2023
TTGTGATAAGCCTCTGTATTTCCAGTCATGTGACTTGTATGTTGAGCTAATATGTTTTGCAAAACAAAGCTAACGCATTAGCAGCGGCTGTTTCCTGTTTATCAATGCATGACACTCACATGTAAAGATCCAACACAGAATATTTCCAGTGTATAATATAGCTCACGTAATACACTATATTGCCAAAAGTTTTCACTCACCCATCCAAATAATGGAAATCAGGTGTTCCAATCACTTCCATGGCCACAGGTGTATAAAAACAAGCACCTAGGCCTGCAGACTGTTTCTACAAACATTTTTGAAAGAATGGGTCACTCTCAGGAGCTCAGTGAATTCCAGCGTGGTACTGTGATAGGATGAACCTGTGCAACAAGTCCAGTCGTGAAATTTCCTCGCTCCTAAATATTCCACAGTCAACTGTCAGTGGGATTATAACAAAGTGGAAGTGATTGGGGACAACAGCAACTCAGCCACAAAGTGGTAGGCCACGTAAACTGACGGGGCGGAGTCAGTGGATGCTGAGGCGCATAGTACGCAGAGGTCACCAACTTTCTGCAGAGTCAATCGCTACAGACCTCCAAACTTCATGTGGCCTTCAGATTAGCTCAAGAACAGTGTGTAGAGAGCTTCGTGGAATGGGTTTCCATGGCCGAGCAGCTGCATCCAAGCCATACATCACCAAGTGCAATGCAAAGCGTTGGATGCAGTGGTGTAAAGCACGCCTCCACTGGACTTTAGAGCAGTGGAGACGCGTTCTTTGGAGTGAAGAATAGCGCTCCAACTGGCAATCTGATGGACGAGTCTGGGTTTGCCAGGGGAACGGTACTTGTCTGACTGCATTATACCAAGTGTAAAGTTTGGTGGAGGGGGGTTATTTTTTAGGAACTGGGCTTGGGCCTTTAGTTCCAGTGGAAGGACTCTGAATGCTTCAGCATACCATGACATTTTGGACAATTCCGTGCTCCCAACTTTGTGGGAACAGTTTGGAGATGGCCCCTTCCTCTTCAACATGACTGTGCACCAGTGCACAAAGCAAGGTCCATAAAGACATGGATGAGAGAGTTTGGTGTGGATGAACTTGACCGGCCTGCACAGAGTCCTGACCTCAACCCGATAGAACACATTTGGAATGAAATAGAGTTGAGACTGAGAACCAGGTCTTCTCATCCAACATCAGTGTGTGACCTCACAAATGTGCTTCTGGAAGAGTGGTCGACAATTCCCATAAACACACTCCTAAACCTTATGGACAGCCTTCCCAGAAGTGTTGAAGCTATTATAGCAGCAAAGGGTGGACCGACGTCATATTAAACCCTATGGATTAAGAATGGAATGTCACTTGAGTGCATATGTGAGTCAAGGCAGGTGAGCGAATAATTTTGGTAATATAGTGTATCTGGCATGAGCCAAACCCAATGCATCACTCAGAGACAGTCAAAGAGAGGTTCAAACACAAATGACTCATACTTAGGTTTGATGTATTACCCTTCTTTGTACTTTTCCTTCATTCATTTCTGTTTGTCCAACCTCGGATAAAAAGGAACTCTCAATTTCATAAGTGATCTGTAACCTAGTATTATGTTATTTTCAATCAAATCAACCAATCTGGATCAATTTGTACTCCAAACCAAATCAAAATATAACCCACAAATTCACCATGATTTAATAGGACTTTTATAATAATTGGCATGAACTCACACTGTGCCCAGGCTCTTAGAGGCCATAGCACAGCACACAGCAGGACCGTATTTTAGTAGATTTGCTTTAGAACTGGTTTAGACTTGGTTTAGACCTGGTTTAGGCCTGGTTTAGACATTTTTTAGACCTGTTTTATTCCTGTTTTAGACCAGTTTTTTTATCTGGTTTATTTCTGTTTTAGACTAATTCTTATTTTACCTGGTTTATTCCTGTTTTAGACCTGTTTTAGACCTATTTTCGACCTGGTTTATTCCTTATTTAGACCTGGTTAGACCTAGTTTCTCCTGATGATTGGTGCCTAATGGATGAAGCTCTTCCTGATTCCTCTGCCCCTAAACACCTATCGCCCCGTCCCCGCCCATCGGCCCCTCTATCAGCCGCTAATCTGGGCCCCTGGGAGCTGCACACACGGAGATGATCTGTTAGGCCGGGTAAATGTTTGGAACAGGGACCAACCAAGCCCCCTCCCACAGACACACACAGACACACACACTCACACACTGTCTCTCTCTCCAGGGGCCGTCCGGGCTGTGAAAAGTGTTATTGGACAGGTCAGTGAAGTGGAACTGTCAGATAATAGGCTTGTTACTGTGGAAGTGGAGGGAGTGCGTGGGTGGGTGTGTGTCCCTGAGTGTGTGTGTGTGTGTGTGTGTGTGTGTGCGTTGATATGTGTGTGCGTAGGTGAGTGTGTGTGCATGGGTGTGTGTGAGAGAGAATGCATGCGTGATTGTGCTTGTGTGTCTCCATTAGATCTGTTTCATTGTTTGGTTTAGGTCTTGACTTGGCTCAGTTCTGGGTTTCTGGTCTTCCTGGTCTTGATGGTTGAGTCCAGGGCCTGTCCACACTGAGTGGACTGTCACCTGGTCTGGTTTAAGCCCCTCTGTTGTGAGGAAAGTGAGTTGTGTGGCTTATAACTGTTGAGATCGCCAGGGGGTGTCAGTAAGAATGCACGATGAGAGATGATGCGTATGACTTTTATTAAAAATGTTGAACTTTGTGTGTGTGTTCCCCTACAAACAGAGGGAAAAAATATAAATTATAATATACTTTATAAATACAGCCAAACAAACACCTCAGACGCAAATGGTAATAGCTCCATAATAACAGCGGGCCATTAGCAGGCTCTTAGCATCTGGCACTTAGCATTTCCCGATATCAAGAATAAACATCTAATTGGTCCTTAAACATACATTTTCTATAATCTACTACTGCTAACAACTTCAAAACACCCTGCCAACATGTTGATGTATATATGTGCCTTTTTTAAAACCATTACTCACTTCTTTAAAACGCACAAGAGACTTGCATCCACGAGCTCCACACGACGCGCTGAAAACAACTAAAACACATAGCGCTGTCAACCAAACCTGAAAACGATAGCATCTGATTGGTTACACTGTCTATCAGTCAAACACCCGAAAGAAATAGATTATGTCCTTCAACACACCCTCCTTCTGAGTGAACCCTAGTTTGTATCTGATCTGTGTCTCAGTTTAGTTATAGTTTAGTACTGTACACTGGACAGGCTAATAGTGCAATTTGGCAGCCTTGCTTCCATCAGTCTGTCCCAGGGCAGCTGTGGCTACAGGAGTATCTTAGCCCCACAGAGTGTGGAGTGAATGAAGAATGCTGTAAAGCTCTATATGATTATCTCCACAGTCCTTGAGAGCGGACAGTCCTGTTCCTCCACACTCCATCAGAGGGTAAAGTGGAGACAGGAGCCGGGCTCATCAAGAGGACAATTTGTTTATTTTTCTATTTGCAAAAGCCATCTTCATTACCCAGGATGCAACAGGAGCGAGCAACTCCAAGGTCAGGCTAATAAGACCACCACCAAAGCACACAAGGACATACTGTAATGGACCCATGGACTGTCCCCACCTGTGTGTCCTCTGCACCCGTCTGTATGTCCACATGTCAGTGTGTCCACATGTCTTTTTGTCCACATGTCTTTTTGTCCACATGTCTATGTGTCCACATGTCTTTTTGTCCACATGTCTATGCGTCCACATGTCAGTGTGTCCACATGTCTTTTTGTCCACGTCTATGCGTCCACATGTCTATGTGTCCACATGTCTTTTTGTCCACATGTCTATGTGTCCACATGTCTTTTTGTCCACATGTCTATGTGTCCACATGTCTTTTTGTCCACATGTCTATGCGTCCACATGTCAGTGTGTCCACATGTCTTTTTGTCCACATGTCTATGTGTCCACATGTCTTTTTGTCCACATGTCTATGTGTCCACATGTCTTTTTGTCCACATGTCTATGTGTCCACATGTCTTTTTGTCCACATGTCTATGCGTCCACATGTCAGCGTGTCCACATGTCTTTTTGTCCACGTCTGTGCGTCCACATGTCTGTGTGTTTATATTACACCTGTGTCATATTCACATGAGTCTGAGCAGGACGTCTGATGGATCCTGTTAAACACACTGTTCTGTGGACGCTCATCTGTCACAGGAGAGACACACATACACACCCGAACACACACTGAAACACACACACATACACAAACTGCAGGCGGCTCTCATTGGGCTCTCAGGGGCCCTGTGGTGCACTGGAGTGGATAAAAATAATTAAGCAGGCTCTGTTTTAATTAAGACAATAAAGCAGAGTCTGAGGTACAGACAAGGACTCAGACTGTGAGCAGATATTCATCACAGTGTGGGGACTTACACTCACTTCATGAGGACTCTTTGTGAGGACAAAGACATTTGATCTTAATATTGTGATTTTTATACAGTTCGAGATGAGCCGCCTGTCTTTCATGTTAGCACAAAGCAGAGGCGATGCTGAGCTGTATGGAGAGTGTGGACACTCTCAGCCAATCAGAGCAGCGTGGTCAAGTGTCCCAGGACCCTGCTTGTGGACATGTCCCGCCCCCACATGCTGGTACAAGTGTAGGGCTCTCAGGCTCACAAATACACCAAGCGTTTAGGCTCTCATCACTTGTGTGAAGGGGACCAGGGGAGGGGGATGCCCAAACAAAGCTAGCCCCAAACAGAGGCAGGTGAGGGGGCCTGAGCGTGCCCAGTGCCTGCTGAGTTTAACTGGAGCTCCAGTCTGCAAATGTCAGGAGCCTCTCAGGAGGAAGAGGACTGGTGCCAATAATATCCTACTCATTCTATTCAGTGTTTTCAGTTGATGCAACGTTCTAAAGGCTTGTGTCTAACCCACAGACTGTGTAAAGAAGAGTGACGTCACCCACAGCGTTCGGCTCCAGTCAAATGAAGCTCACCGAGGCTAGCAGCTATAACAGATAATCTGGAGCCAAGACCCATATTTGGAAATCCATGGAAAACAAAAAAGCCAATCAGGAGTGAGGCTGTTGAAGATACATGCCCCTTCACACTGCTCGATTGGCAGGGTGTGGGCACTTAGTAACAAGCTGTGGGGGAAAGAAAGCACCTGATTGGTCTGTTATTAATGTTTATATCTTGATTTTTGTACAAAATAGTGAAATAAAAAACCCAGAAGAATGTAGAGCAGGTTAATACAAACATTTGAAGGTCAGAATGAGAAGCCTGAGAGCAGCAGTTACAAAGAGAGGGGCCACACTTTTTCAATACAAAGTGAACTGAAGCCAGACCCTGAAAAAAAAAACACTTCATGCCCATGCTCACTTCCCATTTGGAATGCAGCAGCTAGCATGATAGCTTGTATGTCCACAGATATACTAGTACACAGTCTAAGGTTAAGAAGCAAAACACAACATGTTTACATCATTTGAATGTGTTTGTTATAGAGAATCAATCAACATTACCAATGCTATTAGTAAAATCCATATTTGAGCAGAATTTCTTACCACAGACACTTCCTCCAGCTCTTCCTGAGGTGTCCCAGGCCAGCCCAAAGACATAGTCCCTCCAGTGTGTCCTCCTCCCAGTGGGAAATGAACACCTCCCCAGGGAGGCATCCAGGAGGCATCTGCAACAAATGCCCTCCCCTCTGCTGCTCCTCTCCACATGGAGGAGCAGCGGCTCTACTCCGAGCTCCTCCCATGTTACTGAGCTCCTCACCCTATCTCTAAGGGAAAGCTGATCCCCCTGCAGAGGAAACTCTGTTTGACTGCTTGTGCAGTTGAGACAACAGCCTAATAAAGTCAAATCCTGCATATATTAAAGGCGCTGTACCTGCTGTAAACAGTCTGCAGTGGTCCGAAGTTCTTCCTCACTTACCTTATGCATTCTGATCATCCTAATTATTCACCATGATGAGTTTATAAGCACTTTTCACAACTCTTTACTATACCACTGTTTCAAGAAGAACCACGTACATTTTAACAATAGTATTTATTTGTTAAATCACTACCTGCTCAAACGTAATCTGAAATACACCCTGTTGAATCATGAAAGCAACACATTGTAGCTCTGTCACAAATAAAAAAAAAATATTAATACCAAATTTAATAGCACAATATATTGATTTTTGCACCCCCCTATAGTATGTGTACTCATATATGTAGTGTGTGAGTGTGGGATGAGAGGGAGGGAAGCTGGCCATAACACTGTCTCTCTATTCATTAGCTGTGTGAGAGGAGCTGTACATTTCCTCTGGACATGGAGGAGTGGACCAGTGTCTGTGTGTGTGTGTGTGTGTGTGTGTGTGTGTGTGTGTGTGTGTGCGTGCGTGTGTGTGTGTGTGCGTGTGTGCGTGTGTATGTGTGTGTATGTGTGTGTGTGTGTGTGTGTGTGTGTGTGTGTGTGTGTGTGTGTGCGTGTGTATGTGTGTGTATGTGTGTGTGGCCCCACTGTAAATCAAAGCCAGTTTCCTGTCCTAATCACCATTAATGTCACGTCTGAGTGCGCAGATGGGGCAGGGCCTGTTCTGTGGTCCTGTCTGCAGATCCTGCTCCTGTCTGCAGACCCTACTCCTGCGCAGACTGCAAAACACTCATTAAGCAGAAAAATGCTTTTACACCTGGTTCATAAATATAATGTGGACAGTTACAGATACTTTTGTCTCTGGACCAGTCATTTATAAAAACATACATTTAAATCAGACCTGTTATGCTTGTGTCTGCTCTGCTAGTTCTAATCTGTGACACCCATGGATCATGTTATAATTTGCACATTTTAAATCACAATACTGATCTAAAACAACTTTATAAAAGAATCAAGTCCTCTGACTTCCACGTTAAAAATCAAACTCCTAAACAGGACCGTAAACGCTCGGACTGATCACAGGCTCCTGAAAATGTGCTCCTTAAATCCATTTTGTATTTCAGACAATCTTAAAACTTTTTTGACAGTGATGGCTAATTTGTGCATTGTGTCTCCATGGTAACTGCTGAACATTCCACCATAGAGATACATGTAGAACACTCTCAGCGTGATGTCACTGGAAGGTATCAGTTTGAAACTATAAGGATAGTAGAATGTTCAGAGCAGAGAGGGTTCAGTGCGTGTGGGGAGAGCACAGGTTGGATTCTCCTCTGTGAGCGTTTATCTGAACGCGCTCCTTATCTCCTTAGTCACATGACCACCACAGGGCCTGACCTGTCTGTGTATGTGAGGCTGATAACAGGAGACAGACAGGACCGGGCTCTCCAGCGGGACCTGCGACTCCCATCACAGCATACTACTTTTACACTTAATAACAGCAGATACGTGAACTCAAGCTGCTTCAGAGAGAGTTTTATGTCCTCCAAAGCATCACAAACGCTCAAAATGCTCGGTTCCATCTTGTGATGTCATGAAGTGATAGTTTCAAACTTACAACAACTATATTTTACCTTTAATTCAGTAGAAATGGGTAAATCCAAGGCTAAAATTTTCCAAATGATTCTAGTGAAGGTGTCTACAGTTTAAAAACACAGTGGAGCACTTCTTGTATTACCACATGACATCACAAGGTGGAACAGAATGTTTTCTGTTTAAGAGAAGAACTCAGCCTAAATATTCAGAGTTTGTGTGAATGAAACAAAACCAAAACTCCAGGTCTGTTTTTAAGGAGGTAACAGCATTCTAACATGGCTCAAAGCTCACACGATGCAGTTTTGTATAATATAGCACCTTTAACATAACAAATTCTTCAATTTTATCTTGAAATTTTTAAAAATGAAATGAGTAAAAAAAAGTATTTATGAGAACACTATTTATAAGTTATTATAAACACTATTAAGCGCTGCTCTGCTTAAGGGCCATATATACACTACATGCTGTCTGCATCTAATTATAAAACGTTTTGTTGTCCAATAATCAGGAAGTGCGCGTTAGCATGCTAATTGTTGATAGTGCTTATAAACTCATCATGGTGAATAATTAGGATGCTCAGAATGCATAAGGTAAGTGAGGAAGAACTTGGGACCACTACAAACTGTTCAAATGAACTAGTTCTGTTTTTAAGTTTTTAAAACAGCAAAAATCAGGTATAATGCCTTTAATAATTGGCTCAGCTGTGGGGCCCCTGGTGGCTGGGGGCCCTCTGCATGCACCCTGTGTGTATGTGTGTGTGCACGGTGGCCTAGGGGAGCGGAGTAAGTGAAATATCGGGGCCTGATTATTGTGGGCTGCCGGCGGTTGCTAGGGCCGTTCTCCCGTTGCTAGGGGGACTAAATCATCTGGCATTATTTGATTTCTGTTCCAGATATGAAAGCGTTACCGTGGCGATTAAATGTCTCCCAGCGCTGAGCCGGGGGTAAAGAGAGAAGAGACAGATTGGTAGGGTGTGTGTGTGTGTAAGATGTGTGTGTGTGTGTGTGTGTGTGTGTGTGTGTGTGTGCGTGTGCGTGTGTGTGTGTGTGTGTGTAAGATGTGTGTGTGTGTGTGTGTGTGTGTGTGTGTGTGTGTGTGTGTGTGTGTGTAAGATGTGTGTGTTTTGAATGTAATAAAAGTGCATCTACAGACTGGTTGACCAAGACTCTTTTCTATCATCGTTTTCAGAGAAAGGAAGAATTAAGACTGTTACTGTAAAGATTAGAGGAGGTTCTCTGCAAAGGAGTTCCCTCATGGATGTTCCCTCATCAAAAACATGCCTGAAGAGGTTTTACATGTCATCAGTGCATGTTGGAATAATCGAGTGATCTCTGCTGGGCCCTGTACAAACCCTCCTTACAGTTAGCAGTAAAATTCTGTCCAAGGCTCCACCCACAAGCCCACGGCTGCCACATGGCAGTTCTCCATAAATATACAAAAAACATGCTATAAAACTGTGCACAGCAACTTGACAAACCTGATGCGATGAGCAGTAGTAGTGATTGTGTTGTGATAGCACTCTGAAGGGGGGAGTGACTGAGAGTGTCAAACGAAAGTAAAACTTATAAAACACATTAAAACACTGTTTTGTTTTGTTTTTGCGAATATCACATTTTCAAAACAATAAAAGGCAACATGATTACAGAATAGAATTATACAATAGAAAATAAAATGAATGGCCCATACAAGTGTAACAGCCCCACTTTAACAATTTAAAACAAATATGACATCTTTGGAATAGAAAAGAGAATAAAAGAGCCTGTCTCCTGAAATGTGCAGTGTGTGACAGTGTGTCTCTCTCTTCTCTGCACCTCCAGCGTGTGGAGCTCTGTGGACTTCAGGTGAGTGTATTCCCCACAATGCATTTCACTGAAACTGAGGTTTGGACCTCAGGAACTTAGCAGGAACTATACAGAGAGTACTAATCCAGCCTGCACATAGAGGACACATCCAGGTGTGTCTCATTCCCAGTATATGGACAGGCCATGTCTCATGTCAAAGCTCAGAACCTTGAGATTTCCCTCCCTGAGCTGCAGAGGCTGCACTAGCACTGACTCATAAGAGTGTATTATACTTCTGTGGAGTACATCTTTAATTCACCATGTTACCATTAATTGTTTTGAACATGCTAGATTGGCTGAAGAATGTATTCAAATGTTAAAGTTTCAGTTTCATTTTTGTCTCCTTTCCCTTTGCTCACTCCCCCTTCTGAGTGACATCACACCACAATCAGCGTGCATCCCGCTAATAAAACTACTGCATAATTTTGCATAATATCCCATCTTTGAAAGTACTTTTCTTATTTGTATGTAGCCAGTTCAGCAAATGATCAACAGAGTCAGACTGTGGTTTTCTCCTGTTTTAACAGCACTGGTGCTGTGACAAAGGTTCATGTCTCACCTCTGCTCCCTTAGGACACAGGGACCTTCAACCCTTTGTGCACTCATATATTCTTGGACTTAAGATGTGTGTAGAATCCCTCAGTCGTCCAGGTAGAATCCATAGCAAAAGGAGAAATTTAATTTGTCAACTGGACAGAGTTTATTTGGTCTAATACGTTTCTCAGCTCATCCAAGCTGCTTCTTCAGTTCTGGTCAGATGCTGGTGGACACTGCTTTATATCTGCTGAAGGGAGGAGCTTAATTACAATGAAAATTACTCTGAGACACACATATTGTTTAGTTAGGTGTGTCTATTCAATATGGAGTGGGAGTGGGGTGTAGTTAGCATATCCATTCAGGGCCATGATGGTGTTTTCACACCTCTGGACATGTCCTGGCTAGTCCCATTGTTTTCTCAGTTTGTTTTGATTTAGGTTTGAGGATAGAGTTATAGATGGGAGACAAATGATATCTGAGACCTCCATTTCTGTTCAAGGAAGGATTCTCTTTCTTGACAAAAATAGCCTCTTTAACTCCCCTCTCAAACCAGTTCTTTTCTCTGGCCAAGATCTGGACCTCGCTGTCCTCAAAGGAGTGGCCCGTGGCTTTTAGGTGGAGATGTACGGCAGATTGCGGTCCACCCTGGTTTTCCCGTCTGTGTTGATACATCGTTTTGTGAAGTGTCTGTTTTGTTTCTCCAATGTAGCACTCACTGCAGTCTTCACTACACTGAATGGAGTAGACCACATTGCTTTGTTTGTGGCTCGGTGTTTTGTCCTTAGGATGGACCAGTTTTTGTCTTAAAGTGTTTGTGGGTTTGAAATAGACTGGGATTTCATGTTGTCTGAAGATCCTCTGTAGTTTTACACAAACGGTAAGGAATAGTTACACCCTTTCTCCTGGGTTCTGGTTCTCTGTTGCTCTCTGGTCCTGTTTCTTGGGTCTCTTCGTTTTATTGAAAGCCCATTTAGGATATCCACAAACGGAGAGGGCTTTCTCCACGTGTTGTTCTTCTTTCTCCTTTCCCTCTGAGCTTGTAGGAACCACTTGGGCCCTGTGTTGTAATGTCCAAATGACTCCCAGTTTGTGCTGAAGTGGGTGGTGTGAATCAAAAAGCAGATATTGGTCGGTGTGTGTGGGCTTCCTGAAGACCTCTACCTGGAGTCGCCGGTCTTCTCTTATCGTTACTGCACAATCTAAGAAGGCCAATGTGTTGTCCTTGGCATCTTCACGTGTGAATTTGATGTTCGGATCTACAGAATTGATATGTGCAGTAAAAGGTTCCAAATCTTGAATTTTGATTTTTGAGAAATTATCATCAACAAAGCGATACCAGTGCGTGGGTGGAGTGCCTGGATATGAGGCCAGGGCACTCTGTTCAAATTGTTCCATGTATAAGTTTGCAATGATAGGGGAGACCGGTGAGCCCATTGCACAGCCGTGGATTTGCCTGTAGGAGTTTCCTCTGAACTGGAAATAGGTGGTACTTAAACACATTTCCAGCAGTTGGCAGATTTTGTCGGGTGAAAGTTTGGTTCTCTCTTCTAGTTTGGTATCCTCCAGTAGTCTCCTCCTTGCTGCCTCCACCGCTACCGATGTAGGGATACAAGTGAAAAGAGAGGTCACATCAAAGGAAACCATAGTCTCATCCCGGTCAAACTGGAGATGCTTGATTTTGTTCACAAATTCGGCTGTGTTCTCAATATGGTGCTCCGTGTTACCAATACTTTGTTCTTCTACTTGAGTAATATTATTTTGAAGTAATAGTACTCTTACTTAAGAACAATTTTGGCTACTTTACACAGAATAAAACCCCATGGAAACATAGGGAGGGCATCTGGCACACAGGGACATTTTTAAACATGTTTGTAGAGGTCAACACTAAAGGGTTAGCAACAAGAATAAGAACCCATGGACACAAAGAGGACATTGTTATATTAGTCACTGCAAACATTCAAATAGACTTTTAATAATCAGCCATGTTCTCTCTTGTAGAGTTGAGAAACCTCACTCTAGGCCCCTGGAGGACCCCTGGACCCCCCCTCCTGAGCCCGGACACTGGGGGACCCTGGCACATCTGGAAAGAGCGTTGGATGCGCTTGAGCGTCAGGAAGTTTTCACACTTCACGAGTCGTTAACCTGTGGACCTACAGGGGGCAGCGGGGGGAGTCTGATGGACGTGGGAACAGGCTGAGGAAGAGCATCTGAGAGAGACAGGAGCCACCCTGCACACGGAGCTCCTGTCTGCTCCTGTCAGCCAGTCCTGTCGGTCTGCTCCTGTACATGTGTATGCAGAGCTGGAGGTTCATAGGCCACACTGTACTGCATAATGTCTGTATACTACAGCAGAGTACAGTATAGTACAGTACACTGCAATATACTATAGCATAGTACAGTATAGTACAGTACACTGCAATATACTATAGCATAGTACAGTATAGTACAGTACACTGCAATATACTACAGCATAGTACAGTATAGTACAGTATAGTACAGTATAGTACAGTATACTGCAGTATAGTTCAGTATAGTACAGTATAGTACAGAAGATAGTATAGTACATTAAACTATAGTGTGTCTCTGTAGTGACAGACAGCGTGCTTGTACTTGTGCTTGTGCTCTGACTCTTATTGTGAACTGCACAGTGCTGCACACACACTCCAGGATCCTCCTATGCTAGTGAGGGCCCCTGAGTGAGGGCCCAAGCATAGATTAATATGAATTGAATTCACAGAGGATGGCACAGAAGAGGAGGACGATCAGGTATCCACTGGAACAGGACAGAGGACACAGAGGACAGAGGGCACAGAGGAGATAAGACAGAGGACACACAGAACACAAAGGACAGAGAACACAGAGAGGACACAGAGTCAGAGGGTTGCTGGTTCATGTCCCTCCTGAGATTATAATGTGGTGTTGTGGTAGTTTGAGCACTCATTCACCAGCCTGAAGTTGGGTGTCCTTAGGCAAGACACTTTGCCCAGTATGAGTGAGTGGTGGTGGTGGTGGGAGAAACTGATGGCACAGATTGGTAGCCTCACCTTCAGTCTGCTCCAGGGCAGCTGTGGCTGCAATAGAAGCTCACCGTCACCGAGTGTAGAGTGAATGAAGAATGTACTGAACTGTGACAGGACTTTGAGCATGTGAACGGTGTTGTGCACTATTCCTCATGTGTGCTTCACTGTAGTGACCACTGCACATGACCAGTGTGCACCACAGAGGTCACTTTAGACTCACACTGTGATCTGGACAAACCAACCCCAGAAGCTCAGAGCAGAGCTCCAGGACAGCACATGCTTCACATCAAACCTGTGCGTGTTCTGTGCGTGCGTGCGTGTGTGTGTGTGTGTGCGTGTGTGTGTGTGTGTGTGTGTGTGTGTGTGTGTCTGTGCGTGCCGAGCTGTTCCTCGCGCTCAGTGTGCGCGCCTCACCTGTCCATGTGCTGATGGTCTGAGCTTAATGCTCTGCGAGAGCTTCTGTGCGACCCTGTCCCTGTGACCCGGAGCCCGGGCTCACCAGTGTTGGTACAGCCGGACTGTTCGCACGCTGGCACGGTTCCTCCTCTCTCTGTGTCCGCTCAGACGCCGCTCCTCCGGGCCTTCCCTGGTGCTGCTGTGGTCTCGCGCCGCCTCTTAGCTGTCTCTGGGCGGCGGTCTCTGGGGATCTATAGCGGAGGACTGGGGGATGGAGCAGAGTGGAGGTGCTAAATTATCTGCTGATCCGCGCTCAATGCGCACGCACGCATCTCATTACCGCGTCTGCCGCTTAATATTCGGAGCATGGCTGCGCGCGCGCGCCGCAGATTTATCAAATGGGAAAATTAATGTGTGATGATGAGCGCAATTGAATCGGCGCCGCTGACAGCGCTGACGCCGCGCTAATTAGGAAGAAAAATGACGGCGTCCGCTGTATAACAGAGCAAAAACAATTTGCACTGGCCCCGCGCGCACGCTGCGTGCACGCCCACGTTTATCCCACAGGAAACGCATTTAATGATGCTCGCGCTCACATATGTCAGGGGCGCCCTGGTCATGGGGTCACGGAGTGGACAGAGACGGGGTCACATACTGAGGAGTATGGCGCGCATGCCTGTCATTTTCCCATAGTGCACCGCTGTTTGTCTGTTTGCTCACTGTTAATGGCGTTTATTATGGGAGCTTTTATGGGCGCGTGCGCGCACCTGCCGTCACGTGCTCCGTCTAACTGTTCCTCAGAGATAGCGCAGGGCCCCTGAGCCTGTCCCCGGGGTTCCTCCGTCAGAGCAGCTGACGGGCGCGCGCCTGTCCCATTATGTGAACACATGATCAATGGCGCGATAACGGGCGACATCAGTATGAGGCGCGGAACAACGCGCGCTATCAGCGCATCTGTCTCCATAAAGAAGAGTGTGCGCGCTCACGCACGCGCCGCTGTCGCGCCTATTATTCCCCCATTTCAATGTGACACGCGCCATTCATGCTAATTCTATTATTCTACAAGTTTATGTGATCTCATATCAGCCACGTGCTGCGTAATAACCGCGGACCGAGAGGCATGGAGGCCGCTGGGAAAATAATCACTTTGATATCAGACCGTGGCAGGAACACGCCCCGGGACACTCCACACATCTGTCCAGCAATACACACGGGCCCCACAGCGCCACCATCAGTAACACCAAGGCAATACACACTGGCCCCGGGCCCCACAGTGCCACCATCAGTAACAACAAGTTTATTATCAAAATGAGCACATATAAATATCTCTCATGTACAATCTCTGAGGATTCTCTGGTGTCCACAAACAGTCTGTTGGTCCCAAAACAACCTGTTTAAAGGGATCCTTTCACTGGGCCCTCAGGGGCCCAGGAGAGTCCAGCTAGAGTATTAGGACTGGTTCTGTCTCCAACAAAACCAGCCAGAAAGTGGCCCTTGGTGGTTACAGTCTGGTCCTGAGAGCATGACTTTGGAAGGTAGAGAAAAGAGGTCTATGTTCAGTCCAGGGCCCCTGGTGGTTTTGTGATGCAAGTGTCTGCAGGGTCAGAGTGAAGGGCCGGAGTCAGGGGTCTGGGGGCCCCAGGACTGTGGCCCTTGTCACTGTCTCTTCTGTGGTCCTCACTGTGGCCCTCATCTCTATTAGTCTCTGACCTCTGCTCCTCCACTGAGGGGCCCCCCTCCATGGAGTGGTCCTCCATGGGGCCCTCCTTCGTGAGGCCGTCCTCTGAAGGACCACCCTGTGATGGCTCTGTCTGCATGTGTGGTGGGCTCGGGGCGACTGGAAGGGAGAGGTCAGAGTTAAGTCTGTCTGGGTCCTCAAGGGCCCTCAGTCCGGTCTGAGGCACCAGAAAGCCCAAGGGCTGGTGTGTGATGGGGTAGAGTAGGAAGTGTCCCTTGCCCAGCAGTGTGGTGGGCCCCGGGACCCTGCGGCGTGGGGAGTCTGACAGCAGGCTTTCCACACTGAAAGGGTTGTGTTTATGCAGGGGCCTTGGATCGAGGCCCAGGCTGTGTATGCTGTGAGGGGAGGCTGGTTCCTGAGGGCCTCTTGGTTTCTGCAGGGGACTGAGCTGACTGGACTCGCTGGCCCTGGGGTCTGGGATCTTGATGTGTAGGGGCCCATGTTGCTCCGTGTCAGTGAACTGGGACACTCCACTGTCACTCTCTGAGCCGCCCGGAGTGTGCAGGTCTGCGGGGCCCCTGGGGCCCTTGAGCAGTTTGCGCTCCTGTTTGCGTTGCTTCTTGTCGGCGCGCTCCCTCTCTCTTCGTGCGATCTCCTCGGGGCCCATGGGCTCCCCGCTGCAGGTGGTGGGGTGAGAGTTATGGGCTGGACGCCCGGGACCCTTCTTTGTGTTCTCCTTCTTTCTCCATTTGGCCCTTCGGTTCTGGAACCACACCTGGGGGACACACACACACGTCAGGCCTGTGCCTCTTATGAACATGTAATGTAATACTTACAACATTAGTACTATTCTACTGTAAGAAACATAGAGTGTACTGTAGTACTGTAGTACTGTAGTGCAGTAGTGCATTAGTACAGTATACAGAAGTAGTAGTAGTACAGAAGTACAGTAGTAGTAGTAATAGAAGTAAATGTGCTCATGACTCCCCCAGGTCCAGCCTGAAGGCCAGGGCCTCTCTCATGAACACATCGGGGTAGTACAGTAGTACAGTAGTACAGCAGTGCAGCAGAACAGTATTATTATTACCTCCGCCAAGGAGGTTATGTTTTCGCCTGCGTCTGTCTGTTTGTTTGTTTGTTAGTTAGCAAGATAACTCAAAAAGTTAAGACGGATCTTGATGAAATTTTCAGGAAATGTTCCTAATGGTAAATCCAACAGATGATTAAATTTTGGTGATGATCCAGAAGAAATCCTGGATTCTGGATAACTTTGAAAATTTCGTTAGCATTGCGTTAAATGGGGCTTGGCGGAGGTCTGCGCTCTCTGAGTGCTTTTCTAGTTATTATTATTATTATTATTATTATCATCATTATTATTATCTTTAGTAGTAGTAGTAGTAGTAGTAGTAGTAGTAGTACTAGTAGTACCTGTACTCGTGACTCCACCAGGTCCAGCCTGAGGGCCAGGGCCTCTCTCATAAACACGTCGGGGTAGTGGCTCTGGGTGAAGGCCTTCTCCAGCTCCTCCAGCTGCCAGCCCGTGAAGTTAGTGCGAGTGCGGCGCCGCTTACAGCCTGGGCTCTCCTCCTTGTCCTCGCCCACCTCTGCACGCAGCACAAGTACACTTGAAAAGTACCTTTAAATACACGAGCAGTACCATTAAATACACAAGCATAGGCCCAGCTACGGAAATACACATAAACACATAGTATAAACACACAGGGGTTCCATGTGGGGACATTACATACACACCTACACCTAACCCTAGACCCTAATGTTAACACACATCACGCAAACACACACTACACTAACACACACTTTAAACACACACCACCCTATCACACACCACGCTAACACACACTTTAAACACACCATGCTAACACACACTTTAAACACACACCATGCGAACACACACTACACTAACACACACCACACTAACACACACTTTAAACACACACCACGCAAACACACACTACACTAACACACAAAACGCTAACACACACTTTAAACACACACTACCCTAACACACACCACGCTAACACACACTTTAAACGCACACCACGTGAACACACACTTTAAACACACACCACCCTAACACACACTACGCTAACACACACCACCCTAACACACACTTTAAACACATACAACACTAACACACGCTTTAAACACACACTACGCTAACACACACCACACTAACACACACTTTAAACACACACCACACTAACACATGCTTTAAACACACACTACGCTAACACACACCACACTAACACACACTTTAAACACACACCACCCTAACACACACCACACTAACAGACACATTAAACACATACAACACTAACACACGCTTTAAACACACACTACGCTAACACACACCACACTAACACACACTTTAAACACACACCACACTAACACATGCTTTAAACACACACTACGCTAACACACACCACGCTAACACACACTTTAAACACACACCACACTAACACACACTTTAAACACACACTACGCTAACACACACCACACTAACACACACTTTAAACACACGTTTTTGATTTGCTCCGGTGAACATCTGTAAAACTGTACTAAATCTGACATTGTGTGTATTCACGCACACATGCTCACTTCTTCATACCTGCTGGATTATGTGTCAATAATCAGTCCTCATACTACACACACCGTGTTAACACAAACTGGGGAACAGGGCCCCGCTGGAGGTACAGGTCAGTGGCATACATCCCATCTGCCCTCTGTCCTCACACTGAGCTCATGAGGGAGTTCAACATCGACAACTGCCCCTCACTCACTTTTAAAATGTCATATGAATTTTATAAAAAGTGACATGTATATATATATATATATATATATATATATATATATATATAAACCATATTAGGGTTGTAACATATCAGCACTGCACTGCAGTTTGTGGTAGATTTGTCAAAAGTATAGAAAATCAGATACTAACTGATACTCAAATGAGTATCGAAACTCGATACTCATTTGAGCAGGTATCAGTACTGGAGGAGTCATATTGACAGTAGTATGTATAAGAGTACACGTATACGCCCATGGACCACAATGGAACCTACCTGGACCACTGAGGGATTACACAGATATTAGGACACATGGGAATATGTGGGAAATCACAGGATATTGTCTAAATCAAGTTTTTCATTATGACTGTGGTATCGGAATCAGTATTGAGTATCGGGTCTATTCCTTAATATCTCTTGCCCATGGACTGGGACTATATAGCTGGTGTGAGACAGTCCACGTATATAAGACCTCTACAGCAATAAATCATCATTATTCTAATTCACTTGTTTTCAGTGGTATCCATAGGTTTCAGAATGATGAAGAAGACTGTTGCCATAGCAATTAACAATTCAATATATATTACGTATTTTGAATGAGAAAAGAAAGTTCTCAGATATGTTGAGGATGTATTCTATATATTTAGAAAGATCAGTTAAAATTATTATTAAATATAATAATTAAAATTAAAAACTTTCAATTGAGTAACATTTCATAAATAATAAAATTCATAACATTTATTTTACCAATAAATTTACCAAAATGTATTAAAACATATACAATAATTAAAGCTCCCCAAATCTGTTAGTTGTTTGGTGGCAGTGTTTAAATGTGCTGTATCACTCAATTAAATAAAATAAATTCATTTAAAAAAAAAAAATAAAAAAAAAAATCACATATTAGAATTTCACAACTCATAAAATTTAAGAAAAAAAAAGAACTATAAGAAAAATACTGAATTCACGAGTTGGAATTCATTTCTTTGGTTCAGACATCTAAATATTATGATTTAAAATCTCTTTTCATTTCACTATAATCTATAATTTCATAGCACAAATACTACATTTTTTGTAACTAATTTGTATTCAAATTTGCAACTAAGTATTTCCATTTTTATCTTTATAGTTTTATGAACTGTGAGCTCTAATTTGGAGATATGGTTGTGTGTAGGTCTGTCTAAATGTTTTCCTCAAAGTAAAAATATGGGAGTCATATTTTGGGAGCAAAGAGCACCCAAGGGAGCACCCAAGGAAGCACCCAAGGGAGCGTCCTGCAGCGGCCACATTTTTTATTCATATTTCAGATTTATGAACATCAGGCCTAAACATCAGAAGAGCTCAAAGACAGGACAGGAGAGCTTTCAGCTTTAGTGCAATGTTGAGCAGATAATAATAATGATAATAGAAATACATGCAGAAAATGTATACACATCTTATGGTTTTGTTTCGTATAAAATATTAAATTATTATTGTGACTTTTTAATCTGACATTTTTTGTTGAAGCAAAGATGAGATTTTAATATCACGTATTGTTCTGCTGTAAAGGCCTATGTGTTCTGTTCTTATAATGTACGATTCTACTTCAGGGTGCGTGGACACAGTCTGAGAGTAAAACATGAGGAGAGAGTTTAGATGGTTGGAGCAGCGCGAGGCTCTGGTGCTTCTGCAAACGGTTTGAGCAGAAAACAGGGGACAGATACGTGTAGCGCGCGTGGCCTTTTAGTTTAGAATTCAACGGGTTTTTATGAGGAAATAAAATCTGTGTTTTTTTTTTTTTTTTTTTTTTTTTTTTTTTTTTTTTTTTAAACTTTGATTTATAATTATGTTTACAGGTTATTGATCAATTTCCCAGAGCGGACAAAAGGACGCACGGGTTTGGATCTGTTCTCCAACTTAATTTTAGCACTTAAAGCTGCGCGTAAAAATCTGTGGGACAAACCTCACTTTACACGACCGAAAACACAAGTCCAGCGTGGAGCCGCATTGAAGTTGACTCGAGCCCATTGACTCCAGCGCGTCTGTTCGTGCCCGTAGTGTCCGTGCGTAAAACCAGACCTACCTGAGAAGGAGAAGCGCTGTGAGTCCGACAGCAGCATCCCGGAGCCCAGCACCGCGGCGGAGCACGATCCGCTCAGTAATCCGTCTATGGAGAAGGGCAGCGCGGCTGCGGACTGCAGCGGCCCGCCGCTCAGCTCGTACACCGGCGGCTGCTGCTGCGGGAGAGGACGCGGGCCCAGCGGGTACGGGAAGCCCACCAGCCCGCCCAGGGAGCCTCCAAACGGGGCGTGAGGGTGCTCGAGGACCCGGCTGTCCATAGTG
>CM057090.1:35533172-35650672 GCA_029959045.1 Taenioides sp. WSHXM2023
AGGGCATCTGACACACAGGGAAGGAATCTAACACTATCAGATACAGGAGGATGATAGGGCATCTGACAGACAGGAATATGAAGGGGGATAGAGGCACATTTGACACAGAGATATAGGAGGATGGGAGGGCATCTGACATACAGGGATACATAAGGATGGGAGGGCATGTGACTCAGGAAAAAAAATAGGTTTAACATTAAATAAATACAGAATATTACCACTCTAGAAAAGCAAACTAACTTACACCTCTACTCTGGAAAGAGTAAGAGTCATGTTTGTGGAGATGTAACATGTTTTGTTTTTTTTTTGTTTTTTTGTGTAATAAAAACATGCTTTTACTGCAGTTTATTGTTTATCATAAATGTTACACAGTGTGTGTGTAGAATCCCTCAGTCGTCCAGGTAGAATCCATGACAAAAGGAGAAATTCAATTTGTCAACTGAACAAAAATAAACTTTTGTCCAGTTGACAAATTGAATTTCTCCTTTTGCCAGTTACACAGTGTGGCTTTAAAACCAAGAGAAAACAACAATAGATCATTATTATAAACCCAACAAACCGTCACATTATTCAATAAAAATGGTTCATGGCCCCAGAAGCCCGTGTGGAGTATGTGGAGTATGGTGTCGCCCTCTACAGGCACAGCGCAGTCTTGCAGCCTCTCTGTTCTGGGCAGAGTGAGCCTGGTCTGCAGCGCCCTCTCGTGGTGCACATTGGGACGCCCCCACACTCTCAGGACCTGCGGAGTGCACGGAGCATGTTTTCATCCAGGGCCCTCACTCACACGTCACACCACACTTTCTTTAGACATTTTTCTTTATTTGTTTCTAACTGACTGTTGCACAGCACAGTGTCATGGGTCTGTATTAGTCTCCTTTGTCAGAAGATGAAGCTAAGATCATGGTCATATGCGCTTTTATACAAGGCCTGTCTGCGGCCCTATAAGAACACATTCGTGAACAGAGCAGATTTAGGAAAAAAATAAAATAAAAATGGAGCAGTTAGAAGAACAGTTTCCCAACTTTTAGAACAGATCCGTGGCCAGTGTGAGGCGGCCGGTACTAACAGCCAGCGGCCGTGTGGACGCGCTCTGATCATAGACCGTATTAGTATATAGCCTATGTACAGTATAGTACAATATACTACAGTATACTACAATATACTACAGTAGTGTGTGATCGGTGGACGCTCTCTGTGCAGTGACCGGTGATAGGCTCCTGGTGAAAAGGCACGCACCGGCCCCGGCCTCGCCTTGATTGATGGGTCGTGCTTCGGTCTTGTAACGGCCTTTACTGAGTTCCTCCGCCCGGTTCCACCTGTTGTGTAGGCCGCCCGTCCTACCGCTCCAGAAATGGCCGAACCCCGGAGAGTCGAGCTGACCACACTGAGCTCCACGGGGCTCTTCTCCCCGGCCCCACCCGCGGCTGCCCCGGTGCGGCAGATGGTTCCTCCCGGGCCTCCAGCCGAGCACTGCGCCCCTGACACGGGCATTGTGCGACTCGTCCTCACGCTGTTCCAAACGGACGAGCGGGCCTTTCCGGAGTTCAGTTACTCCCAGCTCTTGGACAGTCACAGCAAGGTGGGTCCGCACTACCTGCAGTCCAAATATGGATGGCCTAAGGCCACAAGGTCAAGTATTAGGCTAGAACCAAGTAGTCTGGGAAGAGTAAGTCTTAGAGACAATATCATTATAACGTGTCTTCTGCTGTCCTTAGCACCTTCTGTTGTCCCCAGCACGTTTGTCCAATCACCATGAAATAATAGGCTATAAAGTGACGCTATTTTTCCAGTTCATGATCATCATGTATTTTTTCCTCATTTGAAAACATTCTTAGTTTAGAAAAGTGCATGTTTTACCTGTGTTATTTAGCTCACTTGAATGAAAGGAAAAGATGCTGATACAATATCAGAACACCTTTTACTTTTTTCTCATAGTTGTCCTCAAATTATAATTTAATAAGACATTTTGACCATTTGCATTTAAATATTCACAGAAATGTCAAATGTTTAGACTGACTGATGTAATTAGTGACGACTCCTTTAGCATTTTAGTTTAGTTTCACTAAGTCCAGCCCTCACATTTCACACTTTATCATTATATCTTAAGAGAAAGGGCGGACATTTTAAGCTCAACCAGGCCTGTCACAGTGACACATGAGACAATAATTGGACATTCTGAAAAACAACCACATATTTGTCAAACGATATACTTTTAATAAACACTTTAAACACAAGAATTCTGTTAGCTGTAACCCCTCATGTGCTGACGTATAGCTCAAATAATCCAAAAAATGCCTTGTCTTGCTATACCCTGTCACGGTCTACATTTGGACAGGGTGGACATTTCAACAGTTCTGAAATGTTGTTAGGACACTCATCAGTTGTGTGATGTTACAGTTACAGTTTTTTTTTTTTATTTGATCACAAATGTCATGCCCTTGTCCACTGTGTTACATGAACTTTTTTTTCCAACATGAACAAAATATGTCTGTGTTTGTGTGCGTTTGTGTGTGTTATGTAGCAGAAGAGTCGAGTGGAGGTTCCTCTGAGCAGGATGGAGCAGCAGGAGCAGAGGGAGCAGGAGGAACTGGCCCAGATCGCCAACAAACTGGAGGTGTGTGTGTGCGTGCGTGCGTGTGTGCGTGCGTGTGTGTGACATGTGTATGTTTGTGTGACAGGGAGGGAAGCCCAGACCCCAGAATCGCGTCCAGGACCTGATCGATATCGGATACGGTTATGACGATGAGGATTCATTCATCGATAACTCTGAGGCTGTGAGTATTGTAGTAGTAGTACTGTGTAATGTTCCTTTCACCACATATAGGCTGGTAGTAAAAGTATCTGATCTCCATCAGGTCTTCCTCTGCAGGTCTTCTGTAGACCACTAAACACATGTTCTGAAGAGCTTTCTTGCTTTTGTCTTATTTGTCAGTAAGTGACAGTTGGGTGTGGTCTGACTCCTCTGTCTGTCTGTGCGCAGTATGACGAGTTTGTGCCCGCGTCCCTCACCACCAAACTGGGGGGTTTCTATGTGAACTCGGGGCTTCTGCAGTTCAGACAAGCCTCAGACATGGAACCAGAGGAGCCCTCAGAGGAGCTCCCACAGGAGCCTGGTGAGGGGCCTCCAGCAGAGAAGAGAAAGGAGATGTCTAAGGTGAGCGCTCTGGACCTGGATGAGGGTCTAGTTACTTTATTCTTCCCGTGGGTAGATTGGTTTTTCAGTGAACTCAGACATGGAATCTCACACATATTGAACTGTCCTTTTTGCCCCTCATGTGGGAGACATGGTCCAAAATCAAACATGTGGTACAATCTAGTCTAACATATTTGGACAAACAAACTTGAACAACTTGAGAGTAACTATCTGGAAGTTAGACATTATTTGAATCCAAAGACATTGTAGTAAAAATATTATTTATTATTATTATTTTGAATGTCATGTCTGAATAAGCCTTGATCGAGCCTCATGCTTCAGTGTCCGCCTCTCTCTCGTGCTGCTGTCTGTTGTAGAAACGTAAACTCAAAGCTGCACTGGACAAACCGCAGAAGAAACTCTGTGAGGACGACTGCGAGAGAGATGCCAACACAGGGTGTGTGTGCGCGTACGTGTGTGTGTGTGCGCGTACGTGTGTGTGTGTGCGCGTACGTGTGTGTGTGTGCGCGTACGTGTGTGTGTGTGCGCGTACGTGTGTGTGTGTGTGCGCGTACGTGTGTGTGTGCGCGCGTACGTGTGTGTGTGTGCGCGCGTACATGTGTGTGTGTGTGTGTGTCTTGTCTGTGTGCAGTCTGACTATAGTGTGTGTGTGTGTGTGTGTGTGTGTGTGTGTGTGTGTGTGTGTGTGTGTGTGTGTGACTTGTCTGTGTGCAGTCTTGCTGTGGATAACAGTCTGAAGAGGAAAAAGAAGCCTGCAGCCCTGAGTGTTACCAGTGCTTTGAGGAGGTGTAAGAGGGAGAGGCAGGAGCAGGCAGCGGCCCCAGCTAGGGGCTCCTCTCTGGGCTTCACCACACTGGCCCTGGGGCCCGCAGATGCAGGAGGAGGAGGCTGCATGTCCTTCAGAGACCCGCTCCACAGACTTATGGGGCCCTCAATGGGTCTGGCTCTGGACTCTGATGTGGACCGTGTGCTGGTCAGTAAAGACAGCTCTTCCACCCACTCCCCACCCGCTACATCCACCCACCCACCCCTCCCTGATGGGACCCTGCACACCCAGGGGACAGACGAGAGGACGGGGACATGCCAAAGAGCTGAGGACACCGTGTCCCAGGCCTGTCCTGAAGGCTTTCCTCCTGCCCTGGAGGCGAGCATCCTCAGACTCCAGATGGTGAGATGAGCACATGGTTCAGACACGTGTGTTTAGTTTGTAACAGTTTACTGATGTGAAATCTTCCATGTGCACAGGCCTCCAAGACCTCAGAGGGAGAGTCCAAAGTCAAGTTCTACACCCCAGAGATCAATGAGCTGCTGCTGCTGTAAGTTCCCCATCTCTGTAACAGTACATGTACACTGTAACAGTAGATACACACTGTAACAGTACTGTAACAGTAGGTACACAATGTGACTGTACACACACATTGTAACTCAGACATCTGGTGCGAGTGATTTGCACGTTATCCCTATTCAGAGGATGTTCACATACGCTGAGGGGCGGGTGAGGGGCAATGTTTCTCTTGTGTGTTTGCAGTAGTGATGATCTGTCTCTTGTCCTGTGCCTCTGTCAGGATCGACGGGCAGTGCCGACAGCATGGAGGACCTCATGGAGGCCCTCTGCGCTCCAGGGTCTACTCCCACCTCTGCACCTTCCTGCCCTGCAACAAAGACACGCTCGTGCGCAGGGTCAACCGGCTCAAGCACTCACACAACGTACGCCTCACATACACACACACTGTACAACCTATAGTCTGTATGAGCTTACACCTGTTCTCCATGTCTGCAGGAGGAGCAGCTCATGAAGACTCTACAGAAGGTCATCGAGAAGACCATGCCCGAGCAGATCCTCAGCTGGAAGGAGATGTGTGGAGCTCTCCAGTGCGTTGTGTGAGTGTCATGTTGGGGTCATAAATACAGTTGAAAAAGCTGAGGCACTCAAAAAGTACAAAATAATTAAAAGCTTTTAATAGCACATGGCAGATAAAGTTAAAATCACACCAATGCGTTTCGACCCTTTGGCTTCATCAGAGCAAACTCGAGATGGTTATCACAGTGCAGATTTAAAGTAATAGGTGTAGGTCACATGTTCAAAGTAGGCTGGCCCACAGGCCCCTGGTGCATGATGGGACATGTAGGCTGAACAGTTTTCAGCTACAAGCCATTTAAACTACAATATATAAATGGCACAATTCCTAACAAACAATACTTCACTAGCAAGGACCACGCCACAACAATGGCGTCTGAAATACAGACTGGCTGAACACAAACAGGATATAAGGACCTGTAACCCCCTGTATCCCATGGCCCTGCATTACAAAGAACCCAACCATGGCCGCTGTAAAAGCCTAAAAATCTGTGGAATTGAACATATTAAAGAAACAATAAGAGGAGGAGATAGACTGACCAAACTACAACAGAGAGAGTCCTACTGGATCTACACTCTCAAGGCTACCCAATTTCCAGGACTCAATGGAGAGTTAGATTTCTCCCCCTTCCTTTAAAACCACAAGCTTTAAATGTGCAGTCAGTTCCTATTTTTAACATCTTCGTCTTCATGTAATTGTTTAAGATTGGCCCTCTAATATATTATACGAATTATACATGTATCTGTAGCACTTTTGTATTTTTTGTACTATATATATTTATACTATGTATTTTTCTATGTATTGTTTGTTAGGAATTGTGCCATTTATATATTGTAGTTTAAATGGCTTGTAGCTGAAAACTATTCAGCCTACATGTCCCATCATGCACCAGGGGATTGTGGGCCAGCCCACTTTGAACATGTGACCTACACCTATTACTTTAAATCTGCACTGTGATAACCATCTCGAGTTTGCCCTGATAAAGCCAAAGGGTCGAAACGCGTTGGCGTGATTTTAACGGATAATCTTTATACATCCAAGTAGCACTCCTGCCCCCTAAAGTTTTGCATGTTGGGGTCATGTCGGTATTATATTATGAGGGAATAAGGCTGACAGTTAAAAGGGCCTATATGACTATTCAGCGTTGCATTATTGGAAAGAGTACTGAAAATGTATAGTTACATGGTTCAAACATACTACATTCTACGTTCGATTCTGGATCTCCTGGGCCTTTCTTTGTCTGGGTGAGGTTTCCTCTGGTCACTCCAGTCAACCCAAAACATGCACAATAGGTAAAAAAAAAAGAAAAGAAAAAGTTGATAAATCAGAAATCTCATCACAATCATAAAGCTTGTGAGAAACATCCCAAGTCTCTCTATGCTCAGTCTCATCTTTGACATGGATTCCAAAATTGTACATCGTCTTGTGCTTTTGCTGTGCTGTCCAGGGCCACACAGGAGGAAGATGAGCGTGAGGAGAGGGGAGCAAAGAAGGCCCCTGGACCCAAAAAGCTCTTCAAATGGAATGATGAAATCAGGTCAGACTGGACTATGGATGATAATAGAACATAAAAATGTTTAGGTGAGTGTAAGTTGACCTGTCTCCTGTAGAGGGGCTCTACGGCGACTGCTCAAGCTCAAACTGGAGCAGTTCCAGAAGGAGCATAGGGCCCAGGAGGCACACAGGGCCCAGGAGGAGGTGGACCAGTACCTGAGCTCACTGCTGGAGGGGGAGGTGAAGCCGCTCTGGCCCAAAGGTTGGATGTCCTCCAGGTAATAGCCACACCCACACCCTGATTTCCCACTAAACCACCCTGATCGGGAGATCTAACTCTAACTCCTCCTTCTGCCACACCCTGACCCCTGTGTGCTCTGTAGGATCCTGCAGAAGGAGGCCAGGAAACTCTTGAGTCCCAGGTTGATGCTGTAAGTACCACCACAGAATGACACGTCTTGAGGGCCTGTAGTGTGCAGTATTCTGGATGCTACACACATTAGCTTTGGTACTTCACATGACTTTGCTTAGTTGATTTTTGCCGCATTTGATAAATAAGAATAAAATATGTAGTCATATTAATCAATGTCTTTTACTATAAATGATATCAAATCTTATCTCACTTTTTGTTGTAGGGTGAAGAAGTCTGAGAAGAGACAGACTACGATCACTCCAGCGTCATGTGACTCTGGTTTAGTGACCCCAGGACAGAGGGGCGTGACCATAGACACTGACCCCGCCTCCTCAGTCAATAGACCCGCCCCCTTCTCTAAGTCCGCCTCCTCAGCCCCACGCCCCACCCACCTCCTGCCCCCCCTCCAGCCGCAGGAGCTCCTGGTGGCGGCGGTGGCCCGGTACAAACAGTGCGCTCAGAGGTGGGGCTTCAGCGAGGTCATGGGCAGCCCCCCCCTGCCCCCTCCCCCCCCCCAGTCCAGCCCCACCAACTTCCCCCTGACCCCACTGAGCGCGCTCACTCCCAACCTGGACCCCACCAAGAACATGTGACACCTGTCCCATCCCTGCCTATCACCTGTCCATGAATGCTGGAGAACTGGACTCTTTTTAGCCTTGTGTTTGGCCTCACATGTTTGGTCGTGTCTCTGAATTGGCTGATCATTCTGGATATTTGTCACTTTTGTAATAAATAAAGGTAAGCCTATTGTCTGTATTCAGTCGTATGTTGATTTACTTCAGTATTATCAGTAGCTCTGTGCGCTGATACAATTCACTTATGTCACTTACTGATATTTATCCTGTCTGTACATAAACATAGTCATATTACTGTAAATAACATTATAATATACTGAAGTCACTTTACTCAGATTTATTCTGTTCATATGCTGCACTGTTACTTTTATTGTACATAAGTTTTTTGGTATTTTATATTTTTGCTCCACCGGAACAGTGTGTTACATTAGAGTCTATTTTTAAGTCTATTTTTAAATTATTTTTAAGCCATTATCTATTATCTTGTTTTATTGCATGTTCCATTTTTCTGCTGTTCTTGGACTGTATGTTGCAACATTGGAATTTCCCCACTGTGGGACTAATAAAGGCATACCTTATCTTAAATATGATCCTCCCCCTTCACGCTCCCCTTTAGTGGTCCACACCCCGCCCCTCCTCTCCCCTCACTCTCCTAATAGACCAATAAGATTTACTTTAATGTACATACAGTACATCCGGAAAGTATTCACAGCGCTTCCTTTTTCCCACATTTTGTCATGTTACAGCCTTTATGACAATGTGAAAAGTTATTATTTTTTTTTTTTACAGTTTTTGAATTTATTAAAAATAGAAAACTAAGAAATCACATTTACATAAGTATTCACAGCCTTTGCCATGAAGCTCAAAATTGAGCTCAGGTGCATCCTTTTTCCACTGATCCTCCTTGAGATGTTTCTACAGCTTCATTGGAGTCCACCTGCGGTAAATTCAGTTGATTGTACATGATTTGGAAAGGCACACACCTGTCTATATAAGGTCCCACAGTTGACCACATGTCAGAGCACAACCACCAAGCATGAAGTCACAGGAATTGTCTGTAGACCTGCGAGACAGGATTGTCTTGAGGCACAAATCTGGGGAAGGATACAGAAAAAATTCTGCTGCTTTGGAGGTCCCAATGAGCACAGTGGCCTCCATTATTCGTAAATGGAAGATGTTTGGAACCACCAGGACTCTTCCTAGAGCTGGCCAGCCGTCTAAACTGAGCGATCGGGAGAGAAGGGCCTTAGTCAGGGAGGTGACCAAGAACCCGATGGTCACTCTGTCAGAGCTCCAGCGTTCCTCTGTGGAGAGAGGAGAGCCTTCCAGAAGGACAACCATCTCTGCAGCAATCCACCAATCAGGCCTGTATGGTAGAGTGGCCAGACGAAAGCCACTCCTTAGTAAAAGGAACATGGCAGCCCGTCTGCAATTTGCCAAAAGGCACCTGAATGACTCTCAGACCATGAGAAACAAAATTCTCTGGTCTGATGAGACAAAGATTGAACTCTTTGGTGTGAATGCCAGGCGTCATGTTTGAAGGAAACCAGGTACCGCTTATCACCAGGCCAATACCATCCCTACAGTGAAGCATGGTGGTGGCAGCATCATGCTATGGGCATGTTTTTCAGCAGCAGGAACTGGCAGACTAGTCAGGATAGAAGGAAAAATGAATGCAGCAATATACAGAGATATCCTGGATGAAAACCTGCTCCAGAGCGCTGTTGACCTCAGACTGGGGCGAAGGTTCATTTTTCAGCAGGACAACGACCCAAAGCACACAGCCAAGATCTCAAAGGATTGGCTTCAGAACCACTCTGTGAATGTCCTGGAGTGGCTCAGCCAGAGTCCAGACTTGAATCCGATTGAACATCTCTGGAGAGACCTGAAAATGGCTGTGCACAGACGTCTCCCATCCAACCTGATGGAGCTTGAGAATTACTGCAAAGAAGAATGGGCAAAACTGCCTAAAGATCGGTGTGCTAAGCTTGTGGCATCATATTCAAAAAGACTTGAGGCTGTAATGCTACTTGCTCTTTTGCACTGTCGGTTTGCACTGTTGTTCTGATGCTCTGTATATACTTGACTATTTTTATTTTTATTATATATCTTAATCTTTTTGCATGCTCTTACTTTATTCAAATAGTGATACTTTATTATTATTATTATTATTATTATTATTATTATTATTATTATTATTGGCCCTCGCCAGTGACAAAGTCAATGGCGAGGGGTATTGTTCTTGCTCGGTTTCTTATTATTATTATTCTATTTCCCCACCTTAAATTGCATTTTTGACCCCCTGAACATCGACGAAAAGTCCCACATGGGGGTATCAGATCGACCGGTCCGGCGAAAAATTTGATAAAATGGGCATCGCGACAATGACCAAAGTGACCCCACTCGACAGCGCCCCCTTGAAAAATGCAAAATTTCAAATGAATGGGCATCTGAAAAGCATATTTTGGGGTAGGCTCACGAAATTCGGAACAGTGATAGAGCTCAGGGAGACAAACAAAAAAGTCATTCATAACACTGCCCTATGACGTACAGGAAGTCGGCCATATTGGATCAAAATTTCGGCGCCGTTTTGACTTGGGTGTGTGAAAAAAGAATGAACTCCCTCGTGTTTAGTCCAAATGAGCTCAGATTTGACATGTCACATCTACAGACATGGGTTCACAAAAGTGTGCATTGGTTTTTCTTAACTCTTTACGGTTTGCCCATAGCACGCCGGCAAAAAACACCTTCATTTCCTGTTTTTTTGACGACCTCTCACGGCCACAGGCATTGGCCTACAGAGCTCAAATTCAAATCACAACTGCGTGACCCCGGCCCGAATGTAATGAAATATGAAATATAATAAAAGTGAACACTATAGCGCCCCCTAGCATAGACATAAAATGTCAACGTTATTGGATCTGGACCAAATTCGGGGATTAAATTCTATGCATGATTACAATCAAATAAATATATTACAGACATGGGGTAATTTTCACGGTTGGCCAGCAGGGGCACAAGGACTCCCCAAAAAAATACTTTAAAATATATTACACACACATGCTTTGTCCTATAGCACTGAAATTTTAATCACTGATGTTTGATTTCGACCTCATTATAAAACACTATAAAGTTTATGAAAAGTGAACACTATAGCGCCCCCTACCATAGACAAAAATCGTCAGCATTATCAGATTTGGACAAAATTCAGGGAATAAATTCTATGCATGATTATAAGCAAATAAATGTATTACGAACATGGGGCCATTTTCACGGTTGGCCAGTAGGGGCGCAAATACTCCCCAAAAAAATAGTTTAAAAATTTTTACAAGCACATGCTTTGTCCTATCGTGCTGAAATTTTAATCACTAATGCGTGATCTCAGCCTGAATATAATACACTATAAAGTATATGAAAAGTGAACACTATAGCGCCCCCTAGCATAGACATATAACGACTACATTATCGGATCTGGACCAAATTCGGGGATTAAATTCTATGCATGATTACAAGCAAATAAATATATTACAGACATGGGGTATTTTTCACGGTTGGCCAGTAGGGGCGCACGGACTCCCTCAAAACCATTTAAAGGTGCATAATGTAAATTCCTGATGGAGGATCTGTGCAAATTTGGGGATGAAATTCCATGAACGATTACAAGAAAAACATATTTTTGAACATGTGGCATTTTTCATGGTTCACCAGCAGGGGCGCAATGACTCCTAAGATATATTTAAACGTGCATATTTAAAGGGGCATTATATAATTTTTCCGGCGGACGAGCTGGCGGCCTGGGCGGCTGTCGGGAAGAGCGAGTGGCGAGCCGGAGCGGTCGTGGGTCCCCGGCGAATGCGCGGGGGGGGGCGTGCGAACCGGGGCGAGGGCCACCATAGCCGCGCGCGGCTTTAATTGGCCCTCGCCAGTGACAAAGTCAATGGCGAGGGGTATTGTTCTTCCTCGGTTTATTATTATTATTATTATTCTTTTTCCCCACCTTAAATTGCATTTTTGACCCCCTGAACGTCGACGAAAAGTCCCACATGGGGGTATCAGATCGACCGGTCCGGCGAAAAATTTGACAAAATGGGCATCGTGACAATGACCAAAGTGACCCCACTTGACAGCGCCCCCTTGAAAAATGAAATTTTCAAAATGAATGGGCAGCCCAAAAGCATATTTTGGCGTAGGCTGACGAAATTCGGAACAGTGATAGAGCTCAAGGAGACAAACAGAAAAGGTATTCGTAACACTGCCCTATGACGTACAGGAAGTCGGCCATATTGGATCAAAATTTCGGCGCCGTTTTGACTTGGGTGTGTGAGAAAAGAATGAACTCCCTCGTGTTTAGTCCAAATGAGCTCAAATTTGACATGTGACATCTACAGACATGGGTTCACAAAAGTGTGCATTGGTTTTTCTTAACTCTTTACGGTTTGCCCGTAGCACGCCGGCGAATAATGCCTTCATTTCCTGTTTTTTTGATGACCTCTCACGGCCACAGGCATTGGCCTACAGAGCTCAAATTCAAATCACAACTGCGTGACCCCGGCCCGAATGTAATGAAATATGAAATATAATAAAAGTGAACACTATAGCGCCCCCTAGCATAGACATAAAATGTCAACGTTATCGGATCTGGACCAAATTCGGGGATTAAATACTATGAATGATTACAAGCAAACAAATGTATTACAGACATGGGGTAATTTTCACGGTTGGCCAACAGGGGCGCAAATACTCCCCAAAAAAATAGTTTAAAATATATTACACACACATGCTTTGTCCTATAGCACTGAAATTTTAATCACTGATGTTTGATTTCAACTTGATTATATATCAATATAAAGTATATGAAATATAGCGCCCCCTATCATACACATAAGACAACTATATTATTGGATCAGGACCAAATTTGGGGAATAAATTATATTCATGATTACAAGCAAATAAATATATTATGGACATGGGGCAGTTTTCACGGTTGGCCAGCAGGGGCGCAAATACTTCCCAAAAAAATATAATACACACACATGCTTTGTCCGTTAGCGCTGAAATTTGAATCACTGATGCTGGATTTTGACCTGATTGTAAAATAATTTAAAGTATATGGAAAGTGTAGTGCCCCCTAGCATTGACATAAAATGACTATATTATCAGATTTGGACTAAATTTAAGGAATAAATTCTATGCATGATTACAAGCAAAAAAATGCATTATGGATATGGGGTAGCTTTCACAGTTGGCCCGTAAGGGCACACAGACTCTCCCCAAAAATAGTTTAAAAATTATTACACACACATGCTTAGTCCAATCATGCTGAAATTTAAGTCAGTTATATATTGCATGATCTTGATGTCAAACACATTTATCAGTGCTACAGCGCCAAAGTTTACTTTGACCTTAATTAGTGACACTTTGTAAAACATTCACTAACATGCTTCTTATTGTAAAAGTCAGTGAGACCTATGCCCTAGTTTTTATATTTTTCATCTAGAATAATTCACCTTTTTTTTTTTTAGAATTTTAAAGGTGCACTATGTAACTTTTCTGGTGGAGGGTCTGTTTTCATGCACAGTCTTAGTCTGACAGTGCTTTTAACTATAAAAGTTGTGTGACCTATGGCCTAGTTTCTATAGTTTTCAGAAAAGCCCAGGCGACCCGGGGATTGAACCCTCAACCTTCTTGCTGTGAGGCATGAGTGTTGCCACTCAGCCGCCCAAGTTGTTCACATTTTTCAATTTTAAAGTTACTACACCATTGTAAATCAATGCCTATTCAAATACAATATAGCAGAGACAGTTTACATTTGCTTGCATGATCTTGATTCCATTTATATGTCAAACACATTTATCAGTGCTACAGCACCACCTATAGGAATGCACAAAGTTTACTTTGACCTTTATTAGTGACACTTTGCAGAACATTCACTAACGTGCTTTTTATTGTAAAAGTCAATGAGACCTACAGTATGCCGCAGTTTTTATATTTTTTCCTCTAGAATAATTCACTTTTTTAGAATTTTAAAGGTGCACTATGTAACTTTTCTGGTGGAGGGTCTGTTTTCATGCACAGTCTTAGTCTAACAGCGCTTTTAACTATAAAAGTTGTGTGACCTATGGCCTAGTTTCTATAGTTTTCAGAAAAGCCCGGGCGACCCGGGGATCGAACCCACAACCTTCTTGCTGTGAGGCATGACTGTTGCCACTCAGCCACTGTGCTTCCCAAGTCCTTCACATTTTCCAATTTTAAAGTTACTACACCATTGTAAATCTGCCTATTCAAATACAATGTAGCAGAGACAGTTTAGATTTGCTTGCATGATCTTGATTCCATTTATATGTCAAACACGTTTATCAGTGCTACAGCACCACCTATAGGAATGCACAAAGTTTACTTTGACCTTAATTTGTGACACTTTGTAGAACATTCACTAACGTGCTTCTTATTGTAAAAGTCAGTGAGACCTATGCTGTAGTTGTTATATTTTTCATCTAGAATAATTCACCTTTTTTTTTTTTTAGAATTTAAAGTTGCACTATGTAACTTTTCTGGTGGAGGGTCTGTTTTCATGCACAGTCTTAGTCTGACAGTGCTTTTAACTATAAAAGTTGTGTGACCTATGGCCTAGTTTCTATAGTTTTCAAAAAGGCCCGGGCAACCCGGGGATCGAACCCACAACCTTGTTGCTGTGAGGCATGAGTGTTGCCACTCAGCCACTGTGCCACCCAAGTCATTCACATTTTCCAATTTTAAAATTACTACACCATTGTGAATCAATGCCTATTCAAATACAATGTATTTACAACTGTTACTTTTGCCAGTTTTATCCCATCAATTAAAATAGTAATAATTAGGGCAAAGCATGGTTTGTGTATGATTTTCCGTGAGGATGTGATAGAAGACGGGGGACAGACCAACTCAGTTAGCTCCACCCCTATCTAAGATTTGCAACTGTACTGACCAATCACATTCCACATTCACCTCCCCCTACAGGTGAGCTGTATAAATGGAGGACCGGGCGCAGTGATCTTTTTGCTTTCTCAAAGTCAGTGGATCGTGAAGACTACTACTGTGTTATTTTGGAATTTATTTTATTTTACTGCATTGTTGTTTTAAATCTTTTGCTAAGGCCTTCTGTTTCATCTGAAATTTTGGACATCTTCTAGGAAGACATATTCATCTAACTTTGTGTGTCAGCCAAGAAGGTAAGAACTGTTTGCTGCTATCATGCCTAAAGCTATAAAATACATGTTCTTTGATTATAGTAAATGTACTTGTTTTAAAAGTTCCCCCTTCCGCTATTGTTAGTATGGCTAGTGCTGTGTGTTAGCGGCGCCTAGTGCTGTGTGTTAGCGACGCCTAGTGCTGTGTGTTAGCGGCGCCGGCGGCTGTGTGTTAGCGGCGCCGGCGGCTGTGTGTTAGCGGCGCCGGCGGCTGTGTGTTAGCGGCGCCGGCGGCTGTGTGTTAGCGGCGGCGGCGGCTGTGTGTTAGCGGCGGCGGCGGCTGTGTGTTAGCGGCGGCGGCGGCTGTGTGTTAGCGACGCCTAGTGCTGTGTGTTAGCGGCGCCGGCGGCTGTGTGTTAGCGGCGGCGGCTGTGTGTTAGCGACGCCTAGTGCTGTGTGTAAGCGGCGCCGGCGGCTGTGTGTTAGCGGCGCCGGCGGCTGTGTGTTAGCGGCGCCGGCGGCTGTGTGTTAGCGGCGCCGGCGGCTGTGTGTTAGCGGCGGCGGCGGCTGTGTGTTAGCGGCGGCGGCGGCTGTGTGTTAGCGGCGGCGGCGGCTGTGTGTTAGCGGCGGCGGCGGCTGTGTGTTAGCGGCGGCGGCGGCTGTGTGTTAGCGGCGGCGGCTGTGTGTTAGCGGCGGCGGCGGCTGTGTGTTAGCGGCGGCGGCGGCTGTGTGTTAGCGGCGGCTGCATGTTAGCGGCTGCTGCATCACGCATCACACACACACACACACACACACACACACACACACACACACACACACACACACACACACACACACACGTCGTTTAGATTAGTCGACTAATCGTTAAATTTGTTGAGAGATTAATCGTTAGAAAATAGGTCGTTAGTCAAAAATGCAGTTAATATACTTGTTTGAAAAGTGAAACAGCTAAATGATATTACTTAATATTGTCTAAGTGTCTTAAATGTTTAAACTTTTCACCATGCCAAAATTTAGTTTCTGTGCTGTTTGTTGGTTCCTTTGTTTAAAGATCTTCACCTACCCCCTCTCCACACCCACTTTAGTTTCTCTGCTGTTCGTTGCTTTGTTTAAAGATCTACCCTCCCCCCCCTCCACACCCACTTTAGTTTCTCTGCTGTTCGTTGCTTTGTTTAAAGATCTTCACCTCCACCTCTCCACACCCTCTTTAGTTTCTGTGCTGTTCGTTGCTTTCTTTGTTTAAAAGACTTCACCTCCTCCCTCCACCCCCTCCATTTGGAGCTAACCTTATGCCTAAAGTTCCAAAAATGCATGTTTAATTACAGTTAATATGCTTGTTTGAAAAGTGAAACGGCTAAATGTTTTCTGATATCACTTAATATTGTCTAAGTGTCTTAAATGTTTAAACATTTCACCATGCCAAAATTTAGTTTCTGTGCTGGTTGCCCTCACTCCCTTTTCCCTTTATGCAACTAATCACGCCCCTCCCCCATTTCTGTCATCTCCTGAAAACTCTCCTTAGACTCCATACAGACTCTGCCTTTTTCCTGACATGTGTTGAGAAATGCAAATTTCAGTATTGGAGATTTTCGTTTAGTTGACAAAATATCTTGTACAATGTTTGTTTTGCCCGACATTTTAAAGTTACTATAGTAAAGCCCCCTCTATCCCTAATGATGTGAAGTCAAATAGGACAAAGCATATAAGCAATAAACACTTAAAGCAATGCGTTCTTTTATAGTTATGTTACAATAGTAATAGTAAACTGAACCATAAACTTTAGTTAACTTTGTAATAATTTGGATCAACTAAGTAATGTATTTGTTTTTAAATTTTCAGATGCCGAAGGTTTCACGACGCTCTGCAGCTGCTAAGCTCAAGAGAGCCAAGCAGCTGGAGAAGAAAGCCGCCACAAAAGTTGACGTCAATGTTGTTCTGACACCTCCCCAACCCCCTCCCCGTAAGTGTATACTTGCATTATTTTGTAGATGACTGTTTGTAACAGCATGTAATTAATATTATTTTGTCATTCAGGAAAAGGTACTGGGTTCCGCCCTACACCGAAGTACGACCATGAAACACCAAAGATCGAGAGGTACGAGTTGGTTATGCCCAGTGAGAGCACTGGCAAAAAGGTAAACGATTTTTTACACATAGCACATTTACATCTTAATACCTTCATGCTAAAATGTATATGTGTTTTTGCAGGTGGTACTTTTTGCTGGGGACTCTCATCTCTGTTCCATTGTGGAGGACAGAGTGAAGTTTCCTGAGAGTTGTTTCTCATTTGGCTTCTCCTGCAGCCCAGGTGCAACTGCCGCTGATCTGAAGATGAGGCTGTTCGCAGATCGCGCAAAGATGATAGAAAAGAAGTACCCAGGTATGCAGCCTGCAGAAGATTAAATTTTTTTTTCTCCCCATCAACATATGCTTTTTCTAATATATACAATTTTATCTTTAGAGCCAGATTTGCTGTGTCTCTTGGCTCCCTCAAACCTGCCTAGTGAGACAACCACCATTGGCATGGCAGTTGACGCCTTTGTGGACCTTCTGAAATCTGCCAGAGAGTCCTGGCGCAAGGTAAACCTGTGCTTTCCTGTTACACTGTAGTTTTGCTAATTTATTCTTGTCCAAATATTAAAATTAATTTAATATTTGATTTTACAGGTATGTGTGATGGATTTTCCTCCACGTCTGAGTTTCAACGATGACTTCCAGAGAGCTCTTCAACAAGAGTACCACCGTGCTGCAGTTGATGCCAGTTAGTAATCACACACATTGTCTTTTTTAATGTACCTCTCAGTTGATTTGTTTAATTAACATTTTCCCTATATTTATACAGAGGTGAAGTACCACATTATTGCTGACCAGTTTCCCATGAAGAACACCAAACTGTGGGCAACAGATGGTGTAAGTACAATGAAAAGCGTAACTGTTGAAAAATTCTTAAGATGCAGCTTTTAATTATTTTTGATGTCATACAGACCCATCTGAGTGATGAGCATGGTCTACCCATTCTCGTGGAAAACGTGTGGACAGCGTGCTTCCACAACTTTGAGTTCCCTTCTCCCATCCTTCCCAAGCTGCCATTTCCAACCTACCCCAAACGCCGCCGCCGCCGTCCCACCACTCCTGTGCCTGTGTCTCCTCCAGCCCCTGCTACCCGACGCAGAGTGTCCACCAGGCAGTACACACCTCGTGTCAGTGTGCAACCATCTGGCAAGGTGAGTCATAACTCTGAATATATCAATGTAACATTTATTTCATTTATACATTTGGCATTTATAATAATTACACTGTGGACATATTAATTAAATTCTGTCCTTTTATTTGTTGCCAAAAGATCTCCAAGGAATCATCACCTGAGATTGCACTAGAGGTTTGTAAAGTGATTTTTTTTTTTTTTTTCTCTCTCTAAAATTTCTTGTCAGAAAACTCATTGTTGACAAATCTGTTATTTTTACTTTAAGGTTACAGAGTTTGGCATCCCACTGTCCCCTACTGTGTTCAACCCTGCCATGGCTGAAGAGATGAAGAAGATCTCTCCCTCCAGCGATGACAAACCTGCTACCATGGTGGAAAAGGTAATTTTAACTTTGTGAAACATAAACTAATGACCCATATTGGCCATTATTGCATATATATAAAAAGTAATTATGATGTTTGTTTATTTAGACTTCTTCCACCAAGCGTACAAAGGCCCAGAAGAAAAGGCACCATGTAAAGCGACAGGTTGGTTCACATTTTCTGGTTTAAATCATTGAGGCTAAAGTAAATACAATATAGTTTAATATACGTTTTTTTTTTTTTTTTTACACAGAAGGTCAGGAAGCGGCAGGCACCAACTAGAAGAGCATCCTCTGGAACCACTACATCTTCTGAGGTTTGTTATTCCTTCAGGTTACATTTTAAATATGAATGTTTAAAATTATTATAAATGTAGAGCTAGGTTTAATACATTTTTGTTTTTAATAGCTGTGCTTGGACGCCCTAAAGACTGTCCCAGAGCTTGCATCACCATCAGGGGATGACATGAGTAACATCTTTGTGCACACTGTAAGTAATTCATAACCATTTATATAAATTTTCTTCTACAATAGTATAATATCATAATCAATTTCTATAATATCATTTTTTTGTGCCTACACAGTTGCCACAGACTACATCCCCACTCAACTTGCAAGATCACCAGTCAAGCTCTGATGAAGACAACAATGAAAAGATGGACAAGATCTCTCCCTCCAGCGATGAACAACCTGCTGTCATGGTGGAAAAGGTAATTTTAACTTTTTAAAACATAAACTAATTACTCATGTTGCCCATTATTGGATATAAGAAAAAAGTAATGATGATGTTTCTTTATTTAGACTTCTTACACCAAGTGTACGAAGGCCCAGAAGAAAAGGCGCCATGTAAAGCGACAGGTTGGTTCACATTTTCTGGTTTAAATCATTGAGGCTAAAGTAAATACAATATAGTTAAATGTATTTTTTTTTTGTTTTTTTTTTTACACAGAAGGTCAGGAAGCGGCAGGCACCAACTAGAAGAGCATCCTCTGGAACCACTACATCTTCTGAGGTTTGTTATTCCTTCAGGTTACATTTTTAATATGAATGTTTAAAATAATTATAAATGTAGAGCTAGGTTTAATACATTTTTGTTTTTAATAGCTGTGCTTGGATGCCCCGCAGACTGTCCCAGAGCTTGCATCACCTTCGGGGGATGACATGAGTGACGTCTTTGTGCACACAGTAAGTAATTCATAACCATTTATATAAATTTTCTCTTCTACAATAGCATAATATCATAATCAAGTTCTATAATATTATTTCTTTGTGCCTACACAGTTGCCACAGACTACATCCCCACTCGACTTGCAAGATCACCAGTCAAGCTCTGATGAAGACAACAAAGATAAGTCACATTGTGCTATTGATGGCCGCCGTGCCACAGATGTTGTTGCACATGGCTGTGTTGTGGGTGCTGTTGCTGGCCGCCGTGCCAAGGTTTCATTAGAAGTAACTGATGATGAAATGCTAACTGTAGCTGACAGTCAGGGAGACATTACACTTCCTGTTTCTGATTCTGTTGCTGGTGGTCATAATAACAGTACAGTTGAGATCACAGATGAGGAAATGATTGCTGAAAGTCCTCCTTTATGTGTTGCTACAGACAATCAAAAAAAGCCTTCTCTTCCTATCCCAAGCAACATACAGGGTTCTTTTCACCAGGGTGTCCAGTTTATGCTGCACCCTGGTACTCAGTGCATGCCCATAGCTTTAGTCGCTATTGCCCAAAATAAAAAGAAAAGTGTGTTGACATGGACACAATTTGATTTGGACAATGTACTTTTTTTGGGTGACCAGATGTATGCTAAACATCATAAGCCTGGTCAACCTTCTTTTATGTCTGTTGGTGATTTGCCAAAGGAAGATATTGTTGATGGGCAGCACTTTACATTTACATTCGGTGATGCTGTTACTGGAAATGCAGATGTAAATGATAGTGATTTCATTCGGGCTGGTGCATGTTTTACTTTAAAAGGTGGTTTAGCCAAGATTGTTTCACAGTATGATTCTTGCTTTCTTACACTCGGGAGAAACACCTGTGCTATTATTGAAAATAATGGTTGCTACGCTGTTGTTGATTCTCATTGTCGTAGTGCTGCAGGTTTAATTGATCCTGATGGCAAAAGTGTTGTTGCATATTTTGGTTGTTTTGAAGATTTATATAGACACATTTGCTCATTGGCTGCATGCTTTAAAAACAGGCAGTTTGAAATTCAAAGTGTGGTTGTTAACTTGACCACTACACATCCTTGCACAGATAGTCAGATGCAAAATGTTCCTGTGTTTGATGGTTGCCGTGCTGCAGATGTTGCTGCAAGCAGCTGTGCCTTGAGTGTTGCTATTGACCACTGTGCCAAGGTTTCATTAGAAGTAACTGATGTTGAAATGCTAAGTGTAGCTGACAGTCAGAGTGACATTACACTTCCTGTTTCTGATGCTGTTGCTGGTGGTCATAATAACAGCAGTACAGTTGAGATCACAGATGAGGAAATGCTTAATATTGAAAATTCTCCTTCATGTGTTGCTACACATCCTTGCACTGGCGCTCAGCTTTCTCCAACAAATAATACATCTGAATCAAATGCTCCTGTGTTTGATTCAGATGTACAATTTGTTGGAGAAACCATTACAGACATGTTCTTTAACCCTTTACATGAACAAGTCTGTAGAGCACTGTGCAATACCTTGAATGTGGATTATGAAAAAACTGATTCTTCTCCAGCTGACACTGTTGGTCAGTTGGGCCCTCCATGCACAAATGAAAGTATTGTTGCTGATGGTAACTGTTTTTTCCGTGCAATTTCCCAAGCAGTTTGTGGCACACAAAAAAACCACAGAAAATTTAGATTGGCAGCAGTAAAACAACTGAAAAAATATCCTAATCTATACACAAATTTATGTGAAGGATATTCTTCTGTTCAAGAATACATTCAGAAAACTAACATGGACAAAATTCACAATTGGGCCACTCAAGTTGAAATTCAAGCAATGGCTGATTATTTGGGTGTCAGCATCTATACTTACACACGTAATCGTTGGCTTAAGTATAGTTCTAACATTAAATTGTTATCAGATGCTGGAATTTATTTACAACATTGTAATGAAAATCACTATGAAAGTGTCATCTGTGTTTCTCTGCCTAATGAACAGTTTTGCTATAGCTTGTGTAAAAATTTGAATGTTAATGAACCACAATACAAGACCCGATCTAAAAAAACTGCAGCCAAGGAAAATAACTTGATTAATATACAACAACAGTTGATAGATTCATATTCAGTCACGCAGTCTCAATACATAATTAAGAAACGAAATCTAATTCGCAAAGCCAAATATGAAGCAGATGAATTGGTTCGAAATGAAAAAATCAAAACGGTTTCAGAGAAATATCACAACAACCCAGAATACCAACAAATGCTTAAAAAAAAGGCCAAACAAAAATATTCACAAAATTTAAAATATAGACAAAAGAAAAAGGAACATAGTATCCATAAATACAATACCAATCCAATCCATAGACAACATGTTAAAAATCAAAGCATTGCTAAGTACAAATTGAATCCAACCCACAGACAACATGTTAAAAATCAAAGCATTGCTAAGTACAAATTTAATCCAATCCACAGACAAAATGTTAAAAATCAAAGCATTGCTAAGTACAAATTTAATCCAATCCACAGACAACATGTTAAAAGTCAAAGCATTGATAAGTACAAGTTAAATCCAATCCACAGACAAAATGTTAAAAATTTAAGTAAACGCAAATATAGCAACCCTCAACATAAGCAACGCATTATATCCAGAAGCCTAAGCCAAAAACAACAAATGAAACAAAAATCCAAACTTTTGGACCATGTTAAGAAAACTTTCTTGGACAGAATAAAATTTGGACCACAGTTTGTGTGTTGTGTGTGCCACAAACGCTTCTTCCAAACTGGTGTTGTAGAATGCAAAAGGTCACATTATGTGAAAATGTCACAAACAAATGTTGATTTTTGTATTTCAAATAAGTATGTGCATGTGTGTGATGCAACTTGCCCTGTGCCTTGTAACATGCATGTCTACAGGGGAAAGCTCAACATATGCCACACCTGTAACAGTAAAATGATTCGAGGAAACGTTCCAGCTGAGTGTGCTGGTAACAATCTGGAACTCCCACCAGTACCGGAGGAACTTGCGCGACTCAACAGCGTAGAAACTCATCTTGTTTCACCAAACATTATGTTTTGTAAATACATGACTTTACCAAAGACAAAACAGCGAGGAATCAGAGGACCCATCGTCTGTGTAAGGAGCGAAGTGGCCCAATGCTGCGAGAAGCTGCTGCCACGCACTGGCTCCCCTGGCTTGGTGCAAGTGAAACTGAAGCGCAAACTGTCTTATAAAGGACATTATGAGCATCAGTTTGTGAACACTCAGCATTTGAGAGAAGCTTTGGTCTGGCTAAAACAGAATAACATCCACTTTGAAGAAATCGAGTTTAATGAAAACTGGATTAATGATTTTGGCAGAGAAGACCATGAAGAACAAGAAGAGGACGAACAAGAAGAGGAGGAACCAACTGCAGACACTACAAAACCACCATCAGAAGAAACCACACAAGATGAACATCTGTATGATAAACAACAGCATGGCGTTTACAATGACACATGCTCTATGCCTGTAGACTTGGGTCAAGAAACGTTGGACCAATATCTGGATAACGTCGTTAGTGTTGCTCCAGCTGAAGGAAACAACCCAGTGAGCACACTAAATGATCGCACAAATGAAGCCAAATGCTTTCCTGCCATTTTTGTGACCGGTAAAAATACATACCATACCCCCCGAAAATATCCACTCACTTTGGCAAAATATTTCAAGTTGAGACTTTTGAATGCCGACACTAGATTTGCAAACAATCTAGAATACCTTTTTTATGCTGACGGCACACTGATTTTATACAATGTCATTTCTTGTGTGTCTATTGCAACACGTAAAGGACATTTTGACAAAACCAGCACAGTCGAATCTCAGGACAATGACACTGACACTTTAAGACATGTTGTTCAGTTTAATGGTGGTTTTCGTTTTTTGTCCCCCATACTAGGAACTCCTGCCTTCTGGCAGCGAGCAAAAAGTGAACTCTTCTCAATGATACGTCAGTTGGGAATTCCAACCTGGTTCTGCTCTTTTAGTGCAGCTGACCTCCGCTGGCAAAATCTACTTGAAGCACTTTTGATCCAAGAGGGAAGAACACAGACGGTTGAAGATCTGAACTGGGCCGAACGGTGTAACCTTCTGAGGAAGAACCCTGTGGTGGCAGCTCAAATGTTTGACTACAGATGGCGCTGTTTTGTGAAACTGGTTCTCATGTCTGCTGCTAACCCCCTTGGAAAAATCGTTGACCATTTTTACCGCGTAGAGTTCCAAGCAAGAGGATCTGCCCACATCCACGCCCTCTTCTGGGTTCAAGATGCCCCAAAAATTGATCACAATACGGATGAGGAAGTCATTGCTTTTATTGATAAACATATAACATGCCAGCTTCCTGAAAATGATCCCGAACTTTTGGAATTGGTTAAATCTCTACAGACCCACTCAAAACATCACTCTAAAACTTGTCGGAAAAACAAGACAGTCTGCAGATTTAATTTCCCACGCCCGCCATCTCAGAGAACATTTATCAAAAGGGCACGACAAACACCCATTTGTCCAAAATGCCATTTGAAAAAGGAAGAGGCACAGTGCGTGTGTCCACCAGATGACCCAACTCGCATGTCCAAAGAACATGCACAAACCATCATGTCCCATTTACAAAATGGTCTCCAGAACGACATTGCAAAGACTACTGCAGAATTGCATGCACAAATCGGGATTACACAGAACATTTTTGAAGAAGCATATCAAGTTTTGGACGGACATACAAGTATTGTTTTTGGACGGACATACAAGTATTGTTTTAAAAAGAGAAGTGAATGAAGTGTGGATCAACCAAGGCGGGTGGTATTTGTTGTCACTTTGGCATGCGAATATTGATGTCCAATATGTCGTCGATGCCTATGCTTGTGCAGCTTACATCGTGTCCTACATTTCAAAGGACGAAAAAGAAGTTGGCCTGTTGCTTGGAAATGCACAAAAGGAAGCACTGGAAGGCAATGAGAGTGCTAAAGATGCAATGAAGAAACTGGGAAGTGTTTATATAAACAATCGTGAAGTGTCGGCACAAGAAGCTGCTTATCGAGTGACTGGAATGCATCTGAAAGAGTTCTCCCGCAAAGTGGAATTTATTCCTACAGGTGAGAACCTAATCCGTCTTACCAAACCCATAAAACAGCTTGAAAACAGTTCATCAGAGGACATTTGGATGACCAACATCACAGATCGTTACAAGAACAGACCAGATGACAGAACATTTAACGACATGTGCATTGCTGTTTTTGTATCAGAATATCGTGTACTGTGCAGAGGTCAAACCAGCCGGAACCCAATTCTTCTCCAGAACTCTCTGGGTGCAATAACTAAGCGTGTCAATACACAACCTGCTGTTATTAGATATGCCCGGTTCTCTCAAACAGCACAACCAGAACAGTACTTTCAGAGTATGTTACAGTTGTTTCTCCCCTATCGTGCAGAGAGCGACCTCATGCCAGCACCATATTCTGCATTTGAAGAATTTTACAATGACGGAGAAATCGTTCTTTCCAATGGATCAGTGTGTTCTGTTAAATCTGTGGTTGATGCAAATAAAAAGAGATTTGACAAACACACTGATGACTTGGAAACAATTGAAAACGAAGTCAGCAGGAATGCAAATTTGGAAGACGCATGGTGTGCTCTCTGCCCAGCCCAACAACTTGAAAGACTGGAAGATAAGGAAGAGGGTGTGGAAAGAGATGAGGAAGAAGTCCATGACGAGTTACTGGAAATTCCTGAATTGGCAATTCGAAAAGAAGACATCCTCCAATTTGAAAAGGCAAAAACACTGACCAGACAAGAGGGTCTAACTTTAATCAGATCCTTAAATGAGCAACAAATGGCCATTTTCACCCAAATTCGACAGTGGTGCTTGCAAAAAATCACAAATCAAAATCCAGAGCCACTGCGCACATTTATAACTGGTGGAGCAGGCACTGGAAAAAGCCATCTCATCCGAGCAATACAATACGAAGCAACAAGACTTTTGGCACCTTTATGCTCTACTCCAGATGCTGTTAGTGTTTTGCTAACAGCACCTACTGGAATAGCGGCATATAATCTAAAGGCTACAACCATTCACTCTACATTTGGCATCGGCATGGACTGCCGCCTCCCCTATGTACCACTAAGCGAAGACAGACTCAATACTCTGAGAGTTCAGTTCAATGATGTTCAGATTGTAATCATCGATGAAGTTTCAATGGTTTCCTACAACTTGTTGGTCTACATTCACGGAAGATTACGACAGATAAAACAAGCTGGCGAATCCCCATTCGGAAACATCTGCGTCATTGCAGTCGGAGACTTTTACCAATTACCCCCGGTAAAAGGTAAACCTCTGTATGATGCACAAGTTGGCTATAATCTTTGGGAAGACTTGTTTCGCATTGCAGAATTGACAACGGTTGTAAGGCAACAAGACAGCACATTTGCAGATCTGTTGAATCGCTTAAGAACACGGACAAGAGACACACCCGTGCTCCCAGAAGATGAAGAACTTCTAAAAAGCCGTGAAACGGAACAAAACTCCACTGCCTTGCATATCTTTCCCACCAACACACAGGTGGAAAACCACAATCTGGAACAAGTCCGAATCACCTGCCCAGATGTCATAACTATCACTGCACAAGATTACAGCTTTAGTAAAAAATCCGGAAAATTGATTGAATTCACGGAGGGAGTTGTAAAAACAAAAAACACCTCGTTACTTGACGAATTGCCTGTTGGTGTCAATGCACGTGTGATGCTGATTAAAAACTTGGATATAGCTGATGGTCTGGTGAATGGTGTATGTGGCACAGTAACCCACATAGACAATCCACCAAACAGAAGGCTTCCCCGGGCAATTTATGTTAAATTTGACGAGGAGATGATTGGCGCACAAAAGAGAAGCCGCACTCTCACTCCACCAGCCCTGACTGGTTCTACACGTATAGAACCAGTAGAAGAACAAGCTAATAAAAAAGGGGAAAAGCGCCGTCAGTTTCCCCTTAAATTGGCGTGGGCTTGCACTGTGCACAAGGTACAAGGTCTTACCGTTGATGAAGCTGTGGTGACTCTGAAACACACTTTTACAGCGGGTCAAGCCTATGTCGCCTTGAGCCGTGTCAGGAGTTTGGAAGGCCTCATCATTCAAAACTTTGAACCCAAAAAAATTTACTGCAACAGCAAGATTAAACCAGCATTAGACAGAATGCTTCCTTTCTTGGTCACCGAGGTGTCACTGCACATGCAAGAAACGCAAGTATTCAACTTGTTTTTCATGAATGTGCAAGGACTCCCACAACATGTGTCTGATTTACAATTATGTATGCAGCCCTTCCAACCCCACTGTGTTGCTGTTACAGAAACATGGCTAACTGTACAGTCTCCCAAACAAACCCATAACATTGCAGGATACAATTTCCACAGTCAACCACGCAGTTTATCTTATCAAAGTAGCCATAACCCTGCACTTGTAAATTTGCAGAAACAGCAACATGGTGGAGTTGGAATGTACTGCCAAGAGGGTAATTCTTACAACACTGTTCCATTGCAATCTTCTAATCTGGAATGTTTGGCTCAACATTTTACAGAACATGACATACTCATTGCTGTCATTTACCGACCACCTTCATACCCAATGACTCTATTTAAACATCATTTTAACAAATTGGTAAATTGGCTTCATTCAAACTACAGTAACATTGCTATAGTGGGAGACTTTAATGACGACATATTGAAATCTTCAAGTATTTGCAATTTCATGCAAAGAAAAGGATTTGTTCAATGTGTCGCCTCTCCCACTACAGAACGAGGCACTTTAATTGATCACATCTACTTAAAGTCCTCACAATTTGAAGTTGACACATGTATTGTACCAACTTATTTCAGTGACCATGAAGGGATAGTATGCTGTTTCAGGTACCTTAACGATAAACAATAAGAAACAATTGGACTATTTTCTATTTTTCAATGATTTCAACTGTCATTTTGCCTTACAACCATGTCCTCCATGCAGCTCAATGACCACTTTCTTCTTCACTTCTTGTTTGTCCTGTTTTTTTTTATTTTTTTATTTAAACTATAAATTAAATCTTTTTTTTTTATTTTTTTTATTTTTTATTTTTTTTTTAATAATGTTCATAATTCTATAAAATGTTAATACATTTTCAGAATTATAAACATTGTTGGGTTTTTTTGGTTTTTTTGTGTGTTTTTAAAAAAAAAAAAAAAAAAAAAAAAAAAAAATCCCCTCCTTGAGCCGCCACCTTAACGTGGTGGAGGGGTTTGAGTGCCCGAATGACCCCAGGAGCTATGTTGTCGGGGGCTTCATGCCCCTGGTAGGGTCACCCAAAACAAACAGGTCCTGGGCGACGGGTCAGACTAAGAGCGGTTCAAAAGACATACAGTGTGCTTCCACCAGTTCCAGTTTTACTTTTAAATGTAAGTATTGGTTTACCTCACCTACAATTAATTCTAAGTTACTACCTACATGAAATAAATTAACTTATGTTTAACTTAACATCTTCCTTCAGGTGAAGAAAGTCTCAGAATCCCTGCTTAGACTGTTGCCTCCACAACCCAGCCCCAGATAAGCAGAAGAAGATGGATGGATCTTCAGTTAAACTTATGTATGAAGGTAGTCATTACAGCTTAGTTCATGGCTATTGTTGTAGTAGCAGTTATTAGCATTATCCCTTACACTTGTATATTAGCTTAGCTGGTGTAATGTTGGATATTCTCCAGTATATAACAATATTCTTGTCTTTAGGGAACAAGGAGCAGACCACTCAACTGATAGAGCTGAGCAAGAGAACAACCACATCTTCACCGGGGCCAAGTTCTCCGCAAACATAGCTGGAGCGTAAGTATTAAAACGGTAAAACGTATTAAAACACTAAAATTAAAATGTTTTCAATTCATATAAACAACCTTTAGATCTGAATGTACATATACTGTGAACCAAATGTTCCTGTAATAGTTTTGTAGTTTTCTTAATGTGTGTGTCATTACAGGTTTTCACTCTGCAGGACAGGACTTTGATCAATCAGACATAAGGCCCATTCTGCTCTTCCTCCTCCAGAAGACAAGATACATCACACTGAGTGGTCCAAGTGCACTGGGTCATGTCTCCACTGTCCATGCTGACTGTAGAAGACCTGTGGGGTCTCTGGTTGCATCAGGCCTCCCTCCTGCACGTGCTGCTGCTGTCCCTAATGTGTCCTAATAGTGATGTTTAGGTTTAACTTCTAATTTCCAGCACAAGTAAAATGGTCAAATGGTAGTTTCTTTGCATCTTAGCAGAGGAGCACCTAAACATCTTAATCACTGAGGAAGTGTCCCATGATAAATGTGGCCTTATATGGCCTTAACAAGTGTGTGAGACAAAACTGAAAACATAATTTGCTCATATGTTTATTTGAATGTTTTTCAGTCTATACTGACATTTGAATCATGGTGAAATATGCCACTTATTTGATGTCTCTTTTGATAGTAACTAATTACATGTACTATAAGAATGTACTATTGTACTGCAATTAAGCAGTGGTAATCCACCTGATCATATTTTAAAGATAATTTGTTCATTTTGGACTGTCACCTGCTTCAGCAAAAAGGGAACAGAATTTGAGAGTTCACTGACATACAGCTGTTTTTACTCACCTATTATTGCATTGAATGTGTGTAATGGGTTCAATGTGACTTTTCACATCATAATAAAATATTTCCAGAAGTTCCTTTGAATGTTTAATAAACCATCTTCTCTCAAAGGAGAGATGTCTTTCTTTATATACTGATTTAAATACATTCCCTGTATAAATGTAATGCTTGATTAATGTAAAAAAATATTTAATAATGATAATCATACATATCTTATCACTGTATTTTAAACTTTAAGGTAATTTAGCCTGTTTTAGATGTATCCCAGAAATATTACAATTTTGTTTTGCAAAAGTTAAACATTTTCATTTTAGCCACAAGATTTGGATGAGAATAATTAGAAATAACTTGGTCTCAAAATCCAATAGTTCAATTACACAGGTGTAATCTTTATTATTGATCCGTGCGCGTAATCAGCATAATGCATGTTATTATTAGCATTGGCATCAGGCCTTTGCAGCCTTCAGAGATTGCAGACCCTGAATTGAGACACAGCCTACAATCCAAAAAAACATTACAGACACCGGGCATTTCTCATCATTCACCAGCAGGAGCGCACTGACTCCTACAGTATATTTAAAGAGGCATTATATAATTTTTCCGGCGGACGAGCTGCCGGCCTGGGCGGCTGTCGGGAAGAGCGAGTGGCGAGCCGGAGCGGTCGTGGGGCCCCGGCGGCTGCGCGGGGGGGCGTGCGAACCGGGGCGAGGGCCACCATAGCCGCGCGCGGCTTTAATTATTATTATTATTCTTTTTCCCCACCTTAAATCACATTTTTGACCCCCTGAACATCGACGAAAAGTCCCACATGGGGGTATCAAATCGACCGGTCCGGCGAAAAATTTGATAAAATGGGCATCGTGACAATGACCAAAGTGACCCCACGCAACAGCGCCCCCGTGAAAAATCAAAATTTCAAAATGAATGGGCAGCTGAACAGCATATTTTGGCGTAGGCTCACGAAATTTGGAACAGTGATAGAGCTCAAGGAGACAAACAAAAAAGGTAATCGTAACACGCCCCTATGATGTACAGGAAGTCGGCCATATTGGATCAAAATTTCGGCGCCGTTTTGACTTGGGTGTGTGAAAAAAGAATGAACTCCCTCGTGTTTAGTCCAAATGAGCTCAGATTTGACATGTCACATCTACAGACATGGGTTCACAAAAGTGTGCATTGGTTTTTCTTAACTCTTTACGGTTTGCCCGTAGCACGCCGGCGAAGAACACCTTCATTTCCTGTTTTTTTGACGACCTCTCACGGCCACAGGCATTGGCCTACAGAGCTCAAATTCAAATCACAACTGCGGGACCCCGACCCGAATGTAATGAAATATGAAATATAATAAAAGTGAACACTATAGCGCCCCCTAGCATAGACATAAAACAAGTACATTATCGGATCTGGACCAAACTCGGGGAATAAATTCTATGCATGATTCCAAGCAAATAAATATATTACACACATGGGGTATTTTTCACGGTTGGCCAGCAGGGGCGCACGGACTCCCTCAAAACCATTTAAAGGTGCATAATGTAAATTCCTGATGGAGGATCTGTGCAAATTTGGGGATGAAATTCTATGAACGATTACAAGAGAAACATATTTTGGACATGTGGCATTTTTTATGGCTCACCAGCAGGGGCGCACTGACTCCTACAGTATATTTAAAGGGGCATATTTAAAGGTGCGTAATATAATTTTTCCGGTGGACGAGCTGGCGGCCTGGGCGGCTGTCGGGAAGAGCGAGTGGCGAGCCGGAGCGGTCGTGGGGCCCCGGCGGCCGCGCAGGGGGGCGTGCGAACCGGGGCGAGGGCCACCATAGCCGCGCGCGGCTTTAATTCTCCTTTATTGGCCCTCGCCAGTGACAAAGTCAATGGCGAGGGGTATTGTTCTTGTCCGGTTTTTTATTGGCCCTCGCCACTGACAAAGTCAATGGCGAGGGGTATTGTTCTTGCTGGGTTTCTTATTATTATTATTATTATTTTTTTTCCTTGCAAACGATCGCGATTTTGACCCCCTGAACGTCGACGAAAAGTCCCACATGGGGGTATCAGATCGACCGGTCCGGCGAAAAATTTGATAAAATGGGCATCGCGACAATGCCCAAAGTGACCCCACTCGACAGCGCCCCCATGAAAAATGCAAAATTTCAAATGAATGGGCAGGTGAGAAGCATATTTCGGCGTAGGCTGATGAAATTCGGAACAGTGATAGAGCTCAGGGAGACAAACAAAAAAGTCATTCATAACACTGCCCTATGACGTACAGGAAGTCAGCCATATTGGATCAAAATTTCGGCGCCGTTTTGACTTGGGTGTGTGGAAAAAGAATGAACTCCCTCGTGTTTAGTCCAAATGAGCCCAGATTTGACATGTCACATCTACAGACATGGGTTCACAAAAGTGTGCATTGGTTTTTCTTAACTCTTTACCGTTTGCCCGTAGCACGCCGGCGAATAACACCTTCATTTCCTGTTTTTTTGACGACCTCTCACGGCCACAGGCATTGGCCTACAGAGCTCAAATTCAAATCACAACTGCGTGACCCCGGCCCGAATGTAATGAAATATGAAATATAATAAAAGTGAACACTATAGCGCCCCCTAGCATAGACATAAAATGTCAACATTATCGGATCTGGACCAAATTCGGGGATTAAATACTATGAATGATTACAAGCAAATAAATGTATTACAGACATGGAGTAATTTTCACGGTTGGCCAACAGGGGCGCAAATACTCCCCAAAAAAATACTTTAAAATATATTACACGCACATGCTTTGTCCTATAGCACTGAAATTTGAATCACTGATGTTTGATTTCGACCTCATTATAAAACACTATAAAGTTTATGAAAAGTGAACACTATAGCGCCCCCTAGCATAGACAAAAATCGTCAGCATTATCGGATTTGGACAAAATTCGGGGAATAAATTCTATGCATGATTACAAGCAAATAAATGTATTACGAACATGGGGCAATTTTCACGGTTGGCCAGCAGGGGCGCAAATACTCCCCAAAAAAATACTTTAAAATATATTACACACACATGCTTTGTCCTATAGCACTGAAATTTGAATCACTAATGTTTGATTTCAACCTGATTATAAAACAATATAAATTATATTAAAAGTGAACACTATAGCGCCCCCTATCATAGACATAAAACAAGTACATTATCGGATCTGGACCAAACTCGGGGAATAAATTCTGTGCATGATTACAAGCACATAAATATATTACAGACATGGGGTATTTTTCACGGTTGGCCAGCAGGGGCGCACGAACTCCCTCAAAACCATTAAAGGTGCATTATATAAATTCCTGATGGAGGGTCTGTGCAAATTTGGGGATGAAATTCTATGAACGATTACAAGAGAAACATATTTTGGACATGTGGCATTTTTTATGGCTCACCAGCAGGGGCGCACTGACTCCTACAGTATATTTAAAGGGGCATATTTAAAGGTGCGTAATATAATTTTTCCGGCGGACGAGCTGGCGGCCTGGGCGGCTGTCGGGAAGAGCGAGTGGCGAGCCGGAGCGGTCGTGGGTCCCCGGCGAATGCGCGGGGGGGGCGTGCGAACCGGGGCGAGGGCCACCATAGCCGCGCGCGGCTTTAAGTTTACATTGTTCTTACTTTTATGCAAACACAAACATTTGCATATTTGACCTACTGAACATCAACGAAAAGTCCCACATGGGGGTATAGAATCGATCAGCCTGACACCCTGTTCGATAATTTGACCTTCAAAATAATGTCCAACCAAAACCCACTCTACAGCGCCTCCTACAATTTGACCCCTATGGGAATGAAGACAGGTAAACTTTAGCATAGACTGTTGAAATTCGGTACAGTGATAGCGGTCTATGAGACAAGCCGAAAGTTGAATAGGCGCACCCCCCTATGACGAACAGGAAGTCGGCCATATTGGTTCAAAGATTCACCGCCGTTTTGACTTAGGTGTGTGAAAAAAGAATGAACTCCCTCGTGTTTAGTCCAAATGAGCTCAGATTTGACATGTCACATCTACAGACATGGGTTCACAAAAGTGTGCATTGTTTTTTCTTAACTCTTTACGGTTTGCCCGTAGCACGCCGGCGAAAAACACCTTCATTTCCTGTTTCTTTGATGACATCTCACGGCCACAGGCATTGGCCTACAGAGCTCAAATTCAAATCACAACTGCGTGACCCCGACCCAAATGTAATAAAATATGAAATATAATAAAAGTGAACACTATAGCGCCCCCTAGCATAGACAGAAAACGTCAAAATGATCAGATTTGGACCAAATTCAGGTAATAAATTCTATGCATGATTACAATCAAAAAAATATATTACAGACATGTGGCATTTCTCACGGTTCACCAGTAGGGGCGCACTGACTCCTACAATATATTTAAAGGGGCATATTATAATTTTTCCGGTGGACGAGCTGGCAACCTGGGCAACTGTCTGGAAGAGCGAGTGGCGAGCCGGAGCAGTCGCGGGTCCCTAACAGCTGCATATTTAAAGGGGCATTATATAATTTGTCCGATGGGCGAGCTGGCGGCCTGGGCGGCTCTCGGGAAGAGCGAATGGCGAGCCGGAGCGGTCGTGGGTCCCCGGCGGCTGCGCGGGGGGGGCGTGCGAACCGGGGCGAGGGCCACCATAGCCGCGCGCGGCTTTAATTGGCCCTCGCCAGTGACAAAGTCAATGGCGAGGGGTATTGTTCTTCGCGGGTTTCTTATTCTTTTTATTTTTTTTCCTTGCAAACGATCGCGATTTTGACCCCCTGAACATCGACGAAAAGTCTCACATGGGGGTATCAGATCGACCGGCTTGGCGAAAAATTTGATAAAACGGGCATCGCGACAATGACCAAAGTGACCCCACTCGACAGCGCCTCCTAGAAAAATCAAAATTTCCAAATGAATGGGCAACCGAAAAGCATATTTTGGGGTAGACTGACGAAATTTGGAACAGTGATAGAGCTCAAGGAGACAAACAAAAAAGTCATTCATAACACTGCCCTATGACGAACAGGAAGTCGGCCATATTGGATCAAAAAATCGGCGCCGTTTTGACTTGGGTGTGTGAAAAAAGAATGAACTCCCTCATGTTTAGTCCAAATGAGCTCAGATTTGACATGTCACATCTACAGACATGGGTTCACAAAAGTGTGCATTGTTTTTTCTTAACTCTTTACGGTTTGCCCGTAGCACGCCGGCGAAAAACACCTTCATTTCCTGTTTCTTTGATGACCTCTCACGGCCACAGGCATTGGCCTACAGAGCTCAAATTCAAATCACAACTGCAGGACCCCGGCCCGAATGTAATGAAATATGAAATATAATAAAAGTGAACACTATAGCGCCCCCTACCCTAGACGTAAAACGTGTACATTAACAGATCTGGACCAAATTCAGGGAATAAATTCTATGCATGATTACAAGCAAATAAATGTATTATGGACATGGGGCAATTTTCACGGTTGGCCAGCAGGGGCGCAAATACTCCACAAAAAAATACTTGAAAATATATTACACACACATGCTTTGTCCTATAGCACTGAAATTTGAATCACTGATGTTTGATTTCAACCTGATTATAAAACAATATAAATTATATTAAAAGTGAACACTATAGCGCCACCTAGAATAGACATGAAATGTCTACGTTTACATTGTTCTTCTTTCTCTGCAAACACAAACATTTGCATATTTGACCTACTGAACATCAACGAAAAGTCCCACATGGGGGTATAGAATCGATCAGCCCGACACCCTGTTCGATAATTTGACCTTCAAAGTAATGTCCAACCAAAACCCACTCTACAGCGCCTCCTACAATTGGACCCCTATGGGAATGAAGACAGGTAAACTTTAGCATAGGCTGTTGAAATTCGGTACAGTGATAGCGGTCTATGAGACAAGCCGAAAGTTGAATAGGCGCACCCCCCTATGACAAACAGGAAGTCGGCCATATTGGTTCAAAGATTCACCGCCGTTTTGACTTAGGTGTGTGAAAAAAGAATGAACTCCCTCGTGTTTAGTCCAAATGAGCTCAGATTTGACATGTCACATCTACAGACATGGGTTCACAAAAGTGTGCATTGTTTTTTCTTAACTCTTTACGGTTTGCCCGTAGCACGCCGGCGAAAAACACCTTCATTTCCTGTTTCTTTGATGACCTCTCACGGCCACAGGCATTGGCCTAGAGAGCTCAAATTCAAATCACAACTGCGTGACCCCGACCCAAATGTAATAAAATATGAAATATAATAAAAGTGAACACTATAGCGCCCCCTAGCATAGACAGAAAACGTCAAAATGATCAGATTTGGACCAAATTCAGGTAATAAATTCTATGCATGATTACAATCAAAAAAATATATTACAGACATGTAGCATTTCTCACGGTTCACCAGTAGGGGCGCACTGACTCCTACAATATATTTAAAGGGGCATATTATAATTTTTCCGGTGGACGAGCTGGCAACCTGGGCAACTGTCTGGAAGAGCGAGTGGCAAGCCGGAGCGGTCGCGGGTCCCTAACAGCTGCATATTTAAAGGGGCATTATATAATTTGTCCGATGGGCGAGCTGGCGGCCTGGGCGGCTCTCGGGAAGAGCGAATGGCGAGCCGGAGCGGTCGTGGGTCCCCGGTGGCTGCGCGGGGGGGGCGTGCGAACCGGGGCGAGGGCCACCATAGCCGCGCGCGGCTTTAATTGGCCCTCGCCAGTGACAAAGTCAATGGCGAGGGGTATTGTTCTTCCTCGGTTTCTTATTATTATTATTATTATTATTATTTTTTTTTTTCCTTGCAAACGATCGTGATTTTGACCCCCTGAACATGGACGAAAAGTCCCACATGGGGGTATCAGATCGACCGGTCCGGCGAAAAATTTGATAAAATGGGCATCGCGACAATGCCCAAAGTGACCCCACTCGACAGCGCCCCCTTGAAAAATGCAAAATTTCAAATGAATGGGCATCTGAAAAGCATATTTTGGCGTAGGCTGACGAAATTCGGAACAGTGATAGAGCTCAGGGAGACAAACAAAAAAGTCATTCATAGCACTGCCCTATGACGTACAGGAAGTCGGCCATATTTGATCAAAATTTCGGCGCCGTTTTGACTTGGGTGTGTGAAAAAAGAATGAACTCCCTCATGTTTAGTCCAAATGAGCTCAGATTTGACATGTCACATCTACAGACATGGGTTCACAAAAGTGTGCATTGGTTTTTCTTAACTCTTTACGGTTTGCCCGTAGCACGCCGGCGAATAACGCCTTAATTTCCTGTTTTTTTGACGACCTCTCACGGCCACAGGCATTGGCCTACAGAGCTCAAATTCAAATCACAACTGCGTGACCCCGGCCCGAATGTAATGAAATATGAAATATATTAAAAGTGAACACTATAGCGCCCCCTAGCATAGACATAAAATGTCAACGTTATCGGATCTGGACCAAATTCGGGGATTAAATACTATGAATGATTACAAGCTAATAAATGTATTACAGACATGGGGTAATTTTCACGGTTGGCCAACAGGGGCGCAAATACTCCCCAAAAAAATACTTTAAAATATATTACACACACATGCTTAGTCCTATAGCACTGAAATTTGAATCACTGATGTTTGATTTCGACCTCATTATAAAACACTATAAAGTTTATGAAAAGTGAACACTATAGCGCCCCCTAGCATAGACAAAAATCGTCAGCATTATCGGATCTGGACCAAATTCGGGGATTAAATACTATGAATGATTACAAGCTAATAAATGTATTACAGACATGGGGTAATTTTCACGGTTGGCCAACAGGGGCGCAAATACTCCCCAAAAAAATACTTTAAAATATATTACACACACATGCTTAGTCCTATAGCACTGAAATTTGAATCACTGATGTTTGATTTCGACCTCATTATAAAACACTATAAAGTTTATGAAAAGTGAACACTATAGCGCCCCCTAGCATAGACAAAAATCGTCAGCATTATCGGATTTGGACAAAATTCGGGGAATAAATTCTATGCATGATTACAAGCAAATAAATGTATTACGGACATGGGGTAATTTTCACGGTTGGCCAGCAGGGGCGCAAATACTCCCCAAAAAAATACTTTAAAATATATTACACGCACATGCTTTGTCCTATAGCACTGAAATTTTAACCACTAATGTTTGATCTCAGCCTGAATATAAAACACTATAAAGTATATGAAAAGTGAACACTATAGCGCCCCCTAGCATAGACATATAACGACTACATTATCGGATCTGGACCAAACTTGGGGAATAAATTCTATGCATGATTCCAAGCAGATAAATATATTACAGACATGGGGTATTTTTCACGGTTGGCCAGTAGGGGCGCACGGACTCCCTCAAAACCATTTAAAGGTGCATAATGTAAATTCCTGATGGAGGATTTGTGCAAATTTGGGGATGAAATTCTATGAACGATTACAAGATAAACATATTTTCGGCATGTGGCATTTTTTATGGTTCACCAGCAGGGGCGCACTGACTCCTACAATATGTTTAAAGGTGCATATTTAAAGGGGGATTATATAATTTTTCCAGCGGACGAGCTGGCGGCCTGGGCGGCTGTCGGGAAGAGCGAGTGGCGAGCCGGAGCGGTCGTGGGTCCCCGGCGGCCGCGCGGGGGGGGCCTGCGAACCGGGGCGAGGGCCACCATAGCCGCGCGCGGCTTTAATTGGCCCTCGCCAGTGACAAAGTCAATGGCGAGGGGTATTGTTCTTGCTCAGATTCTTATTGGCCCTCGCCAGTGACAAAGTCAATGGCGAGGGGTATTGTTCTTCCTCGGTTTATTATTATTATTATTATTCTTTTTCCCCACCTTAAATCACATTTTTGACCCCCTGAACATCGACGAAAAGTCCCACATGGGGGTATCAAATCGACCGGTCCGGCGAAAAATTTGATAAAATGGGCATCGTGACAATGACCAAAGTGACCCCACGCAACAGCGCCCCCGTGAAAAATCAAAATTTCAAAATGAATGGGCAGCTGAACAGCATATTTTGGCGTAGGCTCATGAAATTTGGAACAGTGATAGAGCTCAAGGAGACAAACAAAAAAGGTAATCGTAACACGCCCCTATGATGTACAGGAAGTCGGCCATATTGGATCAAAATTTCGGCGCCGTTTTGACTTGGGTGTGTGAAAAAAGAATGAACTCCCTCGTGTTTAGTCCAAATGAGCTCAGATTTGACATGTCACATCTACAGACATGGGTTCACAAAAGTGTGCATTGGTTTTTCTTAACTCTTTACGGTTTGCCCGTAGCACGCCGGCGAATAACGCCTTCATTTCCTGTTTTTTTGACGACCTCTCACGGCCACAGGCATTGGCCTACAGAGCTCAAATTCAAATCACAACTGCGGGACCCCGGTCCGAATGTAATGAAATATGAAATATAATAAAAGTGAACACTATAGCGCCCCCTAGCATAGACATAAAACAAGTACATTATCGGATCTGGACCAAACTCGGGGAATAAATTCTATGCATGATTCCAAGCAAATAAATATATTACACACATGGGGTATTTTTCACGGTTGGCCAGCAGGGGTGCACGGACTCCCTCAAAACCATTTAAAGGTGCATTATATAAATTCCTGATGGAGGGTCTGTGCAAATTTGGGGATGAAATTCTATGAACGATTACAAGAGAAACATATTTTGGACAGGTGGCATTTTTCATGGTTCACCAGCAGGGGCGCACTGACTCCTACAATATGTTTAAAGGTGCATATTTAAAGGTGCGTAATATAATTTTTCCGGCGGACGAGCTGGCGGCCTGGGCGGCTGTCGGGAAGAGCGAGTGGCGAGCCGGAGCGGTCGCGGGTCCCCGGCGGCCGCACGGGGGGGGCCTGCGAACCGGAGCGAGGGCCACCATAGCCGCACGCGGCTTTAAGTTTACATTGTTCTTCCTTTTCTGCAAACACAAACATTTGCATATTTGACCTACTGAACATCAACGAAAAGTCCCACATGGGGGTATAGAATCGATCAGCCCGACACCCTATTCGATAATTTGACCTTCAAAATAATGTCCAACCAAAACCCACTCTACAGCGCCTCCTACAATTGGACCCCTATGGGAATGGGGACAGGTAAACTTTAGCATAGACTGTTGAAATTCGGTACAGTGATAGGGGTCTATGAGACAAGCCGAAAGTTGAATAGGCGCACCCCCCTATGACGAACAGGAAGTCGGCCATATTGGTTCAAAGATTCACCGCCGTTTTGACTTAGGTGTGTGGAAAAAGAATGAAATCCCTCGTGTTCAGTCCAAATGAGCTCAGATTTCACATGTCACATCTACAGACATGGGTTCACAAAAGTGTGCATTGTTTTTTCATAACTTTTTACGGTTTGCCCGTAGCACGCCGGCGAAAAACACCTTCATTTCCTGTTTCTTTGACGACCTCTCACGGCCACAGGCATTGACCTACAGAGCTCAAATTCAATTCACAACTGCGTGACCCCGGCCCGAATGTAATGAAATATGAAATATAATAAAAGTGAACACTATAGCGCCCCCTAGCATAGACGTTAAACGTGTACATTAACAGATCTGGACCAAATTCGGGGAATAAATTCTATGCATGATTCCAAGCAAATAAATATATTACAGACATGGGGTATTTTTCACGGTTGGCCAGCAGGGGCGCACAGACTCCCTCAAAACCATTTAAAGGTGCATAATGTAAATTCCTCATGCAGGATTTGTGCAAATTTGGGGATGAAATTCTATGAACAATTACAAGAGAAACATATTTTGGACAGGTGGCATTTTCATAATTCACCAGCAGGGGCGCACTGACTCCTACAGTATATTTAAAGGTGCATATTTAAAGGTGCGTAATATAATTTTTCGGGCGGATGAGCTGGCGGCCTGGGCGGCTGTCGGGAAGAGCGAGTGGCGAGCCGGAGCGGTCGTACGTCCCCGGCGGCCGCGCAGGGGGGCGTGCGAACCGGGGCGAGGGCCACCATAGCCGCGCGCGGCTTTAAGTTTACATTGTTCTTACTTTTATGCAAACACAAACATTTGCATATTTGACCTACTGAACATCAACGAAAAGTCCCACATGGGGGTATAGAATCGATCAGCCCGACACCCTGTTCGATAATTTGACCTTCAAAGTAATGTCCAACCAAAACCCACTCTACAGCGCCTCCTACAATTGAACCCCTATGGGAATGGGGACAGGTAAACTTTAGCATAGGCTGTTGAAATTCGGTACAGTGATAGCGGTCTATGAGACAAGCCGAAAGTTGAATAGGCGCACGCCCCTATGACAAACAGGAAGTCGGCCATATTGGTTCAAAGATTCACCGCCGTTTTGACTTAGGTGTGTGAAAAAAGAATGAACTCCCTCGTGTTTAGTCCAAATGAGCTCAGATTTGACATGTCACATCTACAGACATGGGTTCACAAAAGTGTGCATTGTTTTTTCTTAACTCTTTACGGTTTGCCCGTAGCACGCCGGCAAAAAACACCTTCATTTCCTGTTTCTTTGATGACCTCTCACGGCCACAGGCATTGGCCTAGAGAGCTCAAATTCAAATCACAACTGCGTGACCCCGACCCAAATGTAATAAAATATGAAATATAATAAAAGTGAACACTATAGCGCCCCCTAGCATAGACAGAAAACGTCAAAATGATCAGATTTGGACCAAATTCAGGTAATAAATTCTATGCATGATTACAATCAAAAAAATATATTACAGACATGTGGCATTTCTCACGGTTCACCAGTAGGGGCGCACTGACTCCTACAATATATTTAAAGGGGCATATTATAATTTTTCTGGTGGACGAGCTGGCAACCTGGGCAACTGTCTGGAAGAGCGAGTGGCGAGCCGGAGCGGTCGCGGGTCCCTAACAGCTGCATATTTAAAGGGGCATTATATAATTTGTCCGATGGGCGAGCTGGCGGCCTGGGCGGCTCTCGGGAAGAGCGAATGGCGAGCCGGAGCGGTCGTGGGTCCCCGGCGGCTGCGCGGGGGGGGCGTGCGAACCGGGGCGAGGGCCACCATAGCCGCGCGCGGCTTTAAGTTTACATTGTTCTTCCTTTTCTGCAAACACAAACATTTGCATATTTGACCTACTGAACATCAACGAAAAGTCCCACATGGGGGTATAGAATCGATCGGCCCAACACCCTGTTCGATAATTTGACCTTCAAAATAATGTCCAACCAAAACCCACTCTACAGCGCCTCCTACAATTGGACCCCTATGGGAATGGGGACAGGTAAACTTTAGCATAGACTGTTGAAATTCGGTACAGTGATAGCGGTCTATGAGACAAGCCGAAAGTTGAATAGGCGCACCCCCCTATGACGAACAGGAAGTCGGCCATATTGGTTCAAAGATTCCCCGCCGTTTTGACTTGGGTGTGTGGAAAAAGAATGAAATCCCTCGTGTTTAGTCCAAATGAGCTCAGATTTCACATGTCACATCTACAGACATGGGTTCACAAAAGTGTGCATTGTTTTTTCTTAACTCTTTACGGTTTGCCCGTAGCACGCCGGCGAAAAACACCTTCATTTCCTGTTTCTTTGATGACCTCTCACGGCCACAGGCATTGGCCTAGAGAGCTCAAATTCAAATCACAACTGTGTGACCCCGGCCCGAATGTAATGAAATATGAAATATAATAAAAGTGAACACTATAGCGCCCCCTAGCATAGACGTACAACGTGTACATTAACAGATCTGGACCAAATTCGGGGAATAAATTCTATGCATGATTCCAAGCAAATAAATATATTACAGACATGTGGTATTTTTCACGGTTGACCAGCAGGGGCGCACGGACTCCCTCAAAACCATTTAAAGGTGCATAATGTAAATTCCTGATGGAGGATTTGTGCAAATTTGACGATGAAATTCTATGAATGATTACAAGAAAAACATATTTTGGACAGGTGGCATTTTTCATGGTTCACCAGCAGGGGCGCAATGACTCCTACAGTATATTTAAAGGTGCATATTTAAAGGTGCGTAATATAATTTTTCGGGCGGACGAGCTGGCGGCCTGGGTGGCTGTCGGGAAGAGCGAGTGGCGAGCCGGAGCGGTCGTGGGTCCCCGGGGGCCGCGCGGGGGGGCGTGCGAACCGGGGCGAGGGCCACCATAGCCGCGCGCGGCTTTAAGTTTACATTGTTCTTCCTTCTCTGCAAACACAAACATTTGCATATTTGACCTACTGAACATCAACGAAAAGTCCCACATGGGGGTATAGAATCGATCGGCCCGACACCCTGTTCGATAATTTGACCTTCAAAATAATGTCCAACCAAAATCCACTCTACAGCGCCTCCTACAATTGAACCCCTATGGGAATGGGGACAGGTAAACTTGAGCATAGGCTGTTGAAATTCGGTACAGTGATAGCGGTCTATGAGACAAGCCAAAAGTTGAATAGGCGCACCCCCCTATGACGAACAGGAAGTCGGCCATATTGGTTCAAATATTCACCGCCGTTTTGAATTGGGTGTGTGCAAAAAGAATGAAATCACTTGTGTTAAGTCCAAATGAGCTCAGATTTGACATGTCACATCTACAGACATGGGTTCACAAAAGTGTGCATTGTTTTTTCTTAACTCTTTACGGTTTGCCCATAGCACGCCGGCGAATAATGGCTTCATTTCCTGTTTTTTTGACGACCTCTCACGGCCACAGGCATTGGCCTAGAGAGCTCAAATTCAAGTCACAATTGCGTGACCCCGGCCCGAATGTAATGAAATATGAAATATAATAAAAGTGAACACTATAGCGCCCCCTAGCATAGACAAAAAACGTCAGCATTATCGGATCTCGACCAAACTCAGAGAATAAATTCTATGCATGATTCCAAGCAAATAAATATATTACAGACATGGGGTATTTTTCACGGTTGGCCAGTAGGGGCGCACGGACTCCCTCAAAACCATTTAAAGGTGCATAATGTAAATTATTGATGGAGGATCTGTGCAAATTTGGGGATGACATTCTATGAACGATTACAAGAAAAACATATTTTGGACATGTGACATTTTTTATGATTCACCAGCAGGGGCGCAATGACTCCTACAGTATATTTAAAGGTGCATATTTAAAGGTGCGTAATATAATTTTTCGGGCGGACGAGCTGGCGGCCTGGGCGGCTGTTGGGAGGAGCGAGTGGCGAGCCGGAGCGGTCGTGGGTCCCCGGCGGCCGCGCGGGGGGGGGCCTGCGAACCGGGGCGAGGGCCACCATAGCCGCGCGCGGCTTTAATTATTATTATTTTTCCTTGCAAACGATCGCGATTTTGACCCCCTGAACATCGACGAAAAGTCCCACATGGGGGTATCAGATCGACCGGTCCGGCGAAAAATTTGATAAAATGGGCATCGCGACAATGCCCAAAGTGACCCCACTCGACAGCGCCCCCTTGAAAAATGCAAAATTTCAAATGAATGGGCAGCCCAAAAGCATATTTTGGCGTAGGCTGACGAAATTCGGAACAGTGATAGAGCTCAAGGAGACAAACAAAAAAGTCATTCATAACACTGCCCTATGACGTACAGGAAGTCGGCCATATTTGATCAAAATTTCGGCGCCGTTTTGACTTGGGTGTGTGAAAAAAGAATGAACTCCCTCATGTTTAGTCCAAATGAGCTCAGATTTCACATGTCACATCTACAGACATGGGTTCACAAAAGTGTGCATTGTTTTTTCTTAACTCTTTACGGTTTGCCCGTAGCACGCCGGCGAATAACACCTTCATTTCCTGTTTTTTTGACGACCTCTCACGGCCACAGGCATTGGCCTACAGAGCTCAAATTCAAATCACAACTGCGTGACCCTGGCCCGAATGTTATGAAATATGAAATATAATAAAAGTGAACACTATAGCGCCCCCTAGCATAGGCATAAAATGTCAACGTTATTGGATCTGGACCAAATTCGGGGATTAAATTCTATGCATGATTACAAGCAAATAAATATATTACAGACATGGGGTAATTTTCACGGTTGGCCAACAGGGGCGCAAATACTCCCCAAAAAAATAGTTTAAAATATATTACACACACATGCTTTGTCCTATAGCACTGAAATTTGAATCACTGATGTTTGATTTCGACCTCATTATAAAACACTATAAAGTTTATGAAAAGTGAACACTATAGCGCCCCCTAGCATAGACAAAAATCGTCAGCATTATCGGATTTGGACAAAATTCGGGGAATAAATTCTATGCATGATTATAAGCAAATAAATGTATTACGAACATGGGGCCATTTTCACAGTTGGCCAGTAGGGGCGCAAATACTCCCCAAAAAAATAGTTTAAAATATATTACACAAACATGCTTTGTCCTATAGCACTGAAATTTGAATCACTAATGTTTGATTTCAACCTGATTATAAAACAATATAAATTATATTAAAAGTGAACACTATAGCGCCCCCTATCATAGACATAAAACAAGTACATTATCGGATCTGGACCAAACTCGGGGAATAAATTCTATGCATGATTCCAAGCAGATAAATATATTACAGACATGGGGTATTTTTCACGGTTGGCCAGTAGGGGCGCACGGACTCCCTCAAAACCATTTAAAGGTGCATTATATAAATTCCTGATGGAGGATCTGTGCAAATTTGGGGATGAAATTCTATGAACGATTACAAGAGAAACATATTTTGGACATGTGGCATTTTTTATGGCTCACCAGCAGGGGCGCAATGACTCCTACAATATATTTAAAGGTGCATATTTAAAGGTGCGTAATATAATTTTTCCGGCGGACGAGCTGGCGGCCTGGGCGGCTGTCGGGAAGAGCGAGTGGCGAGCCGGAGCGGTCGCGGGTCCCCGGCGGCCGCGCAGGGGGGCGTGCGAACCGGGGCGAGGGCCACCATAGCCGCACGCGGCTTTAATTGGCCCTCGCCACTGACAAAGTCAATGGCGAGGGGTATTGTTCTTGCTGGGTTTCTTATTATTATTATTATTTTTTTTCCTTGCAAACGATCGCGATTTTGACCCCCTGAACGTCGACGAAAAGTCCCACATGGGGGTATCAGATCGACCGGTCCGGCGAAAAATTTGATAAAATGGGCATCGCGACAATGCCCAAAGTGACCCCACTCGACAGCGCCCCCATGAAAAATGCAAAATTTCAAATGAATGGGCAGGTGAGAAGCATATTTCGGCGTAGGCTGATGAAATTCGGAACAGTGATAGAGCTCAGGGAGACAAACAAAAAAGTCATTCATAACACTGCCCTATGACGTACAGGAAGTCAGCCATATTGGATCAAAATTTCGGCGCCGTTTTGACTTGGGTGTGTGGAAAAAGAATGAACTCCCTCGTGTTTAGTCCAAATGAGCCCAGATTTGACATGTCACATCTACAGACATGGGTTCACAAAAGTGTGCATTGGTTTTTCTTAACTCTTTACCGTTTGCCCGTAGCACGCCGGCGAATAACACCTTCATTTCCTGTTTTTTTGACGACCTCTCACGGCCACAGGCATTGGCCTACAGAGCTCAAATTCAAATCACAACTGCGTGACCCCGGCCCGAATGTAATGAAATATGAAATATAATAAAAGTGAACACTATAGCGCCCCCTAGCATAGACATAAAATGTCAACATTATCGGATCTGGACCAAATTCGGGGATTAAATACTATGAATGATTACAAGCAAATAAATGTATTACAGACATGGAGTAATTTTCACGGTTGGCCAACAGGGGCGCAAATACTCCCCAAAAAAATACTTTAAAATATATTACACGCACATGCTTTGTCCTATAGCACTGAAATTTGAATCACTGATGTTTGATTTCGACCTCATTATAAAACACTATAAAGTTTATGAAAAGTGAACACTATAGCGCCCCCTAGCATAGACAAAAATCGTCAGCATTATCGGATTTGGACAAAATTCGGGGAATAAATTCTATGCATGATTACAAGCAAATAAATGTATTACGAACATGGGGCAATTTTCACGGTTGGCCAGCAGGGGCGCAAATACTCCCCAAAAAAATACTTTAAAATATATTACACACACATGCTTTGTCCTATAGCACTGAAATTTGAATCACTAATGTTTGATTTCAACCTGATTATAAAACAATATAAATTATATTAAAAGTGAACACTATAGCGCCCCCTATCATAGACATAAAACAAGTACATTATCGGATCTGGACCAAACTCGGGGAATAAATTCTGTGCATGATTACAAGCACATAAATATATTACAGACATGGGGTATTTTTCACGGTTGGCCAGCAGGGGCGCACGAACTCCCTCAAAACCATTAAAGGTGCATTATATAAATTCCTGATGGAGGGTCTGTGCAAATTTGGGGATGAAATTCTATGAACGATTACAAGAGAAACATATTTTGGACATGTGGCATTTTTTATGGCTCACCAGCAGGGGCGCACTGACTCCTACAGTATATTTAAAGGGGCATATTTAAAGGTGCGTAATATAATTTTTCCGGCGGACGAGCTGGCGGCCTGGGCGGCTGTCGGGAAGAGCGAGTGGCGAGCCGGAGCGGTCGTGGGTCCCCGGCGAATGCGCGGGGGGGGCGTGCGAACCGGGGCGAGGGCCACCATAGCCGCGCGCGGCTTTAAGTTTACATTGTTCTTCCTTCTCTGCAAACACAAACATTTGCATATTTGACCTACTGAACATCAACGAAAAGTCCCACATGGGGGTATAGAATCGATCGGCCCGACACCCTGTTCGATAATTTGACCTTCAAAATAATGTCCAACCAAAATCCACTCTACAGCGCCTCCTACAATTGAACCCCTATGGGAATGGGGACAGGTAAACTTGAGCATAGGCTGTTGAAATTCGGTACAGTGATAGCGGTCTATGAGACAAGCCAAAAGTTGAATAGGCGCACCCCCCTATGACGAACAGGAAGTCGGCCATATTGGTTCAAATATTCACCGCCGTTTTGAATTGGGTGTGTGCAAAAAGAATGAAATCACTTGTGTTAAGTCCAAATGAGCTCAGATTTGACATGTCACATCTACAGACATGGGTTCACAAAAGTGTGCATTGTTTTTTCTTAACTCTTTACGGTTTGCCCATAGCACGCCGGCGAATAATGGCTTCATTTCCTGTTTTTTTGACGACCTCTCACGGCCACAGGCATTGGCCTAGAGAGCTCAAATTCAAGTCACAATTGCGTGACCCCGGCCCGAATGTAATGAAATATGAAATATAATAAAAGTGAACACTATAGCGCCCCCTAGCATAGACAAAAAACGTCAGCATTATCGGATCTCGACCAAACTCAGAGAATAAATTCTATGCATGATTCCAAGCAAATAAATATATTACAGACATGGGGTATTTTTCACGGTTGGCCAGTAGGGGCGCACGGACTCCCTCAAAACCATTTAAAGGTGCATAATGTAAATTATTGATGGAGGATCTGTGCAAATTTGGGGATGACATTCTATGAACGATTACAAGAAAAACATATTTTGGACATGTGACATTTTTTATGATTCACCAGCAGGGGCGCAATGACTCCTACAGTATATTTAAAGGTGCATATTTAAAGGTGCGTAATATAATTTTTCGGGCGGACGAGCTGGCGGCCTGGGCGGCTGTTGGGAGGAGCGAGTGGCGAGCCGGAGCGGTCGTGGGTCCCCGGCGGCCGCGCGGGGGGGGGCCTGCGAACCGGGGCGAGGGCCACCATAGCCGCGCGCGGCTTTAATTCTCCTTTATTATTTTTTTTCCTTGCAAACGATCGCGATTTTGACCCCCTGAACGTCGACGAAAAGTCCCACATGGGGGTATCAAATCGACCGGTCCGGCGAAAAATTTGATAAAATGGGCATCGCCACAATGGCCAAAGTGACCCCACTCGACAGCGCCCCCTTGAAAAATGAAATTTTCAAAATGAATGGGCAGCCCAAAAGCATATTTTGGCGTAGGCTGACGAAATTCGGGACAGTGATAGAGCTCAGGGAGACAAACAAAAAAGGTATTCGTAACACTGCCCAGTGACGTACAGGAAGTCGGCCATATTGGATCAAAAATTCGGCGCCGTTTTGACTTGGGTGTGTGCAAAAAGAATGAACTCCCTCGTGTTTAGTCCAAATGAGCTCAGATTTGACATGTCACATCTACAGACATGGGTTCACAAAAGTGTGCATTGTTTTTTCTTAACTCTTTACGGTTTGACCGTAGCACGCCGGCGAATAACGCCTTCATTTCCTGTTTCTTTGATGACCTCTCACGGCCACAGGCATTGGCCTAGAGAGCTCAAATTCAAATCACAACTGCGTGACCCCGGCCCGAATGTAATGAAATATGAAATATAATAAAAGTGAACACTATAGCGCCCCCTAGCATAGACGTGAAATGTCGACTTTATCATATCTGGACCAAATTCAGGGATTAATTTCTATGCATGATTACAAGCAAATAAATGTATTACGGACATGGGGTAATTTTCACGGTTGGCCAGCAGGGGCGCAAATACTCCCCAAAAAAATACTTTAAAATATATTACACGCACATGCTTTGTCCTATAACACTGAAATTTTAACCACTAATGTTTGATTTCAACTTGATTATAAAACAATATAAAGTTTATGAAAAGTGAACACTATAGCGCCCCCTACCATAGACATAAAACAAATACATTATCAGATCTGGACCAAATTCAGGGAATAAATTCTATGCATGATTACAAGCAAATAAGTATATTACGAACATGGGGCAATGTTCACGGTTGGCCAGTAGGGGCGCAAATACTCCCAAAAAAATAGTTTAAAAATTATTACAAGCACATGCTTTGACCTATCGTGCTGAAATTTTAATCACTAATGTTTGATCTCAGCCTGAATATAAAACACTATAAAGTATATGAAAAGTGAACACTATAGCGCCCCCTAGCATAGACATATAACGACTACATTATCGGATCTGGACCAAACTCGGGGAATAAATTCTATGCATGATTCCAAGCAGATAAATATATTACAGACATGGGGTATTTCTCACGGTTGGCCAGTAGGGGCGCACGGACTCCCTCAAAACCATTTAAAGGTGCATTATATAAATTCCTGATGGAGGGTCTGTGCAAATTTGGGGATGAAATTCTATGAACGATTACAAGAGAAACATATTTTGGACATGTGGCATTTTTTATGGCTCACCAGCAGGGGCGCACTGACTCCTACAGTATATTTAAAGGGGCATATTTAAAGGTGCGTAATATAATTTTTCCGGCGGACGAGCTGGCGGCCTGGGCGGCTGTCGGGAAGAGCGAGTGGTGAGCCGGAGTGGTCGTGGGTCCCCGGCGGCCGCGCGGGGGGGCGTGCGAACCGGGGCGAGGGCCACCATAGCCGCCCGCGGCTTTAATTATTTTTTTTCCTTGCAAACGATCGCGATTTTGACCCCCTGAACGTCGACGAAAAGTCCCACATGGGGGTATCAAATCGACCGGTCCGGCGAAAAATTTGATAAAATGGGCATCGCCACAATGGCCAAAGTGACCCCACTCGACAGCGCCCCCTTGAAAAATGAAATTTTCAAAATGAATGGGCAGCCCAAAAGCATATTTTGGCGTAGGCTGACGAAATTCGGGACAGTGATAGAGCTCAGGGAGACAAACAAAAAAGGTATTCGTAACACTGCCCAGTGACGTACAGGAAGTCGGCCATATTGGATCAAAAATTCGGCGCCGTTTTGACTTGGGTGTGTGCAAAAAGAATGAACTCCCTCGTGTTTAGTCCAAATGAGCTCAGATTTGACATGTCACATCTACAGACATGGGTTCACAAAAGTGTGCATTGTTTTTTCTTAACTCTTTACGGTTTGACCGTAGCACGCCGGCGAATAACGCCTTCATTTCCTGTTTCTTTGATGACCTCTCACGGCCACAGGCATTGGCCTACAGAGCTCAAATTCAAATCACAACTGCGTGACCCCGGCCCGAATGTAATGAAATATGAAATATAATAAAAGTGAACACTATAGCGCCCCCTAGCATAGGCATAAAATGTCAACATTATCGGATCTGGACCAAATTCGGGGAATAAATTCTATGCATGATTACAAGCAAATAAATGTATTACAGACATGGGGTAATTTTCACGGTTGGCCAGCAGGGGCGCAAATACTCCCCAAAAAAATACTTTAAAATATATTACACACACATGCTTTGTCCTATAGCACTGAAATTTTAATCACTGATGCTCGATTTCCACTTTATTATAAAACACTATAAATTATATGAAAAGTGAACACTATAGCGCCACCTAGAATAGACATAAAACAACTACATTATCGGATCTGGACCAAATTTGGGGAATAAATTCTATGCATGATTCCAAGCAAATAAATGTATTACGAACATGGGGCAATTTTCACGGTTGGCCACCAGGGGCACAAATACTCCCCAAAAAAATAGTTTAAAAATTATTACAAGCACATGCTTTGTCCTATCGTGCTGAAATTTTAATCACTAATGTTTGATCTCAGCCTGAATATAATACACTATAAAGTATATGACAAGTGAACACTATAGCGCCCCCTACCATAGACATAAAACAAGTACATTATCGGATCTGGACCAAACTCGGGGAATAAATTCTATGCATGATTCCAAGCAGATAAATATATTACACACATGGGGTATTTTTCACGGTTGGCCAGTAGGGGCGCACAGACTCCCTCAAAACCATTTAAAGGTGCATAATGTAAATTCCTGATGGAGGATTTGTGCAGATTTGGGGATGAAATTCTATGAACAATTACAAGAAAAACATATTTTGGACATGTGGCATTTTTTATGGTTCACCAGCAGGGGCGCAATGACTCCTACGATATATTTAAAGGTGCATATTTAAAGGGGCGTAATATCATTTTTGGGCGGACGAGCTGGCGGCCTGGGCGGCTGTCGGGAAGAGCGAGTGGCGAGCCGGAGCGGTCGTGGGGCCCCGGCGGCTGCGCGGGGGGGCGTGCGAACCGGGGCGAGGGCCACCATAGCCGCGCGCGGCTTTAAGTTTCTTATTATTATTTTTTTTCCTTGCAAACGATCGCGATTTTGACCCCCTGAACATCGACGAAAAGTCCCACATGGGGGTATCAGATCGACTGGTCCGGCGAAAAATTTGATAAAATGGGCATCGCGACAATGCCCAAAGTGACCCCACTCGACAGCGCCCCCTTGAAAAATGCAAAATTTCAAATGAATGGGCATCTGAAAAGCATATTTTGGCGTAGGCTGACGAAATTCGGAACAGTGATAGAGCTCAGGGAGACAAACAAAAAAGTCATTCATAGCACTGCCCTATGACGTACAGGAAGTCGGCCATATTGGATCAAAATTATGGCGCCGTTTTGACTTGGGTGTGTGAAAAAAGAATGAACTCCCTCGTGTTTAGTCCAAATGAGCTCAGATTTGACATGTCACATCTACAGACATGGGTTCACAAAAGTGTGCATTGGTTTTTCTTAACTCTTTACGGTTTGCCCGTAGCACGCCGGCGAATAACGCCTTCATTTCCTGTTTTTTGGACGACATCTCACGGCCACAGGCATTGGCCTACAGAGCTCAAATTCAAATCACAACTGCGGGACCCCGGCCCGAATGTAATGAAATATGAAATATAATAAAAGTGAACACTATAGCGCCCCCTAGCATAGACATAAAATGTCAACGTTATCGGATCTGGACCAAATTCATGGATTAAATACTATAAATGATTACAAGCAAATAAATGTATTACAGACATGGGGTAATTTTCACGGTTGGCCAACAGGGGCGCAAATACTCCCCAAAAAAATAGTTTAAAATATATTACACACACATGCTTGGTCCTATAGCACTGAAATTTGAATCACTGATGTTTGATTTCAACCTCATTATAAAACACTATAAAGTTTATGAAAAGTGAACACTATAGCGCCCCCTAGCATAGACAAAAATCGTCAGCATTATCGGATTTGGACAAAATTCGGGGAATAAATTCTATGCATGATTACAAGCAAATAAATGTATTACGAACATGGGGCCATTTTCACGGTTGGCCAGTAGGGGCGCAAATACTCCCCAAAAAAATAGTTTAAAAATTATTACAAGCACATGTTTTGTCCTATCGTGCTGAAATTTTAATCACTAATGTTTGATCTCAGCCTGAATATAATACACTATAAAGTATATGAAAAATGAACACTATAGCGCCCCCTACCATAGACAAAAAACAATTACATTATCTGATTTGGACCAAATTCAGGGATTAAATTCTATGCATGATTACAAGCAAATAAATATATTACAGACATGGGGTATTTTTCACGGTTGGCCAGTAGGGGCGCACGGACTCCCTCAAAACCATTTAAAGGTGCATAATGTAAATTCCTGATGGAGGATCTGTGCAAATTTGGGGATGAAATTCCATGAACGATTACAAGAAAAACATATTTTTGAACATGTGGCATTTTTCATGGTTCACCAGCAGGGGCGCACTGACTCCTACGATATATTTAAACGTGCATATTTAAAGGGGCATTATATAATTTTTCCGGCGGACGAGCTGGCGGCCTGGGCGGCTGTCTGGAAGAGCGAGTGGCGAGCCGGAGCGGTCGTGGGTCCCCAGCGGCTGCGCGGGGGGGCATGCGAACCAGGGCGAGGGCCACCATAGCCGCGCGCGGCTTTAATTATTATTATTATCCTTTCTAACTGTGATATCTCTACTTGTATTATTATTATTATTATTATTATTATTATTCAGTGTTCTATGTTGCACCTTATCACCAAAGCAAGTTCCTAGTCTGTGAATTGTGTTCACTGACAATGGCAATAAAAGCTTTTCTGATTCTGATTCTGATTCTGAATTGCTGCCAAAGGTGGATCCACAAAGTATTAAGCAAAGGCTGTGAATACTTACGTAAATGTGATTTATTAGTTTTCTATTTTTAATCAATTCAAAAAATGTCAAAAAAAACTTTTTTCACATTGTCATAATGGGGTATTGTGTGTAGAATTTTGAGGTAAGAGATAAATTTAATACAATTTGGAATGAGGCTGTAACATGACAAAATGTGGGAAAAAGGAAGCGCTGTGAATACTTTCCGGATGCACTGTAAGTATTCTGTAAGTACTGTCATTTACATGTAAATAGTGTAACTGTTGGGCCAAGTTGTTAAAATTTGGTGTAATTCCTGCAACAAGAGACCAAATCCAGTGTGTTTAAACCTAAAATGGCTCTCTCTGATCTGAATGGTAACTACCTAAACCCCAGCCCCTGCATCAGTCATGAATCAGTGCTAGTGCAGCCTCTGCAGCTCAGGGAGGGAATTCTGGACTTTCTGAACTTTCACATGAGGCCTGGCCTGAGTGTGCACAACATGTCCTTTTGTTTAAATAACATCTCGCACTTTTGATCATATTGTTCCAGACAGAATGATTTTTTAATATAAATAGCCAAAAGGAAACAAAAGGAGTATTTACATTTATAAACACACATGTTGCAACAGTCTGTTTATCCCAGAGCCGGAGAAGTCAGAGCTGAAGGTCTGACGGAACACAACATTTTGGGCTGTACATGAGCTCATACAATACTACACATAGTCCATTACACACACGAGTGCTTTGACCAAATGAGGTAACCGGTTCAAACATGTATTTAACTGAATACGCTCATATTGTTGTGTCCCAAGTAAATCTGTGGACTAGCAAAACTATTCACAATTTACACTTTGACTTAAAGATGTCATTTAATCATGAAAAGATGTCATTCTATCAATGAAACCCGATCAGACTAATCAAATTGAAAGGCTTAGTGCCTGTGTGAGGGACATAAAAACATGGATGATCTTTAACTATTTACTTCTTAACCCTGAAAAAACTGAAGTCATTCTATTAGGCCCTAAACACCTACGAGACTCTATTGTGGTTTTGTCCCGGCCTGCAGCTGGGCTCGATGTAAAGTTTGACTCTCTAACTGAGCAGATAATCACATTGGACAATGTCAGTGTAGCCTCCAGCTCCACTGTAAGAAACCTTGGAGTCCTATTTGATCAAGAGCTCTCATTTAAAGCACACATAAGCCATGTCTGTAAAACGGCTTATTTTCATTTACGCAATATAGCCAAAATTAGAAATGTACTGCCAAAAAATGATGCTGAAAAACTTGTCCATGCTTTTGTCACTTCGAGGTTAGACTACTGTAACTCCCTGCTTGCAGCTTGCCCTAAAAGCTCTATAAAAAGCCTTCAGTTGGTTCAAAATGCAGCAGCAAGAATACTAACAGGTACTAAAAAACGAGAGCACATTACTCCAGTATTAAAAAATCTTCATTGGCTTCCGGTTGAGTTTAGAGTAAAATTTAAAATTCTGCTTCTAACCTATAAAGCTGTAAATGACATGGCCCCTTCCTACATTAAAGATGAAATTGTACCTTATCATCCTAACCGTTCACTCCGCTCTCAAAATGCTGCACTATTGGTGGTTCCTAGAGTCGCTAAAAGTACTTTAGGAGGTAGAGCTTTTAGGTACCAAGCACCCTTGTTATGGAACCAGCTCCCTGCTCATGTCAAAGAAGCTGACACAGTCTCTACATTTAAGATTAGGCTCAAAACGTTCCTCTTTGAATTATCTTATGGTCAGGTTAGTTAGGCACAGAAACTAAACCCATAGGCCTAGTTAAGCTGCTCTAGGAGATATATTACTGTATGGCAAAGTATGGCAACTTGAGCACTGTCCTCTGGTTTCTCCTACTTTTTCTCCTCCTACTGTTAAGAATATTCAATTACTAGTTCATTCGTAGTCTGTTCTTTGCTATTCACATGTTGTCCCTGTCCCACTCCCCTTTTGGGGAGTGTAACTGTTTCAGATGCTGCTGTTCCCTAGTGTCGAGGACCTGGACCCCTCCTCTCCTTCCCTGTCCTGGATTAACTGTCCTCGTCCTGCTAGACTAGTAGTTTCCTTCTGCCAATAGCTTTGGCCTACAGACTTACAACTTTACTTGCAATGGATACATCCTGGCCTCATCTGCCTGTCCATCCATAGGAGTGGATCTCTCCTTCACTATGGTTCTCCTCGAGGTTTCTCCGTTTTCCCATTGGGTTTTTTGGAGTTTTTCCTTGCCGAGAAGGAGGGTCTAAGGACAGGGGATGCTGGGACAATTATCCATTTGCCTGCTTGTTGTTGGACATTCTGTATTTTTGATTTATGAATGTTTCTTATTCTGCTTCATTCTCTGACATCTCTGTCTGTCTGCTAAATCAACAATTTTGTGAAGTCCGCCGAGATAACTGTTGTTGTGATTTTGGGCTATACAAAAATAAATTGAATTGAATTTAATTGAAATTTAAATGTTTAAAGGTCCTTTATTATGCAAAACTGACTCAGGTAAGCTTTTAATGAGTTCTAATGCTGTTACCTCCTCAAAAGCATACCTGGAGTGGTGTTTTGTTTCATTCACATGTTTGAGTAATCAAGGATTTTTAGTCTGTCTACATTTCCAAAGCTCAAAATGCTCTGTTCCACCTTGTGATGTCATTAAGTGGTAGTTTTCAAGTTAACAGCTATTTTTAGCTTCAATTGAACTAAAACAATAGTGAAGGTGTATGGAGTTTAAAAACACAGTGGAGTGCTTCCTGTATCACCACTCAGTGAGTGTTTTCTGTTTGTTTTTGATAAGGAAACAACATTAGAACAAAAATGTGTGTAGTATGGGCCCTTTTAATGTGTCCACCAAAAAAGTGTGTAGTACTTTTCATGTTTTTGTAGAAAAGGGGGGTTTATGAATTCAATTCTACCACACAACACAGAGTTTCTCACATTGTACTTCACACTGGGCTCTTACTGTGCAGGGTCAAAGCTGCAGTCGGTCTTTAATTGTGAAGGCAGAATTCTCTTACATGTGAAGGATCAGCAGAGCCAATAGGACGACAGCGCTGTACCCAGGGGCGTGTCCTAAAGCACAGGAGATACATACACACAGTGGTTAGGATGCTGGGGCTTTTCTGTTCATACATTTGTGCCGTAGAGCAGCATGCGTCTTTACAACATGCCTTCAAGTGAGCAAGTACACTAATGTTAGCTTTACTGATGAACTATTTCAAATAAAGCCCCACTTTCCTCAAATCTAAATAGATGTGTGTGCTCTGACATAACTGTACCTGATGCCCTGGTCAAGACCTGTAGGCCTGTGTGAGCTGTAGAGATTGTGCTCATTACACACAAATGTATGTGAGTACAGTCACTGTAATGTAAGAATCCTCTTGTCACTGTGAGCTTGTGGATCTGGGCAGCGCCGTACTGAACATTTTCCTTATTACAATATGTATTTCATTGATAACATTAGCTCAAATGCAGCTATAACATTTTAAAGAGACTTAACAGAGGTGAGTGTGGTGTCCCTGACCTGCTCCATTTAGCCCATGCAGAGGGTCCTGCCTCTGGCCCTGCCGGCTCTGTGCTGACACGGTGTCTCTCCCAGCATGCTCTCTGCTGGAGCGAGTGGGTGGGGCCTCCACAGTGACTGTAAACACAAGAGATCAGTCCAGAGACCACATGTACATAGGTACTGTACTTTCTGCAGACTTCTAGCTCTGTGTACTCACAGTGCACAATAGCCGTGATGTTGTGTGATCTGACCACTGGAGGGGGCTGTGGGCCCTCAGGTCCCAGCTCTAGTCTGGCCTCACACCAGAAGGTGGCCCCATGGTCCTCTCTGCTCACTCTGTAGTCCAGGCAGAAGTTCTCGCTCACTGGACGCTTGTTTGCTTTGCTGCTTCTCATGACACGCAGCTCCCTGAGGCCCCTGTAAAAGGCCACCGTCATGTTTTGAGCAGGAGCCACGGCCCACACCTCACACTGCAGACAGTACTCCTGGCCCTCCTCCAGGTGCTGCAGCAGAGACCCTGAGGAGTCCTCCACCAGGGGCCCTGAGGGACTCTCCAGCGGGGGCCACGAGAGGTTCCTAAAGGTCACAGACACTCTCTTTGGAGGCTCTGTGGGCAAACAGAGCACACATGGTCAGCAGAGTAGTCAGTGTTCTTCAAGAGTGTATCCACTGTTTCAGTCTTATCCATTATACTATGAGCTTCTGTTTATAGAGGAGATGGACCCAGTCACAGTCACACTTGCTCCTAATAGTTACGGCAGATCCTCTGCTCCTCACAGTCACTTCTGCTCCTTACACCTGCTCCTCACAGTTACGCCAGATCATCTGCTCCTCAGTCACACCTGCTCCTCACAGTCACACCTGCTCCTCACAATTACACCTGCTCCAGCTTCAGCCTATATTTTGTGTGATACATTATGAAATAATTTGTGTCTTGTAAATATGTCAAAACAAAATACATTTGTACAGTATATACAAAGCACCTGCAGATGGCGCTGTAACTAGTTTGTTGGAAGCTAAAGGCAGTCACTGATATTGTCGAATGTGCCAAACTGTGCACTGGAGGCTTTTTAAGCATCAGTGTTGTAATGTTATGCTTAAACCCCTGTAAGGTTATGTTGTTGTATTCCTTGTCATGTCAGGACTCTTTGTTCACAATTTCACAACTATGTGACACTGTATGTGACTATGGCAGCACTTTTAACAGACTCAGATCATTTGACACAAGGTGAGTCCCACAAAAGGGTTTTTGGGTCCTGAGACTGAACGGGCCAAGTTGAAACAAAAGACCCTGAACTCGTAATGTCCCGAGGTGAGGTATGAAAAATCATAGTGAGAAAAAGGAGCTGGCTTCCAGACTATTCTGGAGTTGTGTTTTGTTTCATTCATACATGTTTAACACACAAACTCTGCATATGAACAGTTTACAATCAAGGACCGTCAAGGAATTCCTCCCTCCTGTGGGCTCACCACCTGCAGAGGGGTTCATAGGGGTCTGGGTCTGGGTCTGGTGCACAGAGTAATGGGCAGTGTGCTGCCCCCGCGACCCAGCCGGATTAAGCGGGAGAAAATGGATGGATGGATGGATGGACTCTGCATATTTAGGGTGTGTTCTTCTCTCAAACAGAAAACAGATTCCTGTTCCATCTTGTGATGTCATGTGGTAATACAGGAAGTGCTCCACTGTGTTTTTAAACTCCATGCACCTTCACTAGGATCATTTGGATAATTTCAGCCCTGGAATTGCTACTCTCTACTGAACCAAAGGTAAAAGGAGCTGTTAGCCAGAAAATAACCACTTCACATGACATCACAAGGGAGAACAGAGCATTTTGAGCATTGGAGATGTAGACAGACTAATAATAAAGGGTTTGTAGCAGCCAATAATGTAATAATGGCCAATAATGTAATAACTGCCTATAATGTAATTTTTTTTATGTAATAAAGCCAATAATGTAATAACTTGCCAGTAATGTAAGAAAATGTCTGAAACAATAATGTAATAACCTGATGCTAATCATGTAGTAACATATTATTGGTTAGTTATTACATTTTTGGCTGGTTTAAAAACTGCTGCCAGTAATGTAATAATTTCTTAATATTATTTAAAGGAACACTATGTAAGAAATAACTGTAAATTAATCATAAAATCACCCTGATATATCACCAGATATTAAGGAATCTTAATAATGTCTATATATGCAGGTTTGTGTGTTAAAAATGTGTGAATGAAACAAAACACAACTCCAGGTCTGTTTGTGATGAGGAAACATTATAACAGAGATCAGAAAATTACATAATATTCTCTTTAATAACATGGAGAAGCTTCATGCATTACAAAACTGATGTAGGCTGTAGAGGGAGATACTGAAGCACAACTGAAACTGCATCTTACTAATCCAAAAACATTTTGTCTTCTTATGTACATTAACTTCTTGGGTTCTTTTTAAAGACAATACAGTAGGCTTGTTGACATGTTTCAGCTGCTGCTGCTGCCGTCTTCAGAACTGTCACTGGCATAGGTGGTGACGTGCCGTACATGAGCTGTAGGCGTGGTCAGCCTGATGGACCTTGCATTTGAGCTTGTTGTGGCATAAAATACCACAAGAATGCAACACTATCTACGAAATCCAGTGCAAATCATACATTAAATCATACATAGGGGAAATGGGTCAGACATTTCACATCCAAGAAAAAGAACATTAAATGGCAGAAGGAAACATTTTTATTTATTTAATTTATTTATTTATGAGACAGGGACAGTGCACAATCTACATTAACCTTAACAGGAGAGATACATTGTTCCAGGTTGTAGCACCAGAGCTCATTTTCACCTGTCGTCCCTGGTGCATGTTTTTTAGGTTTGATGGGGGAAACCGGATTGCCTAGAGGAAACCCACCCAGACATGGGGAGAACATGCAAACTCCACACAGAAAGGCTTAACACAACACAAAAAGACAAAATAGTGCAGGAAAACCTAAAATCCACCATATCAGACCACTGTAAAAGAAATAACCACATTATGGACTGGGACGGGGCACGGGTCATCGGATCGGAAAACAACAAGTTCAAACGCTGGATCAGGGAGGCCATTTAAATCAGGAAACGAGGCACGGACAGCATTAACCGTGATGACGGAGCGTTCCTCCTTTCACACACCTGGGACACCCTCCTCCAGAGACCACCAGGCGACGGGAGGCGTGGTCAGTCTGAGTGATCTATTAGATTCGTCAGACTGACCACACCCACTGGAATTAACAACAGCTGATATACTGATCGTCACCACCTATGCCAGTGACAGTTTTGAAGATGGCAAGCAGCAGCAGCTGAAACATGTCAACAAGCCTACTGTATTGTCTTTAAAAAGAACCCAAGAAGTTAATGCATCTTAACTTCACTTAACTTGTGCAGTGTGGGTCATGTTACTCACGGTAGATAGTGACGGGCACTGTGATGTCACACTGTCCCACCTCAGACATAGCGAAACACACAGGCTTCAGGCTCCATGTGCTCAGGGCCTCCTCCGTCCACAGCAGGAACACCACAGCTCCTTCAGTGGGCGTCTGAGGAGAACAACATTTCAGCATCACCAGGGCCACCAGGCACTGAGGGGACCACCAGACTGTGAGGGGGCCAGGAGGAGGAATCAGGGGGAGGAGTCACGAGGAGGAGTCAGAGGGAGGAGTCAGGAGGAGGAGTCAGAGGGAGGAGTCAGGGGGAGGAGCCAGGAAAACAGGTCTTACCGGCACATCCGCCCAGCCCAGGAAGGTGACTTGTGAGGTGGAGCAGTTGACAGAGACCGGATCTCCAAACCTGCATAGACAGTCCCACTATGGCAAGCCATTTTAACATTTAAACGCTAAGTTTGACTATCCGGAATTAGCATTCCGGATACGCCGTTCCGACTAGGTGTAATTTCATTTTGGGTAGTGGGAATTGTCATTTGAGATATCTGTCATGTAATTTTGACTAGACGAAACGGCAGTTAAAGATATCTGCAATTGAGTTTTGACCAGGCAAAACAGAATTACGTCATTGAAAACGACATTCACACATCATAAATGACAACTGCAGATATCTGTTATTTAGTTTTGACTAGGCAGACTGAAAGTTAAAGCTATCTCAAACGTCATTATGACATCATGACACAAAAAGCACCACGTTGTCTCAAGCTACTAGCAATGCACCAATCCATCCAAAAAGCCATTTGTCCCTAAACCTAAACAACCGTCACTGTTAAAATTAGTTTTTGTCATTAATATAATTTTCAACAAATGTTTCACTAGACTGCATTAACAAAGGACCCTAAAATGCATTTTGGCTATCTTACTGATAAATTAACTTTCCATTAACAGCCGACAGGTGCCATGTGGAAATGCTCTGCTCCCGCCTAAAGTGAACTCATTTGCATACAAATATCTGCAACGTCATTTCGCCTAGTCAAAACTCCAATTCAAGACATCTGTAATTATAGTTTGACTAGGCACATTGAAGTTTACGGATATCTCCAGTTTCAGATATCTCTAATCAAAATTCATTACAAGATATCTAAAACTTGATAAGAGAAATTTACAACTAAATTATGACTATCTCAAACTCCAGTTTGAGATATCTACAGCATCATTGTGACTAGTTGTAATTCCAGTTAGAGATATCTACAACGTTATTTCGCCTAGTCAAAACTTAATTTAAAATATCTGAAACGGAGCATATCTGCAACTGTGGTGAATTAAAGGTATCTTGAACTTGAGTTCTGACTAGTCAGAATCAAATTTTAGATATCTCAAACCGGAATTACAGATCTATAATTCAGTCGCAGATATCTGTAACTTAGGTTGTGGGTATCCACAACTGAATTGTGGATATCCATAATTATGAAACCCATACAAATGAATGGTAAAGGTGATGTCATTTGCCCTGGGAAGAATGCCGTTGTGGATATCTAAAATGACAATTACAGATAGGAAGAATGTCGTTGCGACTATCCGATTTGATTTGATTTGATTTGATTTTTTTGACAAGGCAAAACTGAGATATCTGCAATACATATCCAGCGTTTAAATATTAAAACAGCTTGCCATAGTCCCACAGTGTAAAGACTCTGAGAGCAGCTGTGAGGTCACTACAGGCATATGTGACACTCAGATCAGACAGCACTGATCACTGCAGGAGAGAGAGACATATCCTGGACTGGGAAAGCACAAAAATAATTGGGACGGAGGACCACAAACCCAAACATTGGATTAAGGAGATCCCACAGGACAGTAAACAGGGACGTGGGGGCCTGTCAAGCCTGTCTGGAGAAGTCGGGCTGCAGATGGCGCTATTCCCCTATAACCAATGTAGGAAGAAATGGAGCCAAAATCTGTGTAAATCAGCCACAAGACATGTCACTGTAACATGAGGTGACCCCTGAAGAAGGATGCAGAAGACATCCCAAACATTCAGGGTGTAAACAACACACAGGTCTGTCAAAAGGAATCTTTATTTGGATATAACATTGGAAGACCAAATGAACTTCTTTGAAGTTATTTTTCCATATGTGTTCTAGAGTCTGTATGATCGAGAAAACAATTACAATGATCGGATGATGTCTTATGGTTGACTAGTCACGATTAGCCGATGAATCTTTGCAGCCCTATACAGTTTCAGTCTTTTTCTGGATGTGTTTAAAATGTGAACTTTGAATAAAATCCTATTATTAATACATAGCCATTCTAATCACAAGTCAGAAAAGTGTCCCCAAATGCATGTGTGTGTGTGCTGTGGGAGTACTGACCTGACCACCAGCTCTGGCGGCTCTACCCTCAGGCTGCACTCACTCGGTGGGCTCTGGAGCTCCCACACAGGGCCGGAGGGAGGGGGAATCTGGGAGGACGCCTGGTTGTGCAGGCACAGGGACGCTAAAGGAGAGAGGAAGAACAAAACAATCAGGTGTTATTATTCTGGAATACTGTCCCACCCACAGACTAAGTGTTAAAGGTTCACTATGTCACTTTTTGGGTGGAGGGTCCGGCACCGCCCTGTGTCCATGAAAATGTCATTGCTCAGTCTGGAATGTTCCCCAGTGTGGCATTACACTTACCGCTCTCCATGAAGAAAGGGGAAGGTTTAGATACACTTATTGTCCCAGTAGGGAAATTTCACCCATCCTTGATTGTCTCTGGGTTAAACCTGCATTTGACCCATCCTTGATTGTCTCTGGGTTAAACCTGCATTTGACCCCTCCTTGATTGTCTCTGGGTTAAACCTGCATTTGACCCATCCTTGATTGTCTCTGGGTTAAACCTGCATTTGACCCCTCCTTGATTGTCTCTGGGTTAAACCTGCATTTGACCCATCCTTGATTGTCTTGGGTTAAACCTGTCAGGAGCAGTGGGACCATCTCCTGATCTTGAGCTAGTCTTGGTCAGGGCTACATTAGCTCAAGACAAGCAGGCGATGCTAACAAGCCAAGTTACAGGTATATTTTTCAAAGTATTTTGAGATAAGAAATACTGTAAAACATCCCAAGTAAAGCAATAACTTTTCCATGGAGATAGCGGACCCCCCACTAGAAAAGTTACATAGTTCACCTTTAAGTGTGTTACCCAAGGACACAACAACAGTATTCATCTGGGATCCCACCGCCAAACTTTTTTTATATGCCAGGAGCGTGATTTGAACTGGCAAACTTCAAATCAGAGGATGATACGTTTTCATACAACAGAGCAAAACATCAACAAAAAATAAAAGTCTCAGAGTAATTTTCATTGTAATTAAGCTCCTCCCTTCAGGCAGATATAAAGCAGTGTCCGCCAGCATCTGACCAGAACTGAGGAAGCAGCTTGGATGAGCTGCGAAACGTATTCAACCAAATAAACTATGTCCAGTTGACAAATTAAATTTTCTCCTTTTTTGCCAAAAAATAAAAGCCATTTATTTGAAACCATTGTAAAACTGTTCAGCATCAAATACTATCTGGGTACCCATATAGAAGTCAAGAAATGCTCATGAACTGCTGTTAGCTTGTGTCAGCATGACTCAGTGCTGTGGCTCAGAGGCACAGGGGCAGGCGGGGGTCAGTGCGGAGGTGCCACCCAGCCAAGCCCTGCTGTTGTGAGCGGGGCCATTGTTCTGTGGGTGAATCCACCCTGTGGACTGTTCCTGGAGGAAGGAAGGACACCCTGCCCTCTCTCTCTCCCATCATTGTTGATCTGAGCTGGGCTGGCTCCATGCAGGCGCCCCACCCACCCCACGCTTCCTCCCACCCAGCTAGCTCCAGCAAGCCCACGGCCGCATCCAAGTCCTCCAGACAGACCTACTGTAAAACTCAGCTTCCATGAGTCCTCTGCTGCTTTAGCCCCACCCACAGAGAAGAGAGACCCCGGCTCCTAATATTCTGTAAGGAGCATCTTCTGTGCCTGCGTTCAATCTATAGTAATAATAATAATGCATTGGATTTTATATGGTGCCTTTCACAACACACAGACCACTTTGGGACTAAACTGGGACTAATCCAGGACTGATAGCACCAAACCAAAATCTGAACTAAACGTGGCTAAAACTAAGACCAAACCAGGACTAATACAACACTAAAAGGACCTGAAATACACTGTGTACTTGTAAGCAGCTTGCCTTTACTGGAGGAACTCAGATTTCTCACATGTCAAATTTAGAATAATCTAAAAAAAAAGCTGTGAGAAAAAGGTACAGGAAACAGCCAAAGACCTCCACCCAAAACAAACAATGTATGTCAGCAACTGTTAGGAATTTAACATGTATTGTCATGTATTTTATTAGTCTAATCATAACTGTTGCCATGGTGATTTGTAATGAGCTACTGCTGCATAAAACTGCCTCGTGCCTTTTCATCAGTATTTTCTGGACTACCTGTAAAATCTCTACAACAAATATGGTTACAAGCTCGAAATGCAGGTATAGAGCAGAGGAACTGGAGGAGCAGAGTTTGGGGTACTCAGCAGAGCAGAGGACCTGGAGGAGCAGAGTTTGGGGTATGCACCAGATTAGAGGACCTGGAGGAGCAGAGTTTGGGGTACTCACCAGAGCAGAGGAACTGGACGAGCAGAGTTTGGGGTACACCCCAGAGCAGAGGAGGAGCTGTGGTACTCACCAGAGGAGGAGAGTGGTCGGGGCACTGAGAGGAGCTGAACAGGTGATTGGTAGGTACTCACTTCACTGCGAAACACTGCCACTCTAGATGTTCTGCTAGAGTGGCAGTGTTTGGGGTACTCAGAAGCAGAGTTTGGAGTACTCACCAGAGGAGCAGAGGAGCTGGAAGAGCAGAGTTCGAGGTACTCCTGTCCTGTCCATCCTGACGGCCCTCACTGTGGGTACTCAGAGTGTGAGGAGAAGAGACATGAGGCGAGTTCTGGAGCTGTGTGGGTGTTTTCAGAGGAAGGAAGGGAGGCTCCAGCAGCAGGCCCTCAAGAACTCCACCAGAGTATACACACAGTCACACACGTCTCTCTCTCTCTCTCTCACACACACACACACACACACACGCATACGCACACACACACACACACACATTTCTCTCTCACACACACGTCTCTCTCTCTCTCACAAACACACACACGTCTCTCTCTCTCACACACACACACACATACACACACACACACACTCACTCACACACACACACACACACGCACACACACACTCACACACATACGCACACACATACACACACATTTCTCTCTCACACACACGTCTCTCTCTCTCACAAACACACACACGTCTCTCTCTCACAGACACACACACACGCACACACACAAACACACATGTCTGTCTCTCTCTTATTCCACCTGCTGTTCATGGGAGACAGTGTTGGGAAGGACACTTTGAACATTCACCTAGTTACAGAAATTACTTTAGAGTAGGGTCAAAAGTATTGAAAATCAGATAAGAACCATTACTAAAACTAGTTTCAAAACTAGATAGTCATTTTTCGCAGGTATCGATCCTAAAAAAATCCCATTCACAGGACAGAAATGAACCTTTCCTGAATGTCTTTAGAATGATGTTGAGCTGTATCAGAACAAGTATAAGAGCAAATAGACTAGTATACACCCATGGACCACTATGGAACCTACAGGACCACTGAGGGAGTACACACATATAAGAACACATGGGAACAGAATAGAAAGTACTACTATTTAATGTTGAAAATCACATTCTATTGTCTAAATTAAGAGTGTTTTTATTATCATCATGGTATCAGAATCAACATTAGTATCGAGTCTTATTACTACTAGGTCGTCTACTACTACTACTACTACTAGTTACATCCTGGTAGTTACATCCAAACTCTGGATGCTACGATTATATTCAGTCAATGGGGACACACAGCTTAAACCTACTTTATTTGTCTGATCTGCAGTATGCTACTGAAATATGAGATAGTAGTTATTTCCAGCGGACCTAAACAGTAACAACATGCAAACTCCCCACAAACTCCAGTTCAAACAATGTGGGGATCGAACCATGCACCTTCTAGTTATGCTCCCTCCCACTGTTGCGGCTTGTGCCAAGCAACTTCCGGCTACAAAGCGAAAGTTCCAAACAGCGCCATTTTCTGTGCAGTTTGCGCCTTCTTCAGAGTCGCATCGGAGCTGAAGTGAGTCCTATCTTTCTGAGTCAGTGCGTGTGTGCGTGTGTGCGTGCGTGCGTGCGTGCGTGTGTGTGTGTGTGTGTGTGTGCAGGTAGTCCCGTGCGCTATGGTGCCACCATGGTGCGCCAGAGCGGTAGAGACGTACGCGCACTCGGGCACACGAGCATCTAACTGCGAGATGAATGAGAGAATGAGCAGGGACCTCTCTGCACAGCGGTCAAAGGTCCTATAGTACGCAAGACTGACTCTTGTTACCTAGTCAAAAGCATATCTGGAGTTGTGTTTTGCTTCATTCACACATGTTTGAGTAACCCTTTATTACTCGCCTGTCTACATCTTCAAAGCTCAAAACGCTCTGTTCCACCTTGTTTTCAAGCTACGTTTTACCTTTAGTTCAGTAGAAATGGGCAATTTCTGGGCTGAAATCATCCAAATGATTCTAGTGAATGTGTAGGTAGTTTAGAAACACAGTGGAGCACTTCCTGTATTACCACATGACATCACAAGGTGAAAGAAAGCGTTTTCTGTTTGAAAGAAGAACTCAGCCTAAATATGCAGAGTTTGTGTGTTAGACATGTGTGAATGAAACACAACTCCAGGCATGTTTGTGATGAGGACACATTATAACAGATCAGAAAATAACGTAATATGGACCGTTTAACGCAAAACACTGCATTCCCACGGTCAAACTTCTTTTATCTTACAAAGGTGTAGGTCACTCATATTTTTCCCAGATCACATGACCACAAAGACCCACAAGTCATTGGCTTTCAGAAGCAAAACTAATTCATATTGGGAGCATTGCAATATGTTGTTGCCTCCTCAAAAATAGAACTGGAGTGTTTTGTTTCATTCACACATGTTTAACACACAAACCCTGAATATTTAGTTATTCTCTTAAACAGAAAACACTCCATTGTTGTGATGTCATGTGGTAATACAGAAAGTGCTCCACTGTGTTTTAACCTCCATGTCATTTCAGCCCAGGAACTGGCAATAAAGATAGAAGGAGCTGTTAGCTTGAAAACTACATGACATCACAAGTTGAAACAGAGCATTTTGAGCTTTGGAGATGAGTACTCAAACACATGTGAATGAAACAAAACACAACTCCAGGTATGTTTTTGAGGAGGTGACAATATTGTAACATGGCTTCAAGTTTAAAGAGTCAAAATTAACCCCCCTCCACCTCGTTCCTGTGGTCAGAGGGAGTAGCCATGTCGGGAGCGCAGGTACTCCTGGAGGCTCTGGAAGATCTAGAAGAGGACGACTTCCAAACCCTGAAGTGGTACCTGTCTCAGAAGCTGGTGAACGACCGCAGGCCCATCGCACGCAGCCACCTGGAGAAGGCCACACGCATCCAGACCGTGAGCCGGGTACTCTCAAGCTATGGCCCGGACACCGCTGTGGAGGTGTGTATGGACGTGCTGACCAGGATGAACAAGAGCAACTGTGCTCAGGAGCTGCAGCAGACGTATGCAGGTAGGACTCACAGCAGAGAGCACCCCACAGAAGCACCCCAGACCACAGTATAATCAGAGATTTTATCTCTTCACTGGCTGTTTTGCCAAGCATCTGGCTGCCCGGATTCATTTGAAACAGCTTTCTTTTTTTTAAGAGCTAGAAAGGTGCTGCCCCACTGTACCCTCTGACCTCCTCCAGCCTTACACCCCTGCACACTCTCTCAGGTCAGCTGAGCAGCTCCTCTTGAGTGACAGTGCTCTAGAGCCTGCACTGGTCTATTGCACCGCTACTGGTCTATTACACCTCTACTGGTCTATTACACCTGTACTGGCCTATTACACCTGTACTAGTCTTTTACACCTGTACTGGTCTTTTACACCTGTACCGGTCTATTACACCTGTACCGGTCTATTACACCTGTACCGGTCTATTACACCTGTACTGGTCTTTTACACCTGTACTGGTCTGCTATCACAACTCACTCTGCACCTGCAGTCATTATGACCAAAGTTAGAACACTAATTGGCTTTAGTTTTGCAGAAGTGAAGCCACAGTGTGGCCATTGTTTTTTGTACAAGAGTACTTCACTAAAAGCAGAGTACCTCATAGGTTCAGAATGTTATGACATAACGTAAACATAAGCTACTCTGTGTCTGTGCCATGGCTTTGTTTATGTGGTTAACATGTGTGTTTGACTCTGTAGCTCAAAAGGCATCTCGACCTGACGCTGCAGTGAGACCTGCTCCCGGTGCTCTTGCTCATCTTGGTGCTCTGGCCGGTCCTGGCTCTCTGGTTGCCCCTGGTGCTCCGGTGTCTCTGATGGCTCAGGGCGGTAGTGTGATCGTGGCCCCAACAATTACTGAAGGGAGCGCTGGAACATGGAATTTTACTATCCACAAATAAATATTTTTTTTACACCAAAAACTGCTTGTCCTGTCATCTCTGTTAACGAGCAGTTTTCTGTATCATTATTATATTATTCTACAACAGTAAAGGATATACATAGAGCCAGAAGGCAAATGCTTTATAAAAGCTAGGGCTTATGTAAAATCCCTCAGTCGTCCAGGTAGAATCCATGGCAAAAAAGGAGAAAATTTAATTTGTCAACTGGACATAGTTTATTTGGTTGAATACGTTTCGCAGCTCATCCAAGCTGCTTCCTCAGTTCTGGTCAGATGCTGGTGGACACTGCTTTATATCTGCCTGAAGGGAGGAGCTTAATTACAATGAAAATTACTCTGAGACAACACATATTTAAATACAGTTTCAGTTGGTCAGGTGATTCAATATGGAGTTGTTAACAGTTTCTGTTAGTCATGTGAGTCTATTCAATATGGAGTGGAAGTGGGAGAGTAGTTAGCATATCCATTCAGGGCCATGATGGGTGTTTTCACACCTCTGGACCTGACCTGGCTAGTCCCATTGTTTTCCCAGTTTGTTTTGATTTAGGTTTGAGGATAGAGTTATAGATGGGAGACAAATGATGTCTGAGACCCCCATTTCTGTTCAAGGAAGGATTCTCTTTCTTGACAAAAATAGCTTCTTTAACTCCCCTCTCAAACCAGTTCTTTTCTCTGGCCAAGATCTGGACCTCGCTGTCCTCAAAGGAGTGGCCTGTGGCTTTTAGGTGGAAAACCAGGGTGGGCCGCAATCTGCCGTACATCTCCACCTAAAAGCCACAGGCCACTCCTTTGAGGACAGCAAATGGGGGTCTCAGACATCATTTGTCTCCCATCTATAACTCTATCCTCAAACCTAAATCAAAACAAACTGGGAAAACAATGGGACTAGCCAGGTCAGGTCCAGAGGTGTGAAAACACCCATCATGGCCCTGAATGGATATGCTAACTACTCCCCCACTCCCACTCCATATTGAATAGACTCACATGACTAACAGAAACTGTTAACAACTCCATATTGAATCACCTGACCAACTGAAACTGTATTTAAATATGTGTTGTCTCAGAGTAATTTTCATTGTAATTAAGCTCCTCCCTTCAGGCAGATATAAAGCAGTGTCCGCCAGCATCTGACCAGAACTGAGGAAGCAGCTTGGATGAGCTGCGAAACGTATTCAACCAAACAAACTATGTCCAGTTGACAAATTAAATTTTCTCCTTTTTTGCCAAAAGCTAGGGCTGAAATTTAAAAATATAAATGATTTGGTGGTTTTCTTGGAGACGATATGATGGAATCTAGGCATGTTCATGGGTTTCTTTTTTTTTTTTTTTTTTTCATATGTTGTTTTAAATCATTGGCAACAGTCTCAATTTTCATAATTCTGAAACTCATGGATAATTCTTAACCTCTATCAATAAAAGGGGAATATTTCAAATGTCACTTTTTTAGACTATGGTGGCCGCCATAGTCTCCTATTGAAGGAGATTAAATTATTCATATAAAAATGATTTGTCCTACTATAACCTTTACAAAAAATGAAAAAAAAAAAAAGTCTTGTGACGTGGAAGTGTAGTCACGTGAGCGCTCTCACCCGGAAGCGCAGCGTGATTCACGTGACCCTGCGGCGCTCAGACTCTCGGTGCCTTTACCCGTCTGTACCCAAACATCGAGCGATCCTTTACGGACCACACACTCAGGACGGACCCGGGGACTGCTTTTGTCTCCCCTCCCCGCGTTTCGCGCCGCTCTCCGCTCTCCCCGGCCCGGAGCAAAGGCCTTCCCGCGGCTACTGCTGACGTCTCTGCCCGCACTGTTGACTTGCCCTGCCGCTGAAGCAGTATGGGACCAGGAAGCGCAGCAGCTGTCGGGCGATGAACGCACAAAGGACCGTTAAAACCACGCTTCACACGTTACACGGGTATACGTCCTGATCACAGCCGGGGTAGACGCCTGGATCCCCGCAGAGAGTGTAGCTGAAGCTCCGGAGCCGCTGGGAACACGGTCGCTTGTTTTCGCCGTTAGCATTAGCATCAGCTCGGCTAGTGCGTTAGGCTCGGGTCGCTTCGGGGGTGATGACGAGGATCGGGATGGGTCTGGCTGGAGCACAAAGGAGATGTGGGTTCGCAGCTGTGGTCATCTTCATGCTGACGATGGAGTGCACGGCTCGGATACACAAGCTAACGCTCAAGGTAAACTCCGCGGTGATGGACGGTTCGTGTTGACAGGCTGATCTGTTAAAATGTCCTCTGTGTTCCACGGCCGTGGCATGGACTTTACCTTTACAGTATATATATTCATGCATTCAATGTTTTTATCTTTTTGTCACTTAAATACTCTTAACATTGCATTTTTTGTTCACTTCACACTTGTAGCTACAGCTGCCCTGGGGTAGAATGACACAAACAAGGCTGCCAGTCTGCGCCATCGGCCTCTCAGACAACCACCAGTCACACACACGCACACGCACACGCACACACACACACACACACACACACACACATCACATTCAAGTGTGAATTATGAGTTTAAAGGTCCTGTATAACACAAAATGGATTCCTGTGAGCTTCAAGCAATGTTGTTCTCTCCTCAGCAACAGACCTGGAGTTGTGTTTTGTTTCATTCACACATGTTTGAGTAACATTTTATTATGAGCCTACATTCCCAAAGCTCAAAATGCTCCGTTCCACCTTGTGATGCCATGTGGCAGTAGTTTTCAAGTTAACAGCTCCCTTCTCCCTTTGGTTTAGGTGAGATCGGCAATTCTAGGGCTGAAATGATCCAAATGTTTGTAATGAAGCTGTACAGAATTTAAAAACACAGTGGAGCAATTCCTGTATTACTGTTGTATTGTTGTGTTTTCTGTTTAAGACAAGAACTCGCTTTGCAATTTGCAGGGTTTGCGTGTTAAACGTGTAAATGAAACCCAACTCCAGGTCTATTTGTGATGCGGAAATAACTTTATAACATAGATCAGAAAATAGTGTAATACGGTCTTTTTAATTTGCATATTTACATATAGATACACATGTTTTATTTTTAAATAATTGTTTTTGCATGAAGTAGAGTGCTGGTGTGGCACTTTGAGGACAGGCTGGGCCAGATTATAGACACTGAAAAGTTTTAAACAGCGGCTTTTTAGTCTACTAATTGTTCAGCAGGACATGTCTGTAGCTGATCAAGAATTTCTCTAGCACACTACAGCCCTAGAGATAGTAATTTGCATTGTACATTATCATTATTGCTTACAAAGGGTGTGTTCACCCTTAGACGCACATTATAATTGGAACTTAATCCAGAACTAAACCTGGACTGGACCAAACCCAGACCGAGCCTACAGCAGGACTAAACAATGCTTTAAAAATGCTGTGTGTAAAAATGTGTCTGTAATGGTGTCATTACAATAAAAAGATTTCCAACACTTTTTTGATACTAAGGAATTCACTCAATATTTGATACTGACTGCCACAATGAAGATAAACAAATGTTATTTTTTCAGTAATAGAATGTAAATTTTATATACAAAATAATTATACTTTTTATCTTAGCGTGAGGTCTTGTATTCGTTCTGGTAAAACTCAAAATCATACTTAAACTGGAAAGCTCTGCTCGAATGATTATCTAGTTTCAGTATTATTATATGAGATAACTGCACAAAACATGACTACACTACTCCTAAAGGTTTATGGTAAAACAGGACTATGGATCAGTTTGTAGTAAAGTTAAATTGCATAATTTGGGGAAAATAATCAAATTGTGCCTACATATTATACCCAAAAGTATTGGCAGAGCTGACGGGCTTAAAAAACCCATATCAGTCCATCTATCATTAGTATGTGATTTTCGATACTTTTGACACTCCTACTCTCTAATATGATGTTTTTCTGTTTTAGAATGAAACGCGCTTCCTGGTCCAGCTCAACACTTTTGGTTTCTATGCCAACGGGACCCTGGATGTGAACCTGACAGCGCTGAGCTTCTCTGAGCAGCAGGTCAACCACCTGGTAAGACACCGGAACACAGAGCACAGAGCACAGTGGAGCACTTCCTGTATCACCACGTGGCATCTCAAGCTGTGTTTTCTGTTTGAGAGAAGAACTCAGCCTAAATCTGCAGGGTTTGTGTGTTAAACATGTGAATGAAACAAAACACAACTCCAGGTCTGTCTGAAATGAGGAAACTACATTATAAATGCATTTAAATCTTATCCAAATAAAATCAATTTCACACAGTTATTTTCTTTTTTCACATAAATGTGTAAATGTTAATACATGTGCTTTACTACAAATTAGGGATGCACCGATCCTGCTTTTTCAGTTCTGATACCAATATCAATACTTTGGCTTTTGGTATCTGTCGATATCCAGTATTAACTGATGCCAGTTAACTTACTACAAAACTAAGCCATCTGTGCTATTTATCCAGCAAGTAACTGCTGAACAGCTTTGTAGGAATAAAAGTTTAAACATTATGACATGTTCTAGGTAAATAGTAAATTACTAGTAAATAAAAGGCCCAACCATGATATCGGCTGAACTAGTATCATGGAACCAATACCCGATCCCCCAAAACTACAATAAGACATCTCGTGGTACATTAGCTTTAGCAGCACATAATTGAATTGATTCCAGACTTAGGTCATAGTATTTGGAATAAAATCAATTGTAGTGAGATTTGTTTTGTATAGAAGAAAATGTAACAGTAGCTGCTGTACTGTAGTAAACACTCAGTTGGCTCAGTGTCTGTCCAGTGACCTGAAGGTTGGTGGTTCGAATCCTGCTCTCAGCATCATTGGCAGAGCGGTCAGATCAACTGACCCACAGGTTGGTGGTGTGATTCCAGCTCCCAAAGATGAATGCTGTCGTTGTGATCTTGGGCAAGACACTTAACCCACCTTACTCCTAGTGTCTGCATACACTAAATGTGTGTGTGAATGGGTGAGTGGTTCTCTGAAAGCGGATTAAGCCTTTGAACAGCACTATAAAAATGTGACCATTTACCATTTAGATGATGGAAGTCAAAACATACGGTTCAGTTGAATTCAGTTTGTTTTGGCACTGGCCAAAATCAAAGAGCCGTCACCTCAAAAGGCCACAGGTTTGAGAAGACAAGTTAAAGGCACACTGCTTGTTTTTTACTGTCTTTAAAAAAAAACTTGAAAAACAGACCTAGTTTAGTAGTAGTAGTGACCGCTGTTCCATTTGAGACCACATCCTCACATTCTCCTATCACAAAACTATTACTGACCCCTGACCTCTGATCCCTGACCCCTAGGCATGTTGCATAATGAATATTGAGTCCTTCATTGAGTTTTGATCAGTGGATTGAATTGGGCTATGGAGTGAGGATTTTGTCTATGAAGTAGAAATCAGATAGATTATTTATTTTGCTTTTATTATGTCTGCACTTTAAACTTGTCCTAACCAGACTGTGTCCTGCAGGTGGGGTTCAGCCTGTCCAGGTCTCGTGTGAGCGGCGTCCTGTCCTACACAGTGAGTACACTACACTACATCTATGTCATAAGTACATACTTAAAGGGAGTATTATTGTACCTGTGGTGCATGTAACCACACCAAACTTGAACATGTCTTTTTCTCAGGCCGAGGAGACGGACAGCTGTCCTCTGACCGTCACAAAGTCCACCAACAACGAGCCTCTCATCCTCTTCCTGCTGGACATCCCCTCACAGCGGTCAGTCTGCTCTTCTGCACCGTACACACACCAGAGACCTGAGAGAATGGAGCCCAAATAACAGTCAGAAAAATCCCACAGGTTTTCATGTGCTTGAACCAAGCTTCTTAGAAATTCTCAAACCAAAGCTATACTGAGTTGAGTTCTACACATTAACAATCTGGGATGTTTCTCTCTGAAAGTGATCGGAAAATGCATAACGCCATGATAATTATTTGAATTTGATTGGTGTCACAACAATGGGACAAGCCGAAAAATCAAACTTTAGTTACATTCGATTGAGACAGATATCTTCTCTGTCCACAAATGCACAAAGCTCTTCCCTCTGCACATTTTTCACAAAAGTAGTCCTGTAGTATTGATGCTAAAATAGGTTGAAGTACGTCTGTGGGCGTCACCATGTTTGTTTTTGGTTCATTTGGCCGTTTTGCCTTTGGCTTCCACACAAACCTCACTGCTGCTCTGTGATTGGTCTTGACATATCTTGACATATGCCCACTGTAAGGTACAGCGGGCATATGTCAAGATGGATTCTCGTGAGTTTGTGAACTCACAAATATCGTGAGAATCTATCTTGCTGTGCAAGGTTTACTACTCTCTTGTGGTCTGAGATCGACTAGTGGCCGCTCCAGGTATTGCAGCTCCTGGGGGCTCCTGACAGAATTCACCCCCAGAGCGCAATGCATTTATTTGAATTCAAATTGCCCGTGTTAAGTGGACAGGGGATTCACAGCTTTCACAAAGGGCTGATTTTCTAAGGATTCTTCTTTATTTTCACAACATGAACGTTGAGTCAGATTTTAATTTTTATGTCATCACAAATTATGTATACTTAGTATTTGTCATATTGCCATTAAGAGGTACTCGAGTCCTCTTCTGCTTTTGAGAGTTCACACTTCATTGTGACTGGGTAACAACTAACTTGTTGTTGCTGTTGTTCCAGAGTCAATGTGAATGTCATGGGAGCACAAGACAACATCCTGACCGGGCGCACAGTGGAGCCAGGTGGGCTCAGACCTGCACACTCTTCTCTGTTCTACAATCAGACTTTTAAACATGTCATTTTTACTTTAGAGAAAAGATCCAAACGAGAGGACAATGCACAGCACCCTCAAACAAAACAAACTGCAGGCAAGTCTGTGACCACCACCGCACAGAAGAACCAGACAGCAGAGAAGGTGGTGAAACCAGAGGAGAAGGGAGAGACGGGAGAGAAGCCGGAGAAGCCGGAGAAGCCGGAGAAGCCGGAGAAGCCGGAGAAGCCGGAGGAGAAGCCAGAAGCTAAAGACACAGCACAGAGCCCAGTGGAGGGGGTCTCTGCTGTGGAGGTTAGTTAGCTGTCACTAGTATTAGGAAATTATTTTCATTTTAAATTCCATAAACATAACCTAACTGTGTCCCCAGAAACAAGGTAAATATATATGATCATATCAGCTATAGCTTTTACTGGTAACAGTTGTAATGCTGTTTTATTCTACATTACAAAAACATTGGACATGATCCCCAGTTGTTTATTTATAATTGTTTTAGTTTTCAAGATGATTATCCAATCAGAAAACAGAATGAGCCTCACATGAGTCTCTCATTTGGGTTGTCAGTTCCAGTGTTGAAATCCAGTTGTTTTAAACCTAACCATATACTGAAAATGAGAAAAACTTGGATGTGTCCTCGATCTGCAGGTTAAGGCTTTGGCAAGCCAGGTTCAGTTGTGACTGTAGAACCTTTTTAAAAACTTTAAGTGTGCAGTCTACGAACAGCTCCTTTAACACTTGTAGTGAGCCAAAAAAATCCCTAAAATATCAAAAGAAAATTCTGGTTAAAAAAACAAAACAAAACACCGGGATACCCAACTTTTATTTCATAAAAGAGTATATTTTGTTTTTGTTTTGTTTTCCCATTGAGTATATTGTAAAGCCTGTGAACAAATAACAGTTTTGTGTTGTCCATCTAACAAAAAAGCATGTTGGCTGTGTGAGGGCTGTCCACTAGGACAGTTTATGCATGATGGCACTACCAGCCTTTTCAACCTCAGTATTTTCTGTGCTAACCTGGGGCCCATTCACATATTAAATAAAAACTTTGTAATATTTGAGGCCATCAAGGAGGTGCTGGCAGCCCTATTATAGGCCCTGGCTCTACAGTTGAGAACTTTCAGTGGTTTCAGTTTCCTGCCAGGGTTGGTGAACACAACAGGACACAACATCTGAGATCCTTGTGCAGACCCTAAAGTCTTCATTTTCATCCTGTACATTCCCTGTGAATATTTGTACTTACTGTGCTTTCTGCTCACAGCTTTCAAATGGAAAGCAGTTCTCTTTGGCTCTGGGCAAAGTGGACAACTCCTACAACTTCAGCGTGAGTACCTCCACCTCTTCCTGCTCCTCTCCTCCTACTCTTCTCTGCTCCTCCCTCCTCCCTCCTCCCCCTTCCTCCTCTCTCCTCATCTCTCTTCCACCTCTACTCTCTCTTCCTCCTCTCATCCTGCCACTGACTGATCTGGCTGATCTAATAGTGACTGTGTGCTCCACAGTTCCATCTGAAGGTTGGGACTTTGGCTCAGGGCCTCTACAACCTCAACTTCCACTACTGTCCCAAGATGCTGCCAGGCCTGCCCTACTCGCTCAGTGTAAGCAGACTGTCCACGCTAGTCATCTTTAGGCAGCTTTAGTGCAAACTAGGTCAATTACAGCTTTGTGGTCAAAAACGTGTAAAAATGGTTACCTGTTAGACCAATCACACTGCTCCTCATATGTGCTGACTCCCCTTCTCCCCCCTTCACTCTCATCTTTAGTCCTCCAGATTTATCTTACAGTTGTGTGTGCATGTGTGCTTGTGCTTGTGTGTGTGCAGGTGGAGGTGACAGAAAAGAATCCGGGGGGCTACCTGTCTGCTGCAGATATCCCACTGTCACGCCTCTACATTGGGATGGCTGGAGTCTTTTTCACTGCAGCCCTGGTCTGGGTCTACACCCTCATGAAGCACAGGTTTGTTCTGAGGATAGCAGCAGCTGATGTGGAGCTACTAAGCAGACAGAAGGGGGCTCTCTTTAGAGGGGGGCAGACAGCTCTATGGGATACTAGGGCTGAACTATTTGGGGAAAATATCTAATTGTGATTTCTTGGACAAACTTTGCGATTGTGATTAGATTTGGGATTTATGTTTAAGCAGAATGGACTTTTCAGAGCTTTAAACCGTGTTATATTGTTTCCTTTCTCATTTGTATTTGGAGTGATTCATACATGTTTGAGCTATCTTTAATGGCTTATTTTCAAGGTGTCATATTGCTGATCAATTCCTGTTTTCACTGGTATATGCCCACTGCTCTCTACTTACTTTGTTCTCCAAATGTATTTTCTTAATCGGTGTTATGCATAGGGTTACACATTTCAGTACACATTTCTAAAAATCCACTGCTCACTAGTGTGATGTGGAGCTAAGTCTTTTTTAACGCAGAAGTCAACGGACTTGTTTCTTTTATTAAGTCGTTTTAGATGGATATTTTGATTTAAAATGTGCCATTTATAACATAAAGATACACGGGTGTCAGAGATTATAAGTATAGTGCAGACACAAGCACTATAGGAGATTTTCTTGTTTGTGGAGGAAATTATTGCAAATTACAGCCTTTATGATTTACTAATTGTGTCAATTCAAATTGCGAGTTTAATTCGATTTCAATTAATCTTGCAGCCCCATTGGATACAGATTTTAACATTAATGGCTCCAACATGCACTTTTACTAGTTTGTACATGTTACTACAATCACAACTGAGCCTGGGAGTCCATTATCTGTCATATACTGAGGATGTATCATTTCATAGAGAGCACATTTGATTTTAATACAAACTGCTTAGTGGTTGTAACATCTGGCAAGACTCTGTGAAGAGCTCATTCTGCTTTCTGATTGGATAAACGACGTGAGAGCCAAAACGTAGTGTCCAGTGTTTTCATGATTTGGTCAGATCTATGTGTGATCATGTGTTTTTATGGATGACACAGACTTCTGCCTCGTCTCTTTTACCTCTTTATCTCTGAATACCCTGTGTGCAGGGCATGTTGTGTAAACCTGTCCGTTTACTGTTGACTACTAATCAGCACTATCTGAGGAAATCCAGGAGGAACTTTGTGACCTACTCGATCAATAACATTGGCTTCAAATGATGCGTATGCCTTGGTTTAAGGAACATGTATCATACAAAAATCAACTTTTACAAGCTTTTATATTGTTATGCATTTGAGGCTTGAGTGCTCAGAAAATCCCTGTTTTTTATGAAGGAAAAAAGATTCATGGTTTAAGATGGTTAAAAGCTCAAAAAAGTGTATTTTGTATATGTGTTCTTTAATACATACATGTGATGATTCAAAGTGTTGAGTCCATTTATTATTACAGATACAGCGTGTTTAAGATCCACTGGCTGATGGCAGCGCTGGCCTTCACTAAAGCCACCTCCCTGGTCTTCCACAGTGTAAGTATCTCAAACACACTCTGTAGTGTGTAAATATTGCTTTTCAAATGCTTTGTAGACCTAATTACCTATAAGTTAAAATGTATATTTTTAATTTAAAATGACCTTTTAAAGGTGCACTGTGTAACTTTTCTGGTGGAGGGTCTTTCACCAGCTTCTCTCCATGCAGATGTCTGGAATGTTCCACAATATGGCATAACTTATTTATCTCTACAGAGACAGTAGGTGACGCCATAGGACTAAGGTACATGTCAGATCTGTGGAGGTGAGCCCTCTCACAGAAGTTTTTGAGTCAATGAAAACCGACAAAGCAACAACACCATGGAGACAAGCAGAAGGCGGTCCCTCCACCAGAAAAGTTACACAGTGCACCTTTAAAAATCCCTGTACTTGATTTTCTTCCTTACATACTTGCGTAAAATATGTCTTGCCTCAGTACAGATGTATTTTATAAGCAGCTCTTGAGGTATAAAAAAATAATAAAGCTTTTTATTGTCCTATATTCAGGAGGTGCATGTTAGCATGCTAGTTGTTGTTAGCTTTACCATTATGGCAAAACTCCACTGGGGGAGTTGTAAAAAGTTTATAAACTCATGGCTGTAGGGGATCCTTTGGTCACTGTCTCTTAAATGTTTTTACTGTGTGCCTGTTTCAGATTAACTACCACTTCATCAACACAGAGGGCCACCCCATCGAGGGCTGGGCGGTCATGTACTACATCACTCATCTGTAAGTATCTCTGCTCTGGAACATTGTGAGGACACGTCTCCTCCTTTATGCGCTGTGTTTGTCCTTAGGCTGAAGGGGGCGCTGCTGTTCATCACACTGGCTCTGATCGGCACAGGCTGGGCTTTTGTCAAGTACATCTTGTCAGATAAAGAGAAGAAGATCTTCATGATCGTCATCCCTCTGCAGGTATGTGACCACAGAACTAAACACTTCTCTTTAGTGCCAAAAAACAAGTGCTATTTATTGCAGTACTGCTGTTGGGCCCTTGGGCAAGACACTTCACTTTTTGTATCAAAGTAAATGGCAAAAATGTACTGTGCCTGTCATTGGGCAACCCTTGAAATGAATACTACAAACTGGTTGGACATGGCCAGGCTTTAACTGTGGTTTCTTAAAGGGGCGTGTCTGTGCTACATGCTCATCAGGAAAGGGGCGTGTCTGTGCTACACGCTCATCAGGAAAGGGGCGTGTCTGTGCTACACGCTCATCAGGAAAGGGGCGTGTCTGTGCTACACGCTCATCAGGAAAGGGGCGTGTCTGTGCTACACGCTCATCAGGAAAGGGGCGTGTCTGTGCTACACGCTCATCAGGAAAGGGGCGTGTCTGTGCTACACGCTCATCAGGAAAGGGGCGTGTCTTTGCTACACGCTCATCCGGAAAGGGGCGTGTCTATGCTACACGCTCATGCTATAGTGATCTATAGTACCCTCTCTGTGTCTGTCCCAGGTGCTGGCGAACGTGGCCTACATCATCATCGAGTCGACGGAGGAGGGCTCCAGTGAGTACTCCCTGTGGAAGCAGATCCTGTTCCTGGTGGACCTCATCTGCTGTGGAGCCATCCTCTTCCCTGTCGTCTGGTCAGTCTGCTCCTCTCTCTGCTCCTCTCTCTGCTCCTCTCTCTGCTCCTCACTCTGCTCCTCACTCTGCTCCACACTCTGCTCCACACTCTGCTCCACACTCTGCTCCTCACTCTGCTCCTCTCTCTGCTCCACACTCTGTGCTACACACTCTGATCCTCTCTCTGATCATCTGCTCTTCTCTCTGCTCCTCACTCTTATCCTCTCTCTGCTCCTCACTCTGATCCTCTCTCTGCTCCTCACTCTGATCTCTCTCTGCTCCTCACTCTGATCCTCTCTCTGCTCCTCACTCTCATCCTCTCTCTGCTTCTCACGCTGATCCCCTCTCTGCTCCTCATGCTGATCTTCTCTGCTCCTCTCTTTGCTCTTCACTCTGCTCCTCTCTCCGCTCTTCTCTTTGCTCTTCACTCTGCTTCTCTCTGTGCTCCTCTCTCTCCCCCTCACTCTTCTCCTCACTCTTCTCCTCACTCTTCTCCTCACTCTTTTCCTCACTCTTTTCCTCACTCTTTTCCTCACTCTTCTCCTCACTCTTCTCCTCACACTGCTCCTCACACTGCATATTTGTCATGTGTGCAGGTCCATTCGTCACCTGCAGGAGGCATCCAGTACTGACGGCAAGGCTGCAGTCAACCTGGAGAAGCTCAAGCTCTTCAGACACTACTATGTCATGGTAACAGTGTACTACATCATGGTAACTGTGTACTATGTCATGGTTAGAGATGGACCGATATATCAGTTGGCCGATATTTGCACTTTTGTAGTGTTTCGGCTATCAGCCTTAAATCTCCAACATGCTGGGTAAAATAAAAATAAAAGCTTGACTTGAACTCTTTAGTGTGAAGAAATAACTTTACAAAATGTCATTGCACACCTCTTAAAGGTTTGTGGTGAAAAAAGGGCTGTGGGTGAGTGTGTAATAAATTAAAATTTAATAATTTGGGGAAAATAATCCAAATGTGCCCTAAATTTCAGCCCAAAAATATCAGCAGAGCTCATCAGCCATTGCTTTCTCTGGATTCTAAACAATCGGAATCAGCATTGGCCATAAAAAAAACCCAAAACATTGTACTACGCCGTGGTAACAGAGGCCCTGTAAACACATGGAGGCTCTGGTGTGTGTTTTACTGTTTAAGAATTGCAGTGTGTTGTGTCCACAGATTGTGTGTTACATTTACTTCACCAGGATCATAGCCATTCTCCTGAAGATCACCATGCCTTTCCAGTGGCAGTGGTGCTATGAGGTATGCCAGTGTTTGTGACTTTAATCATGGTTTGAATCCTAAAACCTCTCCTGGATTCAAAAGAAAGGCTTTAAAGGAGATATATGATGCATGTTAACCATGTTACAATGGTGTCTTCTCATCATTATTTTACTCACAGTTGAATTTTGGTTGGTTTTTGCATGTTTGAGTGATTCTTTGTTGTCCTGAATTTGAAACTTCAGTGATCAGAATTTTTTTTTATTTTTCAACACTCTTGACCACCACAGGGTGGTGCAGAAAGCCCAGAATACATGTGTGCAGGGTCAAGTCTTTTAGTGCATTCAAGTCTTTCAGAACATTCCCATCTGACATCAGGAGTGATGAGAATGAATCATTTGCAAATTTCATTTTCACCTACCCCCTATCCCTGCCCACATGGTTGTACGTGGTTGTGGTTGTTTGACTTGTGTTGTAGGAGAAGTACCAGGAACTTTTGGTGGCTTTATTCTGTGAAGAACTGTTGCCCTCTGCTGACAGTAATATAAAGTAAAATTAGCAGCTTCAAAACATGATGTAAGCAGCAAAATGCTTTATAGTGAATACATTACATTACTAAAAAAAAAGTCTGGACTTTAAACCAGGTTTGAAAGTCCTGACCTGAGGATTAGCACCTCGTGGGAATATGTGAAAGCGGGGCAAAGGTGCACCAAGCCGAGCAGCCCTCTGTGGCACTGGAGCTTGATCAAAGAGCATGTCTTCTGTGTGTTCTGACCCTGGTGGACCTCTCCTCTCTGTGCAGTTCCTGGTGGAGGTGTCCACTCTGATCTTCTTCGTGCTGACTGGGTACAACTTCAGACCAGCCTCCAACAACCCGTACCTCCAATTACCCCAGGACGAAGAGGACGAGGACATGGACCAAATGTAATCACACACACTATCCACTGCTAGGTCCCCCTGTCCCTCACTACCGTGAACTGAGCACTGGAGGAAAGGGAGGAGAGGAGAGGGGAGGAAAAGAGAAGAGCAGGAGAGGGGGAGGAACAGGAGAGGAGGAGGAGAGGGGAGGAAAAGAGCAGGAGAAGGGAGGCGATGGGGCTGGCAATCTTAACAGTCTTAGCCTTTTTACTTAATTTATTTAAACTGTAATAAACACAATCATAAACTGTTCTCTGGACATGTTAAGATGTTCAAGTACCAGTGATACAGATTGTGATATTCACAAACATTCAAGTGAAACAACTAATTGATAAATAAATCTGAGGTTAGTTGATTTGCACAATGGTAGTTGCAGCCCTACTCTACTACAACCAATGCCATTATTACTTGAATGGTGCTATATTTATTGGCCTGTACTGATATATTTGTGTATATCAGTTATCCTAGTATTATGAGCTGTCACATCAAGAATTAACTTCTCTATCTATTCCCTCTTCATTTTCAAACAAGTCCTCCTCTCCAGGCTGCTGCTCAGTCTGACCTTTAAAGCTTTCTCCCATGTTCAAATGTTGTTCCCTTGTCTAAAACTTGACTCAAAAGGTTTAGTGTCATCCATGCTTGTTTGAGTGATCTAGTGATCTCTCTCCTTTTTATAGTTACCTAGGTATGTTCCTGTACAATGCTCCACAAAACAGTACAACTGATGAGATGTGCAGTAGTTTCATTAGCGGGATACACGCTGATTGTGTTGTGATAGTGCTCTGAAGGGGGAGCATTTTCTAAACAATAAAAGATGACGTGGTGATCTAAATATGTTATGTGTTAGCAAATAATATTCCATAGACGTAAAATAACCCCTCTATAGTCAGAAGAGGTGCACGTAATAAAGTGTGGGGTGAGTGTGTGCGCCCCCTAGCTGACACCCCTCTCTCCTCCTCCCCATGTGCAGAGTGACTGAGTCCGGAGCACTAGAGGGCATCTCCCATGTCAAGAAGACCTCCAATGGGCGTGACCGCCAGAGGGAGTCCACGCTATGAGCGAGAGTCCTGACCTGGGGGAGGAGAGGTCCGGATGTCCCCCTCCCCTCTGAGACTCTGGTGCAGTGGTGATGTGTCCACTGTCTGACTATGCAACACACTCCACCGGGCTCCCCAGTGCTACGTGTGGATGGACAATAGAGACGCGACTGCCGCCATCTTGAATCTTTTCTTCATCTCTCTCGCTCACTCTCTCCAAAAATGACTACACTGCAAAAAAGTTTAAATTCAGAATATTCGTCTTGTTTTGAGTAGTCACAACTGTTTCCATGGTGATTGCTTAATACACCTATTGATACTTTGCAGTGACATCAGGCTGGGGGTGTTCTACATGTGTATCTATTGGCGGAATGTTCAGCAGTTACCATGGTGACACAATGCACACATTTGCAAGCACAGAAAAAAGAAAAAAATGAGCTTGTGATCAATACGAGCGTTCATGATCTTTTTTTAGGTGTTTCATTTTCAAGGAAAAGGTGAGAGTGACTAAATGAAAAGCTCTTAGCTAATGCTAGCTAGCTTGTGACTGTAATTTTATGTGTGAGAAACACACACATCATCTTGGCTTCAAACTCCTAAGAAATGTTGATGAGTTCAGCTGCAAAGTATGAATATGCTCCAACACTCACACACACTCAACACTCACACACTCTCCTGCCATTGGCCGGCCTCAGTCATGCTCTGAGTGAGTGACAGGTGGATTTAACCAATCACAGTGAAGATACATATTCGAAAAGAACTATAAAGCAACATGGAACAATAACGGTACAATATGTAACTTTTCTGTTGGCACTTTCCTGGTGCTTGTCTCCATGGAGATGTTGCTTTGCCTGAAATGTTCCATGGTGTGGCATTTAACCTCTCCATCTTGCATTTACTGTGAGCTGGGTCACCTTTAGACAAGAGGCGCTGGACATTATTTTTACTGCCTTAAAAATGTGGAAAAACAGAACTAGTTCATTGTAAACAGTTTGCAGTGGTCCAAAGTTCTTCCTCACTTTCCTTCTGCATTCAGAGCGTCCTAAATACTCACCACAATGAGTTTTTAAGCGCTTTCACAACCTTCAGAGACCAGTGTGGCATTATGCTGTAACTTTAATGCTAACAACAACTAGCATGCTAACCACGACTACTGGCCTTCTTTTAATGACTTGTATCTCCATGGATACAAGATGGCAGTTGACCCTCCAACAGAAAAGTAACATAGTAACAGTTTTTACTTTTGTTACTTACTTCATCTGTTCTAGTAAGATCTACTCAAACCCAGATGGACGCTGTGAATGGGCGTGACCTGAGCTCACTTTTGCAGTGTAGTAAACAACATGGCGGCTGGGGGCGTGGTCTTTGCGGTACCCCTCCTGAGCTCTGCGTTTGTGAGTTTTCATGACAGACTTTTTCTGCTCAGGTCAACTCTTTCTAAGTGGACGTGTAGTTAGTGCACAGTGTGAACCTTATGGCCTATACAACATATGTTTCTTTACACTTAATCAGGGCTGCACATATGTGGAGATGGCTCATGTTTCATACACTATACAATACATTTTTGGACAAATAAGCGCGAGTAAGTTATTGTTATGTAAATTCCTTTATTTGAATCTTGTGAAAATTGAAACCTTGGTGATGGGCGATAAGTATATTGTTTACTAAATGATTTACATAGTTTTTGTTAATGACAAAGCGAAATTATAATATTGAGTGTATTGTGTTGTAATAAGAAAAAAAAAAAAAAAAAAACCTTGATGAGATAGAAAAATCCAATATTTCTGCACTGCCGTGTTGTTAATTTTACAGTCCATTCACTTCACCTCAACCGAGACATTTATAGGCACATTTTAGCACATTTTAATTTACAATTTTATTTACAACAATCTAATTTTTTACAATCTCGCATTTTTGTCAGAGACTAAACCAGGACCAAAACTTCATTGGAGCAACATAAGAAAGATAATAACTGGAAAGTGTTTCTTTTAAAGAGGGGGTGTTATGCAAAATCAGCCTTTTGGAGCTTTCTCCCATAATTTCTCCCATAATTTAGAGATATCTTCCAGGACCTATTTGAACCCTCTTTACAGTTACCAGTACAGGCCTGTACAAGGCTCCGCCCACAAGTCACCCATTCTCCTGCACAGCCATTTATTTTTTTTATTTTTTATTTTTTAAATAAATGTAGAAAAGCATGATACAAAACAATACACTACAACTTCACAAACCTGATGCAATAAAAGGTAAAGTGATGTTAGCCGTTGTACCCCATAGAAGTGTTATATTCCCTCTTTAAGGATTTGAATTTCCAACACTGGTTTTAGGCTCTGTTTGGAAACACTGGTGGAAATCCTAAAATAACTCTTAATCTGTAGTTTTGGTGATGAGTTGGTTGTATTGGCTGAAATGGCACAAACCATAACTCTGCAGGATATTGTGCAGCCCTACATTTGAATTCTACTTCTACTGGTTGGATTCAGTATTAAACCTATGGCTGTTCTTTCGACGTTTCTGTATCATTTCACCTTCAGCCCGTTCACTGTCGTTCTTTTTGGCGTTTGGACTCAGTTCGCAATGGCACACTTTGGAACTCTTCGTAGTTGTTCTAACTTTCTCCAATCACATCATACATACAGCACAGGTGAAGTGTATTGCCCGAGGAACGGAAACCTGATTATTATTGTTGGGTTTTAGACGTCTACAAACATTCTCTTAAGCGCTGCTTTTAGTTTATCTGTTCACATTTCAGTCTTCTCTCAGCGCTTATTCTTCTCTGTTAATAAAATGCATTATAATGCAATTTTTATTTTATTTTTCATATTTGAGTTTCATTCAGACTTGATCAAAGGAGTTTCAATAGCCACACATCAGATCAGTGCTTGACAACTTAATACAAACCAACTCAGAAAATCTTTGACTTTCTATGTTTTACTTTGCTTGAAATGTTTTGCAGTGTGGCATTAAATGTTTTGCCTAATCAGTGATAGTGTTTCTGTTGGTTTCTACTGGGGGGGTTGTATCAGAAACACCTGTCTGTAATCAGGGCAGTCCTGTGTGGTGTCACGTACTTGCTGTTGCCACTGAAGCCAAAAAAAAAAGAACCCAAAAGCTGCAAATTGACCTAGTTTTTACTAAAATTGCGAAAGAACAGAAAAAAAGAACTAGAAACAGTAGATAATGCTATTCAAACATTGTATACACAGTTTAGTAGTGAAAAAAATTGATTTAGTGTTTAGTTGCACTTTAATGCCATACTGTGAAACATTCTATACAAAGCAATGACATTCCAGGACAACAAGCAGGTGGCAGACCCTCCACACCAGAAAAGTTCCATAGTGTATCTTTAAAACACCAATAATTTATCGAAATTTGTCACTATAAAAAGCCTGCAGACCACATTTTGTTGTGGACCTGTTAAAATGTTTTTCTGGCAAAATTCTGTGGCTTTTTGCCTTTTTAATGTTTGGTTTGCAGTATTTTTAATCTTTTGCTGTGCTGCACTGACCCAAAGCTATGGTAGATTATTTGTCTCAGATTTTGAAATTGAAATGCTGCATTCAATTGCTGAATTTTTATTATACATTTTGAATGAGTTTTAAAAATCCAAAACATAAAATTCAGCTTTTGAATATTCAGCACAAATATTTTCAAGCCCTCTAATTAAACAGTCTAAATTCAGTGTGAAATTTGAAGTGAAAAAATTAGCAAAGATGTGGAGGTGTAAGCAAATCGCTCATGTGAATGAGGAGGACAGAGGCTGTTTCCTATTGGCCTTTCTCTTCTGTGGGCGGGGCTTATAGTTATTGAGTCAAAGAGATGAGGTTTGGATTAGGCCAATTCTGACCAATCAGACCAGCTCCCTGCAGCACTTCTGGTTGTGACTTAAGTTAGATCAACTCACTTAGGATTGATTGCTTATGCCTTGTCATGAAAATATTTGTGCTCAGTATTTAAAAGGTAATTTTTGTATTTGGAATTTTTAAACACACTGAAAATGTCTACTTAATGAAGGTGGAACCCAGACACATCCTGTTTTTTTTTTTTTTTGTTGTTGTTTTTTTTTTGCTTTCTACCAAAATTATGCCTGAAGAGGTTTTGGATTACTCAAACCATGCATGTTTGAGTAATTTACAGATCTCTCCCGAGCCCTATTCAAACCCTCCTTATGGTTAGCAGTACGAGCCTGTACAAGGCTCCACCCACAAGCCTACATCACCCATGCTCCCACATGACAATTCTCTATAAATACACAAAAACATGATACAACTACATACTACTGTACACAGTAATTGACACGTGAAATCCAGAATAGAAATAATTCAAACATGTTTCTGTCAGTTATAAAAATCAAAGTGAAAAATTCCACAGTTTTTAAAACCCAAAATGTGATGACACAAATGACCGCTTTACGCGTTTTATGTTCCTCTTCCTCTTGTTTTGCTCTTGATGTGATGAAGATGATGATGAAGCTTCTTTTATGAACAATGTGGCAGGCCTCCTCCTGATGTGTACATTCGAGCAGGTCACAGATGTGTAAATAATCTAATATTGGACACACAGACAGGTGCTCGGCCCTGACGCGGGGTCAGGAGACCGGGGAAGGGAGACGGCAGAGAGGGACTCCTCTGAGACGGGTTGAGACTGGGACCTGTGTGTGGATGTGGACAATAAAAGTGCTGTTTTGGAAATGTCTGTGGTGTCATTTGTCTCTTTGACTTCACAAAACAGATCTGGTTTGAGTCAAATCAAAATCACAATTTCAGTACTAATAAAGGGCAGTTACTTAAAGTCCTATATTACACAAACTTGACTAGTGAGCTTTGAGTCATTTACATGCACAGTTTGGACGGGTTTAAAGAGCCCATATTACATTATTTTCTAATCTGTTATAATGTTTCCTCATCATAAACATACTTGGAGTTTTGTTTTGTTTCATTCACAAGTTTGTCTAACCCTTTATTATTAGTCTGTCTACATCCCCAAAGCTCAAATTGCTCTGTTCCGCTTTGTGATGTCATGAAGTGGTAGTTTTCAAGTGAACAGCTCCTTTTACCTTTAGCTCAGTAGAGATTGGCAATACCAGGACTGAAATTAAATTATCCAAATGTTTCTAGTGAAGATGTATGGAGTTTAAAAACACAGTGGAGCACTTCCTGTATTACCGCATGACATCACAAGGTGGAACTGAGGGTTTTCTGTTTGTGAGAATAATTCAGTGTAAATATGCAGGGTTTGTTTGTTAAACTCCAGATGTGTTTGTGATGAGGAAACTAGAACACAGATCAGAAAATAGCGGAATACGGGCCCTTTAAATTCGCCTAAACTGTGCGTGTAAACGGTTGGATTATGGCTGAGGAAAAATACTGTTAGAATAAATCTTATACAAGTTACTTTTGTAGGCTAGGGGTTAGGTGCACTGCCTCTCCCCGGCTCCCCCTCCCTCTCCGCCGGCTCCTCCTCCGCGCGCCGCTCCCCTACCCATGCACCGCTCCTCACTGCAGCATCACACTGCGGTCTCCAGCCTCTCCATCCGGCCCCTGTACTCCAGCCAGGCGGACGGGACACGCGAACATGTGAGTATACCCTACTTCTCCATAACACTGACACACTCGCTTTAATAACAGGCAGTGCGCAGGCTGTTTGCGCTGCTCATGCGTCACGTTGCATCCAGGCGCAAAAAAAAAAAAAAAAAAAAAAAAAAAGTTGGAAGAATGAACTTGACGCACCAAAATCGAAAGCGAGTCTCAGCAGCCCCGGGGCTGTTCTGCTCACACTGGGGGAGTGGGCACGGACTGGCGGGCTTGGGGGTGACCTTAGCGCCGCTGTAGTGCCCGTCTCCGTCCGCTGCGCAGCCCGGAGGAGGAGGCGGAGGTGATGCAGCACTTTTGGGTTCGCTCCGATGGGATCCAGGACGTGTCCGGTTTCTCCGCAGCAGCAGCGCCGGTAGCCTCTGCGCCATGCACGGTCACGCACGGGCACGCACAGACTGACCGCGTATCCTCCTATAGCCTGGAAGTTTGCCATTATGTTGGTGCAAGTCAAATTTTGCACGTTACAGCTGAACTTTTAACAGCGCTATTTCGTGCCGGATGCGTAAATCTTCATTGCGACGCAGATCTCAAATGTTTTTAGATCTTAAAAGAAAGAAACATTACAAAACATTACAGAATAGAAATGATAAGATAAACCATGAGCCTTCTTCGATGGCCTTTTAAAGTGTGACTGAAGATAACATTTGTTGACAGTAAAAAATGTAATGTGTCAAACTGGTTTCATCACAAAACAGAGTTACGTGAGTCTCTGAGGGGTCCAAACTATGGCCCAGGGAGCAAATGCGGCCCTCCGACACTTTTTTCTGGCCCTCAAACCCTCCTGCTGAACTGTCCTGAGAAGAGCTTTTTAATGACATTTTCAAATTCTTTGTAATTCTGTCCTTGGGAGTTTCTGAGATTAAAGACGTGGCAATCTTTTTGAATGATTTACAGTATTAATAACTCTAATGCATTAGTCTTATATTGCCACCATTGTTATTCCATGCATTATTCATTCTCTCCACTCTCGGTTGTGAGGCTGCCAATCCACACCATTGGCCCCTCCGACCACCACACACATCACATTCATACTAAGCAATGTGGGTGAAGTGTCTTGCCTAAGGACACAAGGACACCTGGAATTCCCAGCATCTCATCCAAGTAATCAAGCCCAGCCCTGCTTAAAAGAGACGACCACCAGTGTGTGACCTTTAGCTGGCTTTGTGATCTGTGATCTTAGATTGGAACGCTGTGCTAACAGTTCACTGTCTCTGTCCCTCTTTGTCCTTCTGTCCCTCTCTTCCTCTGTGTCTTTTCTCCAGTCTCTTATCTGTTGTTTCTTTTCCTGTGTCCATGCAGGGCGGTGACTTGGGTGCTGTCCTTGTTGTTGGTGCTGGTGGTGTCTGCAGGAGGAAGTGTGGGGTGAGTTACTGCGTCGTCATTCTCACATATGTAATACCATCTGTCCCTGTCTTGTGTCCCCTTGTCAGTCCAACTGTCCCTGTCCTCCTGTCAGTCTATCTGTTAGTCCCTCTCTCTGATCATCTGCCCCTACATCTCTCACGTGTGTCTCTGTCCCTTCATATTTCCTGTCCTACAGTCTGTCCTTTTCAATTCAATTCAATTCAATTCAATTCAATTCAATTCAATTCAATTCAATTCAGTTCAATTCAATTCAATTCAATTCAATTTCTCTTTATTGTCACATGTGCATATACATACAAAATATATAGCACAGATGAAATTGCTGTCCTCTCCCACCTCAGTGCAAACATTTAAATGTGCCAAACCAAAATGTGCAAACAACAAAAAAAATGTGCAAACAAAGTAAACATTCAAGTGACATTCAAGTAAAACGGAATGTAAAGACATACTGGACTAGACAAAACCACAGTAGACAGAACAAAAATTGTGCAGACATTCAGGTAAACATTCAAATAGGGTGGAATCTCAGACATACTAGACTAGACAGAAACCACAAATAGACAAAACAGAATTTACAGATGAAAGTGAGGTAGTGCTAAAATATATGAGGTAGACAGTTATTGATTGTCCATATAAGTGGAAAGTGAGGTAGTGCTTCATAGTCCAGTGTTCTTAGTGGGTGACAAGGGGCTGAGGGGGGGCAGAGGGGAGAAGTGGGGGTAGGGCAGGGAGAGAGTTGAGTCTCCTGACCGCCTTTTCTGTCCCTATCTCAGTTGAGTGCAGGTGTGTCTTGCAAAAGTATGTCCCTCTATACCTGTGCCTCTCCCTGTCCTCCTGTCTGTCCCCCGGTGTGTCCCCTGTTCCTCTGTCTGTCCTTGTCCCCTGTCTGTCCCTCCCCCTGTCCCCATGTCTGTCCCTGTCCTCCTGTCCCCTGGTGTGTCCTGGTGTAAATATGTCCCTGTGTCCTCAGGCCCAGCTCCAACAGCAGTCTGTGCTCTGAGTCTCGAGAGTGTCTCCAGTACGAGTTGCTGTGTCAGACCGACGAGTACGAGGTCAGGACTGAACCAGGACTGAACTAGGACTGAACTAGGACTGAACCAGGACTAAACTTGTTCTAAAGATCACATGTTTACCTGGATGCCCTGCCCTGGTGTCACACTGCTCTGTTTTCAGGTGAGACATTACAGTCCCACGCTCTGGGTGTCCACAGACGCAGAGGCCTACTTCATGGGTGTAGGAGCAGCCATGGCCTTTAGGAGGCTCTTCCAGTACATCACCGGAGACAATGAAGGAGGTCAGCTGGCCCACTGTGTATCTGAATATGTACACAGATGTTATGTGGTACCAGTACTTGTGGTACCAGTTCAGATTATTCATAAAAGTACTAAGCTGTGCTTTTACTTGCATCAAGTAAGAGAAAAAAAACTGGGGAAACTAACAGAAACATTTCTGGAATAGGGTTCGCCACCTACTTGTGTCCATGGAGATGTTTTTGCTCTTCCTGGAATGTTCCTCATAGAGGCTTTAAAGCTACCATCTGTAATTAGACTGTCTGACTCGCCCCTGTTATATTCTCACATATCACCACTAGATGCTGTCTACGTTACTGCAGTCTGATTCCAGGTTTGATGCCAGTTTTGACCTGACAGAAGAAGAGCAGAGAGCACAGGAGAGGGGGGAGGTGCCAGGTGAGATGAGGGGGAGGTGCCAGGTGAGGGGACGGACCAGGTGAGGGAAGAGGGATCAAATAACCTTACAGAGATTGGCTTTAAACTTATCCATTTCAACAGAGACAAGCATGTGACGGCACCAGACCGTCAGATCTACAGAGTTACAGGTCAGATCTTTGGAGCGGTGAGCATGCTTAGTAAGAATGCATATTTATCAAGGTATTAGTAAATGGTTCACAGGTTTAATGCCATACTGTGGAACATTATAGACTAAGCAGTAACATCTACAGTGCCTTGAAAAAGTATCCAACCCCCTTGAACTTTTCTACATTTTCTCACATTATGACCACAAACATAAACATATTTCATTGAACCTTTGTGTGAAAGACCAACACAAAGTTGCACACAATTGTGAAGCAGAAGGACAGTCATACATGATCTAATTTTTTTTTACAAATAAAAAGCTGAAAAGTGGGCGTGCAAAATTATCCAACCCCCTTTTTTTCTGAGTGCAACACATTGCTTTTAGAGGCTTTAGAAGGATCCAATGTTGACCGAACAATTAAATAGAGTCCACCTGTGTGTAATCTACTCTCAGTAGATTACACACAGGTAAAAACCTCAGAGGTTTGTTTGAGAGTATTGGGGAGCAGTCAGCACCATGAAGTCCAAAGAACACACCATACAGGTCAGGGATAAAGTTGTGGAGAAGTATAAAGCAGGATTAGGGTATAAAAAGATTTCCAAGGCTCTAAACATCTCACGGAGCACTGTTTACACCATCATCCAAAAATGGAAGGAGTATGGCACAACTGCAAACCTACCAAGACCAGGGCGTCCACTTAAACTTACAGTCCGAACAAGAAGAGCACTGGTCAGAGATGCAGCCAAGAGGCCCATGGTGACTCTGGAGGAACTGCAAAGATCCACAGCTCAGGTTGGGGAATCTGTCAACAGGACAACTATTAGTCGTGCACTACACAAATCTGGCCTTTATGGAAGAGTGGCAAGAAGAAAGCCATAAGAAATCCCGTTTGCAGTTTGCCAAAAGCCATGTGGGGGACACAGCAACCATGTGGAAGAAGGTGCTCTGGTCAGATGAGACCAAAATTGAACTTTTTGGCCAAAATGCAAAACGCTATGTGTGGCGGAAACCTATCACTGCTCATGACTCTAAACACACCATCCCCACTGTCAAATATGGAGGTGGCAGCATCATGCTCTGGGGGTGCTTTTCTTCAGCAGGGACAGGGAATATGGTCAGAGTTGATGGGAAGATGGATGGAGCCAAATACAGGGCAATATTGGAAGAAAACCTATTGGAGTCTGCAAAACACTTGAGACTGGGGCGGAGGTTCATCTTACAGCAGGACAACGACCTCAAACATAAAGCCAAGGCTACAATGGAATGGTTTAAAACAAAACATATTCATGTCTTAGAATGGCCCAGACCTAAATCCAATCGAGAATCTGTGGCAAGATCTGAAAACTGCTGTTCACAAACGCTCTCCATCTAATCTGACTGAGCTGGAGCTATTTTGCAAAGAAGAATGGGCAAAAATTTCAGTCTCAAGATGTGCAAAGCTGGTAGAGACATACCCAAAGAGACTTGCAGCTGTAATTGCAGCAAAAGGCGGTTCCACAAAATATTGACTCAGAGGGGTTGGATAATATTGCACGCCATATTTTTCAGCTTTTTATTTGTAAAAAAAAATTTACTCATGTATGACTGCCCTTCTGCTTCACAATTGTGTGCAACTTTGTGTTGGTTTTTCACATTAAAGCTCAATGAAATATATTTATGTTTGTGGTCATAATGTGAGAAATTGTGGAAAAGTTCAAGGGGGTTGGATACTTTTTCAAGGCACTGTACATGGAGGTACGAGAGGTAGATGGCATACCATCCACCTGAAAAGTCTCATGTGAAAGATTAAATAATGCACAAAATCTGGTCTAAATATCTTTCATTTCTGAAGGAGCACTGCAAGAAATACAAATGTTCAAATCATTTCATACTGTCAACATAAAGCTTTTTGTCTCTTTTTTTTTTTTTTTTTTTTTTTTTTTTACACAAGTAAGAGTACTATTACACGGTCACATAAAGGACTCAAGTAGGAGTAAAAGTATTTTAAGGTTTGTGTCGGAAATCAAGTTACAGAAGTAAAAGTAAAATGTACTGACTATAGAGTGTATGCAGTCACGTGATAGGAAGTTGTCAATCCGCCATATTGACGGTCTAATCATGACTGACCGCCAGTGCTCTAGTGACAACAAAAAGCCGTCTTTTACTCATACTGACTTCACTAATCACCTAGATAGTAATCAGAAGAAAAGATATGAGGGCAAGCTTGCTAATCTGAACATATCGGACCCCTACAGTGTGCCCCAGGTCCTTTTTACAGCCCTAACAGCGGTGTATTCTGTCCCAGACCTTCAGTGGCCAGATATTTACAACTATAAATTTCCCATCACACTTCACCGGGGAGTATAAATTTATAGTTTTCATATGGCTAATTATTAACCATTAAATGAATAATAAATAAATATATAATAATACAAACATACACTAGAAAAGCACTCAGAGAGCGCAGACCTCCGCCAAGCCCCATTTAACGCAATGCTAACGAAATTTTCAAAGTGATCCAGAATCCAGGATTTCTTCTGGATCATCACCAAAATTTAATCATCTGTTGGATTTACCATTAGGAACATTTCCTGAAAATTTCATCAAGATCCGTCCATAACTTTTTGAGTTATCTTGCTAACTAACAAACAAACAAACAAACAAACAAACAAACAGACAGACAGACAGACAGACGCAGGCGAAAACATAATCTCCTTGGCGGAGGTAATGATATGTTAAAACTTTGTGAATAAAGACCAATAAAGTGATAGCTATGTGCAAAAACATACAAAAACACTGCAACATCTGATAGTTACACTGTATTAATAGTAATTAAGTCTTCTTGCTTACAAATGTGAAATCACTCAATGTGATTGACTTACTAGTAAAATTGTAAAGATAAAATCAAACCACACCTGATATGAAGTGTCTGCTACAAAGCCTGGAGTGTTTGGTTGGTTCTCAGGGCTTGTCAGCAGTTTTATGATGGGCTCGTCTAATCGCAGCAATCCACCTACTTCTGCGGTCAGGATCAGACTCAGCAGGAATCCTGTACAGCTGAATGTTTTTATCTTTGTCCCTTGTCTGAGAACACTGATAGGCACAACATTTCTCGGGCATTTTGTGACTTTATGACGCGTAATTTAGAATTGAACAGTGTGTTTACTATGGCGGCCTACGGAGATCTGGACCGCCGGAAGTGGATCAGGGGAAACCTGTGACGTCAACTGCATACACTCTATAGTCAGTATAACTGAGTACTACAGTCCCTGACAAAAGTCTTGTCGCTTATCCATTTTGTAGAAACAAAAGCTTATAACCTGACTTTAAATTAATCGATTGGTTTTAGAAATGTCTCATATGAAAGCTAAAACCCTCCCAAATTATGCTCAATATACTAAAATAAATTTGCTTCACTGAAGAAAGATTGATCATTTAATGAACACAGAAAGGTCAGATTTTGGCAAGACAAAAGTCTTGTCGTCTTGTCATATGATGCACCCAATCCTAGATTACAGCCTCACCTGTGATCAGTTACTGATCAATCAATTAGTGGGTGTGTATAAAAAGAACCCTGCAACTTGACCTCTGACAACATGCCTAAGATCCACCCTGAGACCAAAGCGTTAATTATCAAGAGGCTGAAGACCAGATCCACTGCTGAGGTGGCTGACACCTTCAATGTGTCTCAGCATCAAGTACAAAGAATAAGAAAAAGATCTGAAAAGACTGGAGATGTTTTTGACAAGCCCAGGTCCGGCAGACCCCGCAAGACAACTGCTCGGGAGGACCGTTTGTTGATTCGAAGATCCAAAGCCAGCCCCTTTTCCACTGCAGCAGAGCTCCACCGGGCCTGGTCACCTCAAGTCCCTGTGTCAACCAGAACAGTTTGTAGAATTCTGTCTCGAAATGGCCTCCATGGTCGAATCAGTGCACAGAAACCAGCATTAAACAAAAGGCAATTAAAAAAACGTGTGGCATTTGCCAAGGCCCACAGCCTGCTAAAAGGATGGACACTGGAAAAGTGGCAGAAGGTGGATTTCTCAGATGAATCCTCGGTTGAATTACATCACAGCCGCCGCAAATATTGCAGGAGACCTACTGGAGCCCGCATGGATCCAAGATTCACCCAGAAAACAGTAAAGTTTGGTGGCGGAAAAATCATGGTGTGGGGTTACATCCAGTATGGGGGTGTGCGAGACATTTGCACACCCCCATACTGATGTTATGCAACATATTTTTGTATTTGAAGTAAATTATTTGTTCAATTTTCTGTAGGCGACAAGACTTTTGTCTTGCCAAAATCTGACCTTTCTGTGTTCATTAAATGATCAATCTTTCTTCAGTGAAGCAAATTTATTTTAGTATATTGAGCATAATTTGGGAGGGTTTTAGCTTTCATATGAGACATTTCTAAAACCAATCGATTAATTTAAAGTCAGGTTATAAGCTTTTGTTTCTACAAAATGGATAAGCGACAAGACTTTTGTCAGGGACTGTAGTCCCCGGCTGTGTGTAAACAGTGTTAGTGTGCCTATAGTAAGGTCAGGTGACTGTGTTACAGGTTACCAGATGGACATGACCGCTCCTGTCCTGGTGAAGATCCCAGAGGAGACCAGGATGTGGGAGCCAGCCATCTACACATTGAGCTTCCCTCTGCCCCAGGCCTACCAGGAGCAACCCCCCCAGCCCACCAATGACAAGGTACACCCCAGCCCACCAACCACAAGTTACTCCCCAGCTCACTAACCACAAGGTTCCCCTCAGCCCACCTAGCAAGTTACCCCCAGACACCTCACACACCCCTCCTCTGGGGCGGGGCATGGAGGCAGCAGTTCAAAGTAGATGTACATGTGTTCTTCAGGTGCTCTGGGGACATACTGGGATATCTAGGCCAGGTGGGAGACTGAGTCATTCTAGTGTATTTTAGGTGTTCCTCGGGGCTCTCTCCAGGAGGAACATGCCTGTGTCGCCTCCAAAACGTCAGGGACCTCTGCCCAGTTCAAGCACAAACACTCCACTGAGCTAGAGACAATACACCCAGAGTGAAACAAAACTGGGGGTCCCTCTGACCTCTGTGTATGGAGTTTACATGTTTTCCACAGACTGTATAAATGAACATATCTAACGCGCTAGGCACCGTGTTTCAAATAAAAAGTTTGTATGCGGGCACTTCTAGCTCCTACTGACCCTGACTCCCATTGACTTACATGGATGTAGCTAATATTGTGGCCCTTCTCTCTGTAGCTGCTGCTGTGAGCCTTGTCATTTTGGTCTTAAAATGTTCACATTATCCCACTTGACATGATTCTGGGGTTTTTATTTAGCTATTTTGTCCATTAAAAAAATAATTTTCCTAATACTGAGCTTGGCTCCTAATTCACCCCTGTAACTGGTAGCATAGTGAGCTTCATTTGACTGGAGTCAAGTGTGATGTCACACTTGCTTAGTCTCCACTTCTTTATACAGCAAATGATGTTTTCTCTGTCTATGGATTGATCTTCTTCAGGATCTCTAGTTTGTGCCATCATCAAAAGCATGCACAGTAGACTCTGGCTAGGTACTCCAGACCTACTCCTGATGAATGTATCTTAAGGTTGTCTCAGATGATAATCGAAAGCACAATGACAGCAGCAGACAACAGAATGAACCTCTGCTCTGGAGCAGTCCCTTACAAGTGGGTCACACTGACAAAAACTCTGCTCTGGGAGGGTACAGAGAAGCTATGGAGGAAGGCCCTATGCAGGGGAAGCAGTGGAGTGGTAAAGGTGCTTCTGTTGAGGAAGGCCAGATCACTCAAGCTTGATTTCAGTGTGGGACCACTGATGTTATGCTAACTTAAATTCAAATATCTTGTTTTTTGTAGCTGTACTTTACGGAGATGCCAGACATGGACGTGTATGTGCGCAGCTATGGCGGCTGGATGCTGTCGGTCACCTCCAGGTTACAAGCCCACCAGCTGACCAAAGAACTGGACCGAGTGGGGGCCTCCTATAACCACACACACCACTACGGAGTGGGCTATGACAGGTGCAGCGCACTGTAAAAGGGGCTATGACAGGTGCACCACACTGTGGAGGGGGCTATGACAGGTGCAGCATACTGTAGAGGAGGGTATGACAGGTGCAACGCACTACGGAGGAGGCTATGACAGGTTCATCACACTGTTGAGGGGGCTATGACAGGTACAGCACACTGTAGAGGGTGGCATGACAGGTGCAGCACACTGTGGAGGGGGCTATAACAGGTGGAGCACACTGTGGAGGGGGCTACGACAGGTGCGTCACACTGTGGAAGGGGCTATGACAGGTGTAGCACAGTGTGGAGAGGGCTATGGCAGGTGCAGCATACTGTGGAGGGGGCTATGACAGGTGCAACACAATTTAGAGGGGGGCATGACAGGTGCACCACACTGGAGGAAGCTATGACAAATACAGGAGGGTCTATGACAGGTGTAACACATAGGAGGGAATATGACAGGTGCAACACATTATGGAGGAGCGGCAAGACAGCTACTGCACACAAGAGGGGGTATGACAGGTGCAGGTACACAGTGTAAATGAAGGTTCCCGGTTCTTGACCATTTAAAGGGACTCCAGGGGCCAAAAGGGTTTACACTGACTAAGTTTGGTTAAGTACATTTAGACTCAAATGTTGTCTGTCCTTGTCTCCTCAGTCCTCTGAAGCTGCTCAACAGACACAACGAGGTGTGGTACGTGTGTGAGGGGAAGCCAGTGTGTACTGACCCCCAGGAGCCCACACCCCCTCACCCCTCCAGGCACCAGAGCGAAGCCCAGAAACCCACAGCCCCTCACCCCTCAATGCTCCAGACTGAACCTCAGGAGCCCACACCCCCTCACCCCTCATTGCTCCAGACTGAACCCCAGGAGCTCCCCTACTCCTCCAGGCTTCAGGCTGACAATCCAGCCTCAGATCCAGGGGCCCCCCACCCTTCCAAGCTCCAGGCTGATGACCCAGCCTCAGCTGCCCCCCAGTCCTCCAGGCTGCAGGGTGACGACCCAGCTTCATTTGTACCTTCCCATACTCCTTCAGACACCCCCACGAGTGCTCTCACAGGCGCTCCCACAGGTGCTCCCACAGGTACTCCCTTAAGCCCCTCTTCTCTACGTCCTGAAGCTTCTTCTGTTGCTGAGGACAACAGCACCTGCTCCAACTCCTCCCAGAGCACCATCACCATGGTGCCCCTGTCTCACACCACCCCTAATTCCTCAGACCAGAGCAATGATAGTCCCCCAGAGCCAAACGCATCCAACCCACCACAGCAGAGCACCCTCAGTTCTTCTGAAGAGAGCCCCCAGGCCAACTCCAGCCACCCAGAGCCACGCATCCAGAACACCCCTTCCTCACTCCAGTCCTCCGCCTCGCCCTCAGCCCACGTCCCTCAAGAGCTGACCCCTGGCCCATCTGATCCCTCCCTGGGTGCGGGCCAGTCGGGGCACCTCCCCAGCACAGCACCTGAGCACCAGAACCCCCCTCATCATGAGCAGTAGCAGCATGTCCTCCATGTTACAACCAGATGTGGGGAGCACTTGAATATGCTTGTTAGCAGACACAGACAGATAAGTGAGGGGGGAAAGGATTGGTATGAGAGGGGGTATTATACAAAATTTTTGGAGCTTTCTATCATGACGATGATAATTAAAAAATTATACACTACAACTTCACAAACCTGATGCAATGTGCAGTAGTTTCATTAGTGGTCTGAATGGGGTGTGACTTAGTGCAGGGAGCAAAGGGACTTTTATTACATTGTTTTCAGTTAATATAGCATTTTCAAAACAATAAAAGGTAGCATGGTGATTTAAATGTTATGTTTTAGCAATTAATACCCCATAGAAGTGTAATATCCCCTCTTTAAGGGATAAACACTGGCACAAAGAACCCAGCAGGTAGAGAAATAGGAAATAGAGGAGGAGATGGAGAGGCTGAGGAGACTGATGGAACACTGCTGCGGTGAAGGGAAAAGTTTTTTGATTGGTGACAGGAAGCAGTCTTCAACTTCCTGGTGTGATGGCAACATAATACCTTATTAGTTTGGCTGCTCTACCCACTTCTGGTTGTCAGCAACGCCCAATTACTATTACTGTCTCACTCATTATGGCAGTAGCTCTGTGCTGCACTATTTTGATGCCATATACTGCAGTCATATCGCTTCATATATCGGGTCCATGTGCAGATTTTGGTTGTGCCTACCAGGGCTGTTTCTAGTTTTTTTGGGGCCCCTGGCAAAATGCAGTTTGGGGGCCTTTGACAAACCGCAACAGAGAACACACACTCTGTCTTTTTATTGCTCAAAAATACCTATGTATTATTACTGTGAGTGTGGTAGCCTCTTCACGGATCTGACCTTTAAATTGGCCTTGTAGCTTTACCTGCTTGAAATGTGTACCTCCTGCGTTACCTCCCGGAAATGTATAAGACTATGCCATACTGTGGAACAACATTCCAGGCAAAGCTAAAACGTTTCCATGGAGACAAAAATGTGATGGACCCGCCACTAAACAAATAAATAAATTACCCAAATATGTTTATTCAAATCAAATATTGTTTAAAATAGCATACACCCTTTTGTGATTACACATTAAGTATGGTTTTACCATAATCTGTTCTGAGCTAGAAACAGCCCTGCCACATTACCTATTGTAATCACGCTAGATATTCCTTTTGAGTTGCATCTCATAAGCACTTTAAATGCATTTTAGTCAGTATTCTAAGGCAATAATTCTAGAACACATTTCAGTCTAGTCCATATTAGACACCATACAGTGTCTGAAGTCGTGTGTGGATGATCTGTTGTTATGCTGCTGCTTTAAAGAAACCAGGAAGTGGTGTTAGCTAAAGTTACAGCGTGTGATGTAATAGGATTTTACCCACCACATTTAAGTCTTATGCAAACAGCTCTGTTCACTGATATCTGTTAAGCAGTCATCAAACGCAATAAAGTCGTCAAAAATTAAGTTATCCACAAATCTGTATTTTTGTGTGTGCTCTGACTTTTATGGATTTGTTGAATTAAGAGAAGCAAACTTAAAGGGCATAAGTTACTGAGAGGTAACCTTTAATATATTACCATAGCTAATATAATGTGGCTTTAATTAACTACCCAAGACAGGAGCCAAGTAGTAGTTTTTTTTTTTCTGCAAATCTTTATTCACTTTCAGTGTAGTGCTTACAGCATTCAACAAGTCATGGTAAAAATCAGTATGTCAAGATTACGAAGAAACTTATGATGGATGTACTACCACTGCTTACCCACAGGGGGCAGAGCTGGAGTCTAGGACACACAGGGCTAGCATGTCAGGACATTCACTCAGACGTTCAACCCACTCACCTCCAGCTCACCTACATGCATGTCTTTGGATGGAGGAGAGAGAACCACTCTGCCAAAGTAACATAGGGAGGACAGAGAGATCAGGAGTCTAACCCACAACCTCTTCACTGAGAGGTGGAGACAGGCTAACCATTCTGCCACAGTAACACAGGGAGGACATGCACACTCCACTCAGAGAGATCAGGAGTCTAACCCACAACCTCCTTATGAGAGCTTATTATGGTGTGATTTATCATACAATACAAACAATATGGTACAAATACATACTTGATAAATTATTGTTTTTATTACAGAACCTTTAGTGGCATTTTAGAATAGGTGTTCAAAACAGATCCAAACAGTTTGTAGCTGTATAAAACATCCAACTAGGAGTCTAACTTTTGCTTATGTATTATAGATGTAACAATATTGTCAAAATTTTAAGATGAACTGCACTGAAATGCACTGTTTTGCTGCACACACAGCCAAACAAGTGTTATTTTCTGAGTGCCTATAACATGGCCATAGTAGCCTCCTACAAAGAGATCTGAGTCTGGTCCCCACTCCCTCTGTCAAGCCAGGCTCAAACACAGCTGTCCAGTCAGATCACGTCTTTGTAAAGTATTAGAGAAGTATGTATTCTGGATTCCAGGCAAGCACTTTATTTCACGGTAACTAAAAAGGACTTTGAGCAGGACCAAACCATCAGGATTAAACTGAGCTCAAACCAGAACAAGTTTGAGTGCACACTTCTTTATACTTGAACCTGTGTCCCCAGAGCTTTAACTTGCACATAAAGAGGGCATGTCTCATGTCAAAGCTCAGAACCTCCAGAATTCCCTCCCTGAGCTGCAGAGGCTGCACTAGCACTGACTCATGATTGGCTGCAGGTGCTGGGATTAAAGAGTGACCTTCAGATCAGAGAGAGGAATTTTAGGTTTAAACACACTGGACTTCAGCAGTGAAACTGGCAACCCAAATGAGAGACTCATGCGAGGCTCATTCTGCTTTCTGATTGGATAATCAAGCCAACACACTAAATTATAACTCAAACAACTGGTTTACCATGCTTTTAAGTGCTACCCATGTTCAGTGGCCGTCCTGGTTTGAATGACTCTGACTCATATACAATACATACAATCCAACACTAAAAACACACTACTGCCCTCAGAATACACCTGCTCTACAGGCTCAGACATGTGGGGAGGTTCCTCAACACTGACACATCACAGCACTGTGAGGAGTGGACATGGTACCCTGATATCTAAAGTGTGCTGTGGCAGATTCACTTCCTCTTTACGGGTCGTGGTAAATCTTATAAAAAACATAATACAAAATAAACAACTTGTGTAAATCGGATAAGATTAAAAAAAGCACTTTGTGTGTGAATATTATAGCCAGACCAGCCTGACGCTCTCTTTCTGATCTGTACAAAGAGGTTAGTCCACTTAAGGTCTCTTGTGGTCTGGCCCACAGACTGTATATATAAATGAACAGGAAGTGAGCATCAAGATATGAACATTACTAACAGACCAATAAGCTGCCCTCTTTCGCTGAGGTAGCTGCAATTAACGTTATCAACAGGTTTGGTTGACAACGTTGATGCTCTCTGTTAAACCCTCCTGATTGGCTCTTTGGTTGCTCAACTCAGCTCCAAATTTGCCCCTATAACTGCTAGACTTGTTTGGCTTCATTTGGAACATAACCGTATGGGTGATGTCACACTCTCTTAGTCCACTTCTTTTATACAGTCTATGGGCTGGCCAGGCTAGGAACCTTCAGAAAAAAAAAACAAACCAAAGCCTATTCAACCTAATCAAACTAGAAGTCCAATATTGTAGCAGCACAACGCAGAGGTCAGGTATCAGAGTTCATTTGGTTGAGGCAGAGCTCTTCCTGGTGACACTGGCCCTTCTGCTGGCTCCGCCCCCGGCCACACCCCCCTGCCACAGCGGTCCCGGGATGGTGAAGGCGTCCACGCTCATGCCCAGGGTCTTGGAGGGAATGGGGCAGAACTGTTTGCGGTCAGAGCTGTACTTGTAGATGGACTGGACCTGGGCACAGCTGACGGTGCGAGGGCCCACCCCCGTCAGCCGCACCAGCTCCTGGGCGTCCGGGTTTAGTGTGTACACCCCCCGGAACTGACAGCTCGAGTCCCGGAAGAGGATCAGGAAGTGGTTAGCAGGACTCTTTTCCATCTCCTGTGGACACCAGAGGGTAGTGTTGTGTTTGTAAAAGCATTATGAATTATACATTTTGGTTAAAGGGCCCATGCTATTCTCTGATCTAAGTTGTTGTCTCCTCATCACAAACAGACCTGGAGTTTTGTTCTTCTCTCAAACACTCTGTTCCACCTTGTGATGTCATGTGGTAATACAGTAATAGTAGTAGTACAGTAATAAGTGTTCCACTGAGTTTTTAAACTCCATACACCCTCACTAGAATCATTTGTTAAAAGGTAGCTGTTGAAAACTACTACTTTGTGACATCACAAGGTGGAACAAAGCATTTTGAGCTTTGGAGCTGTAGACAGAGAGAAGGACTCAGGACATCACAGTCCACACTGAACATGTGACAGAGAGGACTCAGGGGCTGCCTGTGAGAGGCAATTGCGTAAATGTGTAAGGGAATTTATGCTTACTTCGAGTGGCAGATTCATTCTCTGCATTTGACCCATCTTTCAATGCCTCTGGGGAAACCTGTCAGAAGCACTGAGCTACTGCCGTACAGCGCACGGGGACCCATCTCCAGATCTCGAGTTAGTCTTGGTGAGGACTACCTTAGCTGGAGGATTTGACCTATGGTGCATGTTTTGGTTGATGCTGGAAACATGAGTGCCCAGAGGAAACTCACCAGACACAGGGAGAACATGCAAACTCTTTCTTGCTGAGGAGTGCAAGTGCTCTGCATTTATGATACAAATGCTCTTCCTGGTTTAGTCTTGTTTTAGCCTCGAGCCCTACATACCCCACAAGCTGAACAGGTCCACATCTGACATACAAGTGTGGCCAGATTGCACTCTGACACTATGAGCAGGCTCCATCTCTCAGCTTTGAGCTAGTCCCTGTTTAGTTCTGATTCAGCCCTTTGCCACACTGATTTTAAAGATTGTTTTTTTCTCTTGCATTTGAGCAAAATTTGCCTTGCCTGAGCACAGATTTTTTAAGTTGCAGCTGATTATAAAATGCTTTAGAAGAAGTAGAAAGTGTGCATTCTAGTTGCATTCTAGTTATTGTTAGCAGGAAGACACTGGACACCTTTTCTCCTCAGACCCCTACCTCCACAATCTTGTTCTTCTGGGCCTCATTCACCTTTCCAGCCAGGCAGCAGCGGGACAGGGCGTTGTGGATGATAAACTTGTTGGACTTGAAGCTGAGCTCTTTGAACAGCTTGGGGCCTGAGACACAGTTGAGACAGGGGGAAAGGGGTCAGAGACATGTCCACAGTATAAAGAACATCCTGAACATAAGTGTGGGACAGTACCTGTGTAGTCTGGGGCTGATGAGGCACCACTGGAGCCCGGGTCACAGTCCTTGTCCTGTCTACACGGTGAGGCAGGACGGCTGCAGACAAAGATTGGTTTACAAATTGTTTAAAGGAGACATGTTGTATAATTGTATATATTGTGGGCTGAACCATAACACTGTAAACAGTTAATAGTGTTCTCATTAACCTACTGAAGTTGTATTTTGTATTTTAATTAATGCATGTTTGAGTAATCCTGTATTATCCTGCATTCAAGACTTGAGTGCTCAGAAAAGTTTGGTTTTCACCTACCCCCTATTCTCACACACAGCCCTGTACTTATTCATACACCCATTCCTACACCATACAGTGTCTTGCAAAGGAAACAACAGTACGGACTATTAGATCCACTGCTGTCCCACTACGACTTGGTATTCCTGGGATTGGTCACTTATCCAAGAGCTGACCAGGCCCAACCCTGCTTAGCTTCAGAGGTCAGACAAAATTGGGCATTCTCAGTATGACAGAAGAAATGGTCCATTTATATTTTAATAGTTATTGTACCTGTTTGGTTTGTTGAGTTCACTACTGCTGTTCCTTGTGTCACCAGTAGCAGGCAGGTTTAGAGACGAGTGTGAGTAGACTTTTGTCAATCTAGAGCCTAAGCAACAAAGAAACACAACACAGGGTGAAGGAGTGTCCTCTAAGGACAGATCAGAATTGCACTCACTGATGTGTAGTGTCCTTACTGACCTACTCAGCCTGTAGTATCCTCCCTGATCTACAGAATCCTCTGACCTGAAGGTTCTTCACTTACCTGTAGTGTTCCTAGGGTAATGACCTGTAGCATCCTCACTGACCTGACATGCTCTTCAGTACTGACCTAGGGTGTAGTCTTTAATACTGACCTGGGGTGCTCTTGGCAGGACTAAGGGACAGTTGGGTGCCCTCTCTGGTCATACTGCGGGGGCGGGCTCGTATCTTCTTGCCTGGGGCGTGTCCTGTGGCGGTAGACTTCTGCTTGAGCATTTTGTCTAGGTCATCCATGATGCGGAGTTGCTGGCGTCGGGCATACTCCCCCCGGGTGAAGTCTCCGCGGCGGGCTGGGGTGGCCGGAGGGGTGGGTGAGGAAGAGGTGTGACCAGCAGGGGATCCAGAGGGACAGACTGCCCGCTGTTCGGGGCCGTCTGGTCTGTAGACAGAGGAGAAAACAGGTGGCAATGGGACAAAAGCTCCAGAGAGAAAAACTAGTTTAAGACAGCTAATTAGTATAGGTAGCTTTAAGGCTCTGTGTACCACAGAACCCTGTGCACAGTGGAACCCAGCACAACAAAACCCGGCAACTAGAGCAATAATCATGGTCATATAAGCCCTTATCACACCACTATGAGGTTTTTCCCTGTCCACTGCCTTTATTTATTTATTTATTTATTTATTTATTTATTTATTTATTTATTTATTGTGACTTGGCTAAAACCTCATAGGGATATCACTGGCGTAGAAATAACCACTATTGCCAGAAAGGATACCATTATGCATAGAACCTATTCTACACAACTTCAGGATGGCCTCTTAAATCTAAGCACAACTTTAGTGCTTGGTCAGTTTGTGAATCATCACTTGTACACTCCCTGTGCTGTGGAGGTACCTGTTGTCTGGGTCGTGCTCATGCCACTGCCTCCTCCTCCTCAGCTCCTCACTCCTCCTCTGCTGTCGCTCCAACAGAGCAGCTCTGCGCTGGGCCATGTCCTGTTCTCTGTGAGCACCCTCCTGCAACAACACCTCAGCTGTTACCTGTGTCTCACCACATGACCACAGAGAGAGAGCATGTATCTGACCATGAAGAAGAAGCCTACGCCTCCTCGGGAAACACTGCCACTCAGCTCTTCACTCTGCTCTCCATTGGTGTCACTGCTGAGTGGTTCGGCGAGTCCCTCTGCACTGGACTCACTGGGTGGAGGTCCCTCTGTGCTGGCCTCACTGGGCGGAGGTCCCTCTGTGCTGGACTCACTGGGTGGGGGTCCACACTCTTGCACCTCTGCAGCTGCACCCTCCGTGTGATCGCTCATGGAGTCAGAGGAGAACTCGTGGGTCTCATCTGTGTGCTCGTCACTGCCTCCCTCACCCGGCCCCAGAGAGGACAGAGAGGCCATCAGGCTGCACCTGTCCCCAGCAGGGGCCCCTTCAGGGCCCCCACTGAAGGCAGACAGGGACAGGATCTCACTCTGGAGGGAGCACTCCGAGGGACTACTTTCCACTGCAGGCTGCTGGATGTCCTGTGTGGAGCTCCTCTCCTCCTGGTCCAGCTCCAGGCTGAACTGGGTGGGGGTCTCGCTGGACCCTGTGTCTGAAGTGCTCTCCTCAGGCTGTGGTGGGGGAGTTGTCTGAGGAGACTCCTGTGGGGTCTGGAGGCCCCCAATGCGGAAAGAGGAAGAGGTTTGGACTTGGCACTTGCTGGGCGACACGCGCCGCAGATGGGGCAATGAGTCCACGCTCTGCGGGGGGGTCAGAACACGGGTCAGAGGGGGGAACTTGAGCTCTGAGGGGCGAGGGTGGGGCGCGTGGGGCCGGGAGTGTGCTTTGGGGCTGCGGGGGGTTGTAGTGCCTCTAGTGCGAGGGGCGGGGCAAGAGGAGGATAGGGCTGTTTTAAAAGAGGCTGAGGAGCGGTGGGACACAGAGGAGGCTGCGGGGATGAGCCAGGCCTTACTCACACTCCTGGTGGGGGTCTTGGTTGGGGTGCGGGGAGGGGTCTTGGAGGCTGAGGGTAGGGGTTTGCTCTTTGGGGAGTTTTTGGATGTGCTCCTGGGCCACTGTCCACTGAGGAGCTGCTGCTGCTGCTGTGTCAGCTTCTGCATGTCCTTCTGCAGGCATTCCAGAGCCTCACTCAGCTTCTGGACCACTTCCGTGTACTCCTGCACCCCTGGCCCCAAGCTACTGGACCCACCCTCTTGCTCCTTACTGTCCTTAATATCCTTACTGTCCTTACTGTCTTTATTGTCCTTACTGTCCTTATTGTCGAGGGAGAAGGTCACCTGTTTCTCCAGCCGTAGGGGTGCACTGACCTTTTCCTTCTGCTCCCTCTCCTCCTCCCGCTGTAGTTGCTCCTCCACCTGTGTGAGGCGCTCGTCCAGGCTGAGCTGGTCCTCTGTGGAGGTGGTAGAGTCCCCTCCTGTGTCCCCTCCCCCCTCGCCCTGCTCTCGCTGCAGCTGGAGGAAGGCTGTTTTTCCCAACCTCTGCCTGTGTTTTGCAAATATGGCTTCTATGCGCCTCTTCTGCGCTTCAATGCTCTTGCGCTTTTCTTCTAGACGCGCCCCCAGAACCAGAGCTTCAGGGCCTGGTGTCCCAAGAGAGTCCTGCTGGACTGCACCCACAGCAGGACTTCCTGGTGTGGTGGGGGCTGAGTTGGCCTCCTCCCCAGGAGCAGCAGGCTGTCTCCTCCAGGTGTCCCTCCGCTCTGCAAAACTGGTCATGCGTGGGCTTCCATTGGGGCTGTGGGTGTTCTGCCGACCCCAGTTTGGCCTGATGTTCCCGGGGGTGTTCCTGGGAGTGTCATCAGAGGCCTCTGAAGAGTCCACACTGCCGTCTCTGAGCACTGAGTCATCGTCCCGGGACATGTCTGAGGAGCGTCCTCTGTCCCTCCCGCCCACTCGAGTTGGGACCGAGCTGCTCAAAGGGGAGTCCTCTTTCTCCGGGGAGTGCAAGTAGAAACCAGCCGGTGCTCCTTCAGGCCGCAGCCTTGGCTCGGGTCTGCTCTTTCTGGGGTGATTGACTTGCAGGGCCTCCTCGATGGTAGGCAGCTCTCCCAGCGGTGTCATGTAGGGCCCCCATGAGCGAGGGGCTGGGGCAGAGCTGCTGATCAGGTGGCTGAGGTCCTCAGGAGGGCTGTAGGCGCTCACAGGGGAGGTCATGGCGGGGATGGCAGGGGCCAGGCCATCACTGCTGACGGGGTGAAACACACAGTTGATTGGGTTGCCCATGACAATGTCTACATCACTGTCCAGCCCAAATGGGATGCTGAAAGCCACTGCGGACAGGGGGCCACTGCAGACATGGAGGTGAGGATGGATGGAGGGAGGGACGCACCACACAGCACAGCACAAAAGCCAAAGGAACATGTTAAGATAAGGTCCAAATGTGAGGCCACAGTCACAAAAACAGCACATGGAATTACCTGATCTGCTTCTTTGCCCAGCTCTGGTTTTCTGTCAACACAAACACACAGTCGGTCAGGGCACTGGTCAAGCTCCAAGCAGGTAGATCTGAGTCTCCTCTATGTACTTATTATGACTCCTATTTGGACACCTACTTATTATGGTGTCCAAGGGCAGTCCACTTACCTGCTGATACTTCAGGGGGAAGGGGAACAAATGGTTGTTTGAAGATGTATGAAGGAGAGCCACTGAAAAAGAGTATGAGTCAGTGAATATTCCCAACAGTGTGGAGGCGAATCATTGTGCAAGGTGTGTGTGTGTGTGTGTGTGTGTGTGTGTGTGTGGGTGTGGGTGTGTGTGTGTGTGTGTGTGTGTGTGTGCTGTACCTGTTATTGTGTCCGCTGACAGGGCTGGTGCAGTCCAGGACTCCAGACATATCTGAAAACATTTAGGAAGCAAAAGACAATGAGCGTAAGTCCAACCACCAAGAACGCATTCCTCCAAGCTCCTTCGGTCACTTGTCAATTATCTGCCAATCAGCCTGTGCACAATAGCTCCTGGAATCTCACTGTTAGCATTACTATTTACTGTCCAATTCTACCTCTATGAGGTTTATGCCGAGTTTTGCTTAAATGAATAAATATTTAAAGATAAGGCAGAGAACAGGGAGCTGTGGGTGGATGTCACTGACCACATGTTAAAAAGTAAACAAATAAAATGAATACTTCAGTGGAGCATTTTTCTGTGTTTAGAAAGAGAGATGTTTGTGTCTTAATGCTAACGCTAATGCTAATGTTGAAGCATAATAAATATTAAAACAACTAGTATTCTACACATAAAAACAGTTGGGTACTCTTTATTTTTCATTTATTTGAATTTTAATAGGTTGTTTATTTTATGTTTTTACAATTTTAATAAAAGTGACTAGCTGGCGTGCTGCTGTGCACAGAGCATGGATCTATTAAAATAACTGGATAGGGTATTGCTGTTTGTAGCTGCCTCCAGTTGATGTAGTGGCCACTCACTGGTTCTACAGCGAAAAAAAATCCTCCCGGCCGAGAAAGGATTTTTCCCATAGAGCACAATGTAATCACAAACTGTTCATGTTCGGCTGACAGGGCACCTACAACTTTTGACCTATTTTCAGATCATAAACTTTTTCTCAGCTCAAAATCCGTCTGTTATTTAAAAAAAATGCTTTTAAATCGTTAGCCCAGGGTACACTCTAGGCCCGCTCGAGCTAAGCTGAAGCGCTGATTGGTTAGAGTGGTCACGTGGTACGACATGAACGAGCATGTGAGCGATGTGAGCGAGCCGAACTGTCATGAGCAAAAAAATGTATAAACAATGTAATGAGGGACTCGATTGTTGGACTTGGGGGGTGCATGACTGGTCATCCTACCATAAAGTTTGACTGCCCGAGCCTGTTTGTTAGGGAAGGAGTTCATTTCTCAAAATTGGGGAATGATTTTTTTTTTTTTTTTAATGATTTAGCCACAGCCCTGAAAGAGCACTTCATCGGGTCTAATATTATACCTTATAATAATTTGCATTTTATAAACCCGCTGATTGTGTTTTTTTAGTGTTTCCGGTTTTTTTTGTTTTTTTTTTTTGGTTTGTTTTAATCTTATAATATGTCAGGGACCATCCTTTGTGGTAGGATCACTGTTTGTTAGTTTCCTTTTTTCATTTTGGATGTTGTGCGGATGTTTATGCTTTTTGCATTTCATTAAAACAGATTCTGGTGTAATTTATTATTTTACTTCGTGGTTGGACATGGGCAGCAAAAAATTTAGCACGACTCGGTAGAAACCTTATAGAGATAAAATTTGGCAGGAAGTCGTAAAGCCAAGTGCTATTGTGCACAGAGCCTGTTACATCTGAAGATGTTCATGAATGCAAATGCAATCATAAATGCACCCCCAAAGCAACAGACCCCTCTCCTCATTACCACCACGGTCTACTGCCCAGGGTCTACTCCTCTGCGGCATTCTCCTCCTTCCTTACATTTGTTTATCTACCTGCCAGTGCCTCTGCACTGAAGCACTGAATAACTTTTTGAAGTCTTTCAGATGTACATGTAACTTACCGGTCAGATCTACAGGCTGCACTGGTCTCACAAAGTCCGGCTTCTGGACCTCAAAGCAGTTCATGAGCTCAGAGAGGAAGACCAGGATGTTGGTCTGTGGAGGAGCAGAGGGGGAGGGGGATGTAACTGCTGTATATTGCTCTAAGAAGCCGATGGCAGAGGTACTCACATGCAGCAGGGGGGGTGCGTACAGCAGGTCCTCCACCTGCAGGGGGCAGCACTTGTGGAGATGGGTCTCACAGAATGCCCTGATGAGCTGCAGGTTGTACACACTGTCTGCCACAGACATGGTGTCCTTCAGGCACACGTCTGCACACGAGAGGACGGAGGCTATGGTCAAACTCAGCACCAACGCTAGTCTAGCATACAATACAGTGTGTGTACTACTACCATACAGTGTGTGTACTACTACCATACAGTGTGTGTACTACTACCATACAGTGTGTGTACTACTACCATAGAGTCTGTGTACTACTACCATACAGTGTGTGTACTACTACCATACAGTCTGTGTACTACTACCATACAGTGTGTGTACTACTACCACACAGTGTGTGTACTACTACCTACTACCATACAGTGTGTGTACTATTACCATACAGTTTATGTCTACTACCATACAGTGTGTGTACTGCTACCATACAGTCTGTGTACTACTGCCATACAGTGTGTGTACTACTACCATACAGTGTGTGTACTACTACCATACAGTCTGTGTACTACTACCACACAGTGTGTGTACTACTACCATACAGTGTGTGTACTACTACCACACAGTCTGTGTACTACTACCATACAGTGTGTGTACTACTACCATACAGTCTGTGTACTACTACCATACAGTGTGTGTACTACTACCATACAGTCTGTGTACTACTACCATACAGTGTGTGTACTACTACCACACAGTGTGTGTACTACTACCTACTACCATACAGTTTATGTCTACTACCACACAGTGTGTGTACTACTGCCATACAGTCTGTGTAGTACTACCATACAGTGTGTGTACTACTACCATACAGTCTGTGTAGTACTACCATACAGTGTGTGTACTACTACCATACAGTGTGTGTACTACTACCATACAGTGTGTGTACTACTACCATACAGTCTGTGTACTACTACCATACAGTGTGTGTACTACTACCACACAGTGTGTGTACTACTACCTACTACCATACAGTTTATGTCTACTACCATACAGTGTGTGTACTACTGCCATACAGTCTGTGTAGTACTACCATACAGTGTATGTACTACTACCATACAGTCTGTGTAGTACTACCATACAGTGTGTGTACTACTACCATACAGTGTGTGTACTACTACCATACAGTCTGTGTACTACTACCACACAGTGTGTGTACTATTACCATACAGTGTGTACTACTACCATACAGTCTGTGTACTACTACCATACAGTGTGTGTACTGCTACCATACAGTGTGTGTACTACTACCATACAGTCTGTGCACTACTACCATACAGTGTGTGTACTACTACCATACAGTGTGTGTACTACTACCATACAGTGTGTGTACTACTACCTACTACCATACAGTGTGTGTACTACTACCTATTACCATACAGTGTGTACTACTACCATACAGTTTATGTCTACTACCACACAGTGTGTGTACTATTACCATACAGTGTGTGTACTACTACCATACAGTGTGTGTACTACTACCATACAGTGTGTGTACTATTACCATACAGTGTGTGTACTACTACCACGCAGTCTGTGTACTACTACCATACAGTGTGTGTACTACTACCACACAGTGTGAGTACTACTACCTACTACCATACAGTGTGTGTACTACTACCATACAGTCTGTGTACTACTACCATACAGTGTGTGTACTACTACCATACAGTGTGTGTACTACTACTACCATACAGTCTGTGTACTACTACCACACAGTCTGTGTACTACTACCATACAGTGTGTGTACTACTACCACACAGTGTGTGTACTACTACCATACAGTGTGTGTACTACTACCATACAGTCTGTGTACTACTACCACACAGTGTGTGTACTACTACCATAAGGTGTGTGTACTACTACCATACAGTGTGAGTACTACTACCTACTACCATACAGTGTGTGTACTACTACCATACAGTCTGTGTACTACTACCATACAGTGTGTGTACTACTACCATACAGTCTGTGTACTACTACCATAGAGTGTGTGTACTACTACCATACAGTGTGTGTACTACTACCATACAGTGTGTGTACTATTACCATACAGTGTGTACATACAGAAATACAGGGCTGACTAAATTATTCAAATGTGAAGACCTAATGAAGTTAATTGCACTACTGTGCAGAAGTGTGCATTAGTTTATTGTAAACACTTAAACATATTTATAATGGATGAAGAGCTGTGTGCATGAATAAGGTGTGTGTGTGTGTGTGTGTGTGTGTGTGTATGCGTGTGTGTGTGTGTGTGTGTGTGTATGCGTGTGTGTATGCGTGTGTGCATGTGTGTACCCTCCAGAGGCAGCAGATTGGGGCAGTAGAAGTGCAGCACAGCGCCTAGAGCACAGCCATTAGACAGGTCTTTGAGCCCAGACACCAGGGGAAAGGTGGGGGTCAGCTTGGACTGCACTTTGTCCTTCCTGTAGCGGATCTAAGAACACAACATAACCCCGGTCAGCAGCAGGTCAGCACATCAAAGCCCCTGACCAATGGACAACACAGCAGCACACAACCATAGCAAACAAGTGACCAACAAAAAAGTAAAATCAATCACCACTCAAACTGTGAAAGCACAGACTTAAAGAACAGAAGGTGACAGAGACAGCAGAGCCGGGCGAGGAGATGCAATGACAGTGGACACATGTGGACCATAGTCTGTACAGATGGACATAGCTAGCCAGCCCGCTAGCCACCGTGTTCCAACAGAGAAGTGATCATGGGTGCGATTCAGTTCCATCGACTCCAAACCCAATTCACTTTCTATTGAAAAATGGAGGCCCCTCTCTTTGTAACTGCTGGTTCATCATTCTGACCTCAAAATGTTTAACCCAAATCCTGGGTTTTTATTTCATTATTTCACTAAATCAAGATATGAACATTAATAACAGACCAATTAGGTGCCTTCTTTTCCCAAGGTCTGCTCCTGCTAGCGTTAACAACAGGTTTGATTGACAGCTATTACGGCTTGTTGCTAGGGGCCTGAACCCAGCCAAACCAGTGGTGAGGGTGGAAAGGTCCTTAACAACCGCACTCCTGATTGGCTCTTGAGTTGCACACTTGGAATTCCAAATATGGTCCCTGGTTGCAAATTTGCTGCTATAACTGTGGGCCTTGATGAGATTCATTTGATTGGAGCTGAACTCTGTGGGTAACGTCACACTGCTTCAGTTCATATATAATGTGTATGATGTGGACACACCAGAGGACACATGTGGACAGATGGGATGTGTGCAGGTGCAGACTGAGGGAGACAGAGCCATGCAGCAGCACTGACACAGAGTGGAGCTGCACATGCACATGTTTTTCAGAGATGAACTCACAGTGGAACATTTTAAAGACTGTTTTAAAATGAGATTACAGCAAAACTACTGCTGGTGCAACTGCATTTCTAAAACTAAATCATGACTAAGCAATGAAGCAATAGAACCACCACCATGCCAGAAAAACAGGCACTTTTCACTTGGTAATGCTTTAGATAGTACGCTCAGGAGGGACAGTCTGCTGTGGTTTGTCAAGTAATATAGATTATCTGTAATAAAGTAATTATAAAGTTTGTTCAAGATCATTAGGTTAGAAAACGGGTTAGAGTTAAGGATAGGGATAAAAAATGATTTTGATTTGTGAACTTATTAACAGAAATACCTTCAAAACATAAAACAGTAATGTTTTGTTTCATTCACACATGTCTAACACACAAACCCTGCAGATTTAGGCTGAGTTCTTCTCTTAAACCGAAAACACCCTGTTCCACCTTGTGATGTCATGTGGTAATACAGGAGGGGAGGTGCCCCACTGTGTTGTTTTTTTTTTTTTTTCCCTCCATACACCTTTGTATAATTTCAGCCCTAGAATTGCCAATTTCTGCTGAACTAAAGATAAAAGGAGCTGTTAACTTTAAAACTACCACTGCATGACATTATAACGTCGAACAGAGCATTTTGACCTTAGGAGATAGGAGTAGACAGACTAATAATAAAAGATTACACAAACATCTGTGAATAAAACAAAACACAATTCAAGCTTTTCTGATTTTTTTTTTTTTTTTAATGAGGTAACAACATTGTAACATGGCTTAAAGCGCACAATAGTCCATTCTGTGTAATATAGGACCTTTAAGCATCTCTAGCTGGAGGTGGACTGCTGCATTGTACACTGATGTAGCTTAATTGCTCTATGTAATAAGAAGCAAGAAATGAATGTTTGGTTTGGTCCGCCCCCTTAAGACCACTCCCCTTTAAGCCCCCTCCCCGGCTCCGTCCCTTATGTACAAGATGGATGGCGTGCATTTCAATGGCAATGTGAGGGAAGCGGGTCAGAAGAGGCGTTATACGTTACCACAGGAGGCTTATTCCCCGACTCCTTCAAACAAAAAGCGATAGCATGCTGATGGAGGGATGAGAGAGGAGACAAGCATAAATGACAGGAGCATCAAGGAGGCGGGGACACATCAGAGGGGCGGGGCCACAGGGGGACAGAAAAGGAAGTAGAACAATCAACAGGGTCCACACACGCACTCATATCACATACTACCACAGTGATACCTGACAAAGATGGCTGCCTGTCCAACCCAGTCTTTAGAATTAAAGTGCATATGACAGGTTTTGTTTTCTAATTTTGCCTTAAGTTGAAAAGAAAAGTACAAAAATAGAGGAAGTAGTGCTGAGTTTTAAAACAGATTCTCTCAGTCACCAGCACGGAAAACTCCATCCTAAATGCAAAGACAATTTATGCACAAGGAAGGACAAATGAAACCTTCATTTAACTAAATAAAAGTGTCGCCATTTATTTGTATGAATTCAATTAGAACTATTGTGTAATTTTGACAAGATCTGTCCCTTGTTTACATTATGGCTGCTAAGTAACAGTTATGAAGTTACCTCATGTCATATCTGCTGCCCGTGTCCTACCAGGAAGTCAAATTAAGGAAATTTTAAATATGATATTTTAGGGAAATGTCTTATACACTTTAATGTGTGTGTATTATTTTTTATTTAATCAAAAGCTGACCATCCTACTGCTCAGATTTGTTTTTTGGAGAAATAATTTGTAATAATCGTTGAATAATGATGTTTGATGATTTTTTTATTTTATTTTTTATGTAGGCCTATTGTACATAGAAAGAGCCTGGGTTGCACAGGTACACACACACACACACACACACACACACACACACACACACACACACACACACACACACACACACACACACACACACAGTTTGAGTGACAGCTGTGTCTCAGCTCACACACACTGGACTCACCGGGACCAGCTTCCAGTACCAACGGCTGGACTGGCTCTGAAACACAAGAGACAGGTCGGGGGACAGGCCAGGGAACAGGTCACAGAAAGGTCAGAGAAAGGTCAGGGGACAGGTAAGAGCACAGGTCAGGGGATGAGATCATGTACATGGTAGAATATCAAAAAAGATCTGTCCTCTGTCAGCTGAATGTTATTATGCATCTTCCTTTGCAAATGGAAGTTGAATTCTGTGGACTGGACTGAAGTTTGAGAGTGTATGTTTGACTGTTCATCTGCATAGAGAAACTACTACACTGAAACTAACACACCCTAGATATTTACAGTCCACAGAACTAACTTAAGGTATGAACTGTCACCTGAGACTTATTCTGGGGCTGTCACCTAAGACATATTTGATGATCAAGTAAAATATGTCTCTTTTGAGGGTTATTCAATGAACTTAACAGACATGGTTACTGTAAGCAACTAGGGTGTGTTAGTTTGAGTGTAGTTACCTCCTCCCTTCAGGCAGGGTCACATACACTATATTGCAGTATTCACTCACTCATCCAAATAATTGAAATCACGTGTTCCAATCACTTCCATGGCCACAGGTGTATAAAAACAAGCACCTAGGCCTGCAGACTGTTTCTACAAACATTTGTGAAAGAATGGGTCACTCTCAGGAGCTCAGTGAAATTTGCTCACTCCTAAATATTCCACAGTCAACTGTCAGTGGTATTATAACAAAGTGGAAGTGATTGGGAACAACAGCAACTCAGCCACAAAGTGGTAGGCCACGTAAACTGACAGTGGGGTCAGTGGATGCTGAGGCGCATAGTGTGCAGAGGTCACCAACTTTCTGCAGAGTCAATCGCTACAGACCTCCAAACTTCATGAGGCCTTCAGATTAGCTCAAGAACAGTGTGTAG
>CM057090.1:35655672-35730672 GCA_029959045.1 Taenioides sp. WSHXM2023
CCTTCACACAGTCACACACCAATGTACGCAGACACTGGGGGCAAAGTGGGTTTGCCTAATGACAGCATTCATCTGTGGGAGCTGAAAATCGCAGCATTTTGTCAGTGGATCTGCTCCACTAATGATGTTTATGTCAAGAGCAATTCAAACTGTGACCTTCAGAGCAGTGAATAAACGCTCTACCAACTGAGCTACTGTCGCCCTCTCCAGCTGGGTGGAGAGTCTCTTCCTGAAGTGGAGGACTTGAAGTATCTCAGGTTCTTGTTGATGAATGACGGAAGGCTGGAGTGTGACACTGATAGATAGATCAGTGCAGCGTCTGCAGTGATGAGGTCGTTGTATCGGACCATTGTGGTTAAGAAGGAGCTGAGTGCAAAGGCAAAGCATTTACCGCTCAATCTACGTTCCTACGTTCCAGGACAAGATGGTGGATACAAGAGGTGTCTTGAATCCCCCCGTAAGAGCTGGAGGACATGTGTGTGGAGAGGGAAGTCTGGGTCTCCCTGCTCAGACTGCTGTCTCTGTGACCCAGCCCCAGATAAAGTGGAAGAAAATGGATGGTATTCAGTTACTTCCCAACACTGCCACCCTAACCCACATGCCCTGTCCAGCAGCTCACCCTGTTGACCCAGAAGAGCAGAGCGTTCTCCCAAGCAGCGCCAGGCCCCGCCTCTGCCTCCACCGCCATCTTCACCTGGTCCAGAGTGTCCTGAGCGGCCAGCGCCATAAGGCCATCCACCAGAGCCAAGTGAGCCTTCTACAGACAGCACAGGGGGACAGCACAGGAGGACAGCAAAGGGACATGATGAGAGGGGGGCAGAAGTACAACTTAATGTTATAGGAATTACATCTCAAATTTAGATTAGATACTTGATCCCAAAGTAAATTCAAGATCATCGACCAACTGAATCAATTAGTTAGATTAGTCTCTGTCCGAGTCCTGGTCACAGTCCCTGTCTGAGTCTTTTGGGGAGTCCTGGTCACATGGACTAACTGGGATATGTCCCACCTCCATATTGAAAAAATACCTTGGAACCTCAAACTGGTTATTGGCCTGGTGAACTGAGGAGGTGATCAGAGGATTCCCACTTCACATGAGATAAACTGTGACGTATTACAGCAATCACCGCAAAATGTGGATCTGACTGGACAACCACCACAGATAGATAGATAGATAGATATGAGTTACAGACATTTGTTTAACATTTACATGTCTTTAGCCTTCTTAAGTCAAAATGCTCTAGTAGGACCTTCCCGTGTCTGGAACACACAGTCCCAAAGTCCCAGTCCTAGTCCCAGTTCCAGTGCTATGGTCAAAGGACATGAGCTCACAGTGGAATATAAACCAGGACACGTCAGTCCACATCCATCACACACTGTGTGAGTATGGGCATTTAGTATTTATTTACTAATTGTGGGGCCTCTTGCATACACACATGAGGAAATAACATTTTAACATAGTTCAGAAAATAGCACCTTTAATGTTGAAAATCACATTTTGTTCACATTCGAGAATCGAGTCTACTCCTTAATATCGAAATCGAGTTTGAAATGTTTGTATCGTGACAACACTAGTGCTTTTACTGGAGTACTCTGTATACTGTGGACAGTATACAGTATACTGTATACTGTGGAGCACTCTGTATACTGTGCTGTACTCTGTGTACTGTGGAGTACTCTGTGTCCTGTGGAGTACTCTGTGTACTGTGGAGCACTCTGTGTACTGTGGAGCACTCTGTATACTGTGGAGCACTCTGTGTACTGTGGAGTACTCTGTGTCCTGTGGAGTACTCTGTGTACTGTGGAGCACTCTGTGTACTGTGGAGCACTCTGTATACTGTGGAGCACTCTGTGTACTGTGGAGCACTCTGTATACTGTGGAGCACTCTGTGTACTGTGGAGTACTCTGTGTCCTGTGGAGTACTCTGTGTACTGTGGAGCACTCTGTGTACTGTGGAGCACTCTGTATACTGTGGAGCACTCTGTGTACTGTGGAGCACTCTGTATACTGTGGAGCACTCTGTGTACTGTGGAGTACTCTGTATACTGTGGAGCACTCTGTGTACTGTGGAGTATAGTACTTTGTGTGTACTGACCAGTCTGATGGGAGCCTGGCTGAGCTCCTTGTCTGTGACCTGTCCCTCTTCTGTCCTCACACTGATGCCCTTCTTCATGAGGAGCTGGAGCAGGGCAGGAGTGTCCCCTAGGGCCCCGCACTGTCCCCACCGGGCCGCCTGGGCATACAGGTGCGGTGACAGGAGCAGCTGTGACAGGGCTGGCTTCAGGTGCTCCTGTCCGTACTGGTCTGTGTACAGAGGGTCCTGCAGTTCCTCCAGGACAGGCTCTAAGGGACACAGGGGACAGGGATGTCAGAGCAAAGACACTGTAAGACCGGGGGACTCTCAGAACAGGGGACACTGAAGGACAGGGGACTCTGAAAGAAAGGGGACAGTGAAGGACAGAGGACGGCGAAGGACAGGGGAGAGTGAAGGGCGAGGGGCACTGAGGATGACTGAACATTGAAGAACAGTGAAAAAGAGAGAGGGAGGGAGAGAGCGAGAGGGAGAGGAAGGGAGAGAGGGAGAATGAGAACACAGAGGAAGTGAGAGAGGAGGAAAAACATGAGACAGAGAGCAGAGAGAGAGATAGAGAGAGAGATAGAGGTGGGGGGCATAAGAAGACAGAGGAAGTGAGAGAGGAAAAAAACATGACACAGCTGTGAGAGAGAGAATGAAGACACAGAGGAAGTGAGAGAATGGTTGTCATGGAGACGAGGGGTCCATCCCACACAGAGAGGAGAGCAGAGCCTGGAACACACTCAAACAGACAGTAAAATAAATGTCTGATGTGGACTTAATCTGGTGACAAAACCTGCTGAAAATATAAATGATAGTTTTACACAAATCAAGAAGCAATGTGTGAAGAAAAGTTGAAAAAGTGTTGAAAAGGAAGGAAGTACAGAGTTCTATTTTAGTGAGCCCCACACAGATGACATCACTCTGGGAGAATTCTGTCTAAATTTTACCACAATTTACATAAGAAACACATTTCTCTGAGACTTAAACATGATTTCAACAAAATAAAGGTGTTTTGTTTTTGGTGTGTGTGTGTGTGTGTGTGTGTGTGTGTGTGTGTGTGCACCATTAAGATGTGTGCTTGAGGAATGGGTCAAATGCAGGGCACATATTTATCTATGGGGACACTGTCTGTAAACAACTCAACACAGAGTCAACAGAATGACACTAATGTGAGTCATGGACCTACGCTCTGTCACTCACACTAAACAAGGTCTAAACCAGGACTAAACCCAGTCTAAACCAGGTCTAAACCAAGACTAAACCAGGTCTAAACCCGGTCAAAACCAGGTCTAAACCAGTTGTAAACCAGCTCTAAACCAGGACTAAACCAGGACTAAACCAGGACTAAACCAGGACTGAACAGGACTGAACCACCCATCAGCACTAAACTTGACCAAAGTGTGTTTGTGTTCAAACACAGACACCTCATCCAACATGGACTAACCCCAGGCCTGTCTCAATACCCAATACACAATACACAATACACAATACTGTCAATACAATAAACGATAATAAGCGGAATGAAGCAGAATTATGCAGCGCAAAAAAGTATTCTAAAAGTACAATATTGTTAAATAGTAATACATTTATAACAGAATGCAACATTTTAGTAGAGTCACAGAAGTTCAAAATTCAACGTTCTACAGCTCAAATCTTATACCAGAACAGAAAAACAACCCAAATATTCCCATAGTAAAGGAAAAAGCCCCCATGGTAAGTATTAAGCTCAAAAATGGGTGTGCCATCTGTTCCATGTGTCATGTAGAGAGTGGATATAGGACCACATGACAGGCTTACTAGCCCCAAACTAAACCTGGACCAGGACTAAACCACTCAAATAGGACCAAGGCAAATCTACCTCAGAACTAAACAAGTACTGACCTAGGACCAAACCAGGACAAGAGTGAAGTCAGCCAAAACGTATTAGTAAAGCAGGCCTAGAGTAGGACATGAACCTACAAAGACCAAACTGGGGATCCATCAGGAGGACCAAAGCAGGACATTGTCTTAATCGATAATGAAGACCAAGTTCACATTAGAAAGCCAGCATTGATAATGGCCCAAACTAGGACCAACCAGAACCAAGTCTCTGAAATGACTGAGTTCAAACCAGATTTCAACCAGAACTAAAACCAGGACTAAACTGGGTTCATTTGGTCGGCCTATGAAGATGAAGTGGGTCTATCTGTCAGTTCAAACAGGATCAGGGGCCTGTTCCAAGTGTAACAGCTTAAAGGTGACCTGTGTAACTGTAAAAACATGTGGAACTAAGTCAATGCAAAATAGATTTAAATACATTTAAAGGAACTCTATGTGTCCTGTGCTCTGACTGTTTTAAAAAGCTACAACCACATCTGACCCTGTCTCCCCAGAGCCTTAACCTGCAGATAGAGGACACATCCAAATTTGTCTCATTCTCAGTATATGGACAGGCCATGTCTCATGTCAAAGCTCAGAACCTCCAAAATTCGCTCCCTGAGCTGCAGAGGCTGCACTAGCACTGACTCAGGTTTGGTGCAGGTGCTGGAGTAGGGATGATCATTCAGATCAGAGAGAGCCATTTAGGGCATAAAACCAACTGGATTTCAGCATTGAAACTGGCAACCCAAATGAGAGAGTCATGTGAGGCTCATTCTGCTTTCTGATTGGATAATTGCTTTGAACCAACACTAAATTATAGCAATTATAACATAAACCACTGGTCCATCATGTCCAGTGTTTTTGTCATTAAGAATAAATCAGCATTCCTAATCAGTAAAGTTAAATTTGATTTGAACATGTTTGTTTACATGTCTGGAAACAATTTATGGAATTTAAAAACAAAATCTTACATACAGTTCATTTAATCCAAGCAAACCAATCAAACTGGATTGATACAAGCAGGTTCCACCCACCACAAAAGTTACACAGTGCTCCTTTAAAAATATTTAAAAGCACTGGCTGGCTGGCTCAGATATTGGCTGGCTCAGAGTTTTAGATTTGGCTTTCTTTTTTTTTTTTTTTCTCCTTCTTTGACATTTTCAGCAGCAAATCTGACATTTTCCTTAGCCCAGAGAAGAGACCACAATGGATGACGTCAGGGGCAGCGCTGAAGGCAAGACGCTCGAAAGACCTGTCCAAAAAGACATTACGCAGACTAGAACCAAACCGTGCGCTTCTATCCACTCTCAGGCTAACTACGATCATTTTCACTCCAAGAATAGCGCTACCCCAGCCCCGAACAATGCGCACCCAGGCCGGTACCCACTGCAGAGGAGCCGTGACACAGTGACACACTTACCCACGGATGGCCCACTAACCCCCCGATCCACCAGAACACCTCGCACACAACCCACTTGGAACCGAACCGGACCCGTGGAGAGCGCACGCCAACCCGGGGAAAGGCGCACAACACCCCGGCGTGCAGCGTGTCTCCTCCGGGCGAAAGGCTCTTTGTCAAACACGCTGACGTTCCACCGCGGCCCACACGCGCACACGCAGAACTGGACATTAGCGAAAAAAGAGTGGGAATGGGAACCGGGCCTCAACCAGTTCTGGAGCCCGCTCTGAGGTCCCTTTGCAGTGGTTGGACCCCCTCGTTAGTTGGTATCAGGACCCCACCCATCCATCAGATCTACCTGCTCCACCGTTCGCTCTCTGGAACAGCCACCGCACGCTGGCGCACACTTTAGCCCGGTTCGGCTCGTAGCGGTCCAGCGGGGTGATGTCCAGCCCCGAGGCTAGGCCGGAGGCGGGAGCGGGAGTCTCCACCATGGTAGCCCGAACTCAGGCACAGAAGCACGGACCCTGCCACTCCGTGCCCCCGGGAAGAGAAACGGGACAGAGGAGAGCGGCAGGAGGAGGAGAGCAGGAGGAGGCGTGATGGAGGATGGAGAGCGCATGCGTACAGTGGTGGAGCAGGTTGTGGATGCTGAGGCGGAGGGATACTGTGCAGAGGTCATCAGTAGTGGCCCTACGCTCAACCACAGGCCCATAGAGTAGTACTGTAGTACTGTATACGGCTGATCCTCAGGCCGATAGAGTAGGACTTGTACTGGCTACTAAACAACATGGACTTTCTGCTGACATTACGTAGATGTTTTAGTTTCAGGGTTTAGACTGTCATCTCCAAACAACACTTTACACATGATTACAGCCTAGACTAATAACAGAAACACTAAAGAGGCTGAAGCGGTTCAATGTGTGTCTCTTCTCTTTCATCGGTTAATAATAGCAGGTGTGTTGTTGTTACTGGTCTATGAGGCGACTTGCCTTTCCAGGGACCTGGCCTGTAAATGAGAGCAGAAGTGAGGACATGTTTTACGCACAGCTCTGCTTTTACTGCTCTGGGTCTACGGCAACACACAGTGTGTCCAAAAGGGGGTGCCGGAACCCAACAGAACATGTAGAGCCTCTTCTATAGCAGCTGCAGGGACCATACGCCTGATGAACCGGTGCATTCTGGGAATAAATTAAGTTTTCTTAAAACACACGTGTTTTTTCTTGAAGCTGCTCCGCCCTGTTCTAAGTAAATGTCTCCTATAGGAGACGATACAAAAGTAACTAAAGTATCTGCAGTGGGCTATACTAGCCCAGGCCCACACTGGAGGTCACGTGTGAATCAGTGGCCTAAATCAATACATATTGCATCCATGGACTATGTAGCCTGCAGGCCTGAAGTTTTGATTCCCATCATTTCCCCGTCCTCCTGGGTCATTGCTGCAGAGGAGCGCAGAGTGCACCTGACAGAATGCGGCAGGACCAGTTTGTCGGGTCGACTCCTGGAGCACAGGTCTGTCACTGCACTGAACTGTGTGTGTGTAAGTGCGCTGCTCAGAGGACCCTCTGTACAGTCGGACCCTGTTCCGTTGTTGTTGGGCAAGACACTTAACCCCCCTCGCCCCAGTGTGCGTGTATGTGTGTGAGTTGTTCCTTTATGTAAAGCACTTTGAGCGCTGATGGTGGAAAAGCACTATTTAAGAATGTGACCATTTACGTGTTTTGCATCAGTCTTGTTACGTCCTAGTGTGTGTAGAGCTGATAAAAGACCACATACTGACTACTGTAGCCTACTACACACTAGGCCTACAGAGCAGTTTCCATCAGTGCTGGTCAAAATACCGCATTTACTGATTAATTTATTTCAAAAGTAATCTTATCTCAAAAGTAATGATTACTACTGATTACTTTGAAATGAATGCAGCTCAGATCTTTTTCTTATGAAAGCATGCAACCTTCTCACTAATGCCACTTCCTGTTATTGAACCCAGTTTAAATAAACGGGACGCCCACTTCTCCATAAAGATTTGTGAAGTTTCAGTTCAGAATCAGAATCAGAAAAGCTTTTATTGCCATTGTCAGTGAACACAAATTCACAGACTAGGAACTTGCTTTGGTGATGAGGTGCAACATAGAACACTGAATAATAATAATAATAATAATAATAATAATAATAATAATAATAATAATGATAATAATAAAGTATCACTATTTAAAAATAAAGTAAGAGCATGCAAAAAAAAAGATTAAGATATATAATAAAAAATTAAAATAGTCTCGTATATACAGAAGCATCAGAACAACAGTGCAAACTGACAAAAGATCAAGTGATGTGGCATGACTTATTTAAAGTGACTGGTGTTATAAAGTGTCCTTAGTACAGGTGTTATAAAGTGTTCATAAAGTGTTCATGAGTCCAACGGCAGAGGGGAAGAAACTGTTCTTATGGCGAGAGGTTCTGGTCCGTATGGACTGTAGCCTTCTGCCAGAGGGAAGTGGCTCGAATAGTCCGTGTCCAGGGTGAGAGGGGTCAGCTGCTATCCGGCCTGCTCGCCCCCGAGTCCTGGAGACGTACAGGTCCTGGAGAGATGGAAGGCTACAGCCGATCACCTTCTCAGCAGAGCGCACTATGCGCTGCAGTCTCTGTCTGTCCCTGGCCGTGGCCCCAGCGTACCACACAGTGATGGAGGAGGTGAGGATGGAGGTGAGGATGGACTCAATGATGGCCGTGTAAAACTGCACCATCATCTGGGTTGGCACCTTGGCTTTCCTCAGCTGCCGCAGGAAGTACATCCTCTGCTGGGCTTTCTTGATGAGGGAGCTGATGGTCGGCTCTCACTTGAGGTCGTGGGTGATGCAGGTGCCCAGGAAGCGGAAAGAATCCACAGTGGTGATGGAGGAGTCTGTCAGGGTGAGGAGAGGCAGGGGGGCTGTGACTTTCCTGAAGTCCACGATCATCTCCACTGTCTTCTGGGCGTTGAGCTCCAGGTTGTTGCTGCTGCTGCACCAGGACACCAGCCGGTCCACCTCCCTCCTGTAGGCAGACTCATCGCCGTCCGAGATGAGCCCGATGAGGGTGGTGTCATCCGCGAACTTAACCAATTTCACGGAGTCGTGGCTGGAGGTGCAGCAGTTGGTGTACAGGGAGAAGAGCAGGGGAGAAAGTACACAGCCCTGTGGAGATCCTGTGCTTATAGTCCTAGTGTCCGAGACATTCTTCCCCAGCCGCACGCACTGCCTCCGGTCCGTCAGGAAGTCAGTGATCCACCTGCAGGTGGAGTCGGGCACATTGAGCTGGGTGAGCTTGTCCTGGAGCAGAGCAGGGAGGATGGTGTTAAATGCAGAGCTGAAGTCCACAAACAGGATCCTGGCGTAGGTTCCCGGGGAGTCCAGATGCTGAAGGATGAAGTGGAGGGCCAGGTTGATGGCGTCGTCTACCAACCGATTTGCTCTGTAGGCGAACTGCAGAGGGTCCAGGAGGGGGGAGGTGAAGGACTTGAGGTGAGGCAGAACCAGGCGCTCAAAAGACTTCATGACTACAGACGTCAGCACCACAGGCCTGTAGTCATTAAGTCCAGTGATCCTGGGCTTCTTGGGGACGGGAACGATGGTGGACAGCTTGAAGCAGGCTGGGACATGGCATGACTCCAGGGAGGTGTTAAAGATGTCCGTGAAGACAGGAGCCAGTGTCTCAGGGTGGAAGGAGAGACACCGTCCGGACCTGGGGGCTTTCTGTGGATTTTGCCTTTTAAATGTTTTCATCACATCCTGCTTGGAGAGTGTGAGGGCAGTGGGGGAGGAGGAGGGGTCTGAGGTGGTCTTGGTTCACCACTGATCTGCAACTGTCATCACACAAAGCACATGTTTGTTTTACAGTATGGACTACACAAATATTTGGATGGAAAAAGTAACCTTTACTTGGGCCGGCAACTAGTTACTCATGTTCCTAAAAAAGTAATCCGATTATAGTAGTCACCTAGTTAGCACGTCAAAGCACAGCCCTAGTGAAAACCAATATCGTCTTTTCTATAGAACCCTTATCATTACAATCTCTAAACTTCTTTTGCAGATCACCTGTGAGGGCCCCTGTGCAGTACCCCCTTGCACTCCCGGGGGCCTCCACACCTTCAGATAGATGAGCGGCTCCGGGTCCAAGCGCCGGTTCTTTTGGCAGAAGAAGTCCCCTGTGGAGCGCACCTGGAGCAAACTCCGCAAACTTACCCGGAACAACAAATCCAAGAGGAAGAAGTCCAGGAGGACGAGTGTCCCGGGACTGAACAAGCTCAGACTGTCCCTCAGACCACCCGCCCAAACCCCCCTCTAGAAAGCTCCCCTCAGGCCCCTCTGGCACCACAGATGGTCCCTGGGGGCCCTCCGGAAGAGTCCCAGCAGTGGAGGGGATAGTGGAGGGGACACTGAGGGGGGCACCAAAGGGGACACCAAGGGGCCCCAGGACAGGAAGAGCATCTCTCTGTTTGAGAGAAGAACTCCAAGAAGCCTAAACATGCAGGATTAAAAACTTACATTGTGTCTTTAGGCAAGTCACCCACATTGCTTAGTATGAAAGTGGTGTGTGTGTGTTGGTGATGAGAGGGCTAAATGGTGCAGACTGGCACCCTTTCTTCCATCACTCTGCTCCTGGGCAGCTGTGGCTACAACAGGAGCTTACCACCACCCAGTGTGGGGTGAATGAAGAATGCACGAAAGTGTAAAGTGACTTTGAGCGTCTGAAAAAGTGCTTAATGTTTAATTGTACACTATTTTCTGATCTCTGTTCTAATGTTCTTTCCTCATGACAAACAGACCTGGAGTTGTTTTGTTTCATTCACACAAACCCTGCATATTTAGGCTGAGTTTGTCTCTCAAACAGAAAACATTGTTCCACCTTATGATGTCATGTGGTAATACAGGAAGTGCTCCACTGTGTTTTTACTCTCCATACAACTTTACTAGAATCATTAGGATGATTTCAGCCCTGTAATAGCCACTCTCTACTGAACAAAAGGTAAAAGGAACCGTTCACTTGAAAACTACACTTCATGACATCACAAGTAATATATACATATATGTGTGTAGAATCCCTCAGTCGTCCAGGTAGAATCCATAGAAGGGAGGAGCTCCTCCCTTCAGGCAGATATAAAGCAGTGTCTGCCAGCATCTGACCAGAACTGAAGAAGCAGCTTGGATGAGCTGCGAAACGTATTCGACCAAATAAACTCTGTCCAGTTGACAAATTAAATTTCTCCTTTTGCTATATACATATATATTCAGGATACTTTAGTTTCAAATAAATCATGACTGTATGTAGAATGTAGAATAATGTATTATGTAATTCACAAATGGTCATATTGTTTCTGATTAGACGATGGCTTACAGAAATGTGATGTGGACCCAATCAAGGGTCATTATCATCTTATTTATCTCTGGAGGTGCCATCTAGGCAAGTTACTGGCCAGGTCTTTGGAGAGGCAAGCCCGCTCACAATAAAACTGTATGTGTTTCAAGATAGCTTTGAGCCACAAGAACAAATGTATAAACTGATCCATTTGTACTTAAAGCCATACTGTGGAACATGTGACCAAGTTCCTAAACTACAGGTACTTGGAGTACTGATTTAGTGTGTGTGTGTGTGTGTGTGTGTGTGTGTGTGTGTGTGTGTGCGTGTGCGTGTGTGTGTGCGTGTGTGTGTGTGCGTGTGTGTAAAATATTACTGGATAAAATATGCACTATGTAACTGTTGGAGGTGTCACTATGGAGTTGCTGGGAATATTCCACAATATGGCATTCAACTCCATGGAGACAAGTGGATGGCACCAAGTTACCGATCACAGTAAGAAGGCAAGTTTATCAAGGTAATTTGAGCAAGAAAGCACCACCAATAATTTAGTCAATGCTTAACAGATATATTTAAAGCCATAATATGGGACATTCTGAATATTCCATTTATAATTATATTATACAGTCAGGCTTGGTCCCGGTTTGGGTTTGGTTCTAGTTTGAGCCCAGTGGAGCCTTTGCTTGATCCTGTTCTAGTCCTGGTTTAGTTCCAATACTGTGGTGTGTGAATGTAGCCTAAGTACACATGAACATAAAAAAAATCATTACAGTTTTAAGCTGGGGGGGGGTCTGCTACCTGCTTGTTTACCTGGACATTTGTAAGATCTTTGTAAGACCTTTTGAGGAACAAAGTAACTGTTTAACGCAAAATGGATGCATTTAATCCCATCCTGTGGAAACCCCACTGGAAATGTTATGTAGTACTTCTTTAAAAAACACATACGAGTCATTATTTGTAGTCACTGGCCTGTAAACATGCTGTTGGGGACCTTTACTTTGGAATTTCATGAACAAACAGATCATTTCACAACCTCAGTGCTCCCCATAGTCTAATGAAGTCTGGTACAACTCACCATCTAATGGCAGCACAGGGAATTACAATTGGGGAAAATAATTCAACTAGCTGATGACCAACTTACCCCCAATTTATCAATCTAAGCATGCTCCAACACAATTTGAAAACATCAGAGCACATACTTGCTAAAACACAACAGAATGACAGCATTAAAAATTTAAATATGGCGTCACCTGGGCTAGTGGTGGTTTGGTTTTCCTTCCTTGTTCAGACAAAGACTGAAACTGTTGTGTTCATGTTATGGCTTTAATCTCATCAGTGTAGACGGTTCAAAAACATGTTAAAACATAAATAAAACACAGTTGTCAATTAATTCAGATTTCTACCGAGTCTTTTCAAAAGGTAAAGTCGTGGCTCCAAAAGTCATCAGAGTAAAAAAATATTTAAAAAATAGAAATATAAAAATATTAAATTAAAATAAAACTAATAAAACCACATCATAGCCATATCTGTACAGTTAGTTAGTTGTCAGCAGTCTCACTACAGCGTCCCCAGTGTGTGCGTGTGTGTGTGTGAGATTTGGGTGTGGTATGGTTAGCTCCAGGTGCGGGACGGCTCCGCTCTGTCCTCCTCGGAGGGCTCCATGAGGGGGGTCCCATTGTGGCGCTCCTCCTCTCCACTCGGCCACTTATGGTTCTGGACACAGCACACACAGTTAGGAGTCAGGTGATGGATAGGGGACATGCGCAGTGGACAGGAGACAGGAGACAGGAAAAAAACACTGTTAAACTGCAGGTTGGTGGAAATGAGCATTTATTGGGTTCCCTTGAATACACACAAAAGCACACTTGAAATGTTTGTACATGAGAGCAGAGGAAGGAGCAGGTGGAGGTGTATTCTGGACACATGACCTTCTACAGGGGCTGGGGTCTCACAAACATCTCACCTCCATCAAGTGGGCTCATGATGACCACATGATAAAGGCCTTAGATCTGATTAGAACATGAGCACAGAAGCCAGGCCGCTGTGGGTTAATCATGAACACATTATGAGTGTTTACGGGCAGAGCCTTTATGAGCCTCAGGGAGTGTCCCACAGCACAACGCTCTACCGATCTTTTTTTGCACTGGGAGTCTCATGACACACACACACACACACACACACCCACACACACACCCACCCACACACCCACCCACACACCCACACACACACCCACACCCACACACCCACACACACACACACACACACACACACACACACACACACACACACACACCTTTCTCGGGGCATATGTGTGAAAGAGTGAGGCTAAATCTCAGGAGGAAGTGAGGGCCCTCCACACAGAGTATGTGAGAGGAGAGGAGACCACAGACTTCCTGTTTCTGCGACAAGTGCAGTGTGCTACCTCCACACCACTGCTGTGCTGAGATGACAAGAAAAACCACACATGAACTTAGACTTATACAAGACTGTACAGGAAAACACTGTCCTCAACCTGCTGCCCTCTATGAACACAAGAGGTACTACAGGACTGAAGCACTGGTACAGAGCACAACTGTAACACTTTATCATAAGACAAAGTATCTGTCCAGTAGAGTGTGCGCAGTAGTGCTGTCCACCAGTACAGAGCGGGTTAGACTGACCCTTATGGAGACTATGCACATGACATCACAACATTCCCAATGGAAAGAATGAACTGCAGCATTAGGCTTATTTTTTTTATATATGAGTGGCAGTGGCAGTAATGACATGATCTTCTGTAAAAGCTCTAAAATGTAAAATCTAAAATGTTAAATAACCAATATAAAAGTCTACAGTTTGGACCAGACTTCTAAAACAAGAAGTCAGTTCTGCCTCAGAGCCACACTGTGTGCATGTCAGGGGTATTTTTCCAAATAAAATGATGTCAGAGCAGAACCTCACGAGGTGAGGGTATTAGGTGTAGCATACAGAGGTCCATGTGAGGAGAAGAGGGCTCAGGAGGTGCCCAGAGAGAGAGGAGGAGCAGGGTCTGGTGTGGAGAAGATCAGACCCTCTCACTTGGCCATGTTAAACTCCACAGCGGTCACACAGTCTCCTCCACAGCAGAGCCATAGACAGGTCTACAGGACGTCACCAGAGCAGTGCTACATCAGAACCACACAGTCTTTAAGCAGTTCAGTGGTGAATATTGACAAGTACTGGCAGTGGGAGGAGTCAGTACGTTGGCCCCGTCCTAATATGGGAGGGAAGAGCCAGTAGGTCAGGCTGCCCTTGAGAGTGGGAGGGTTCAGTAGGTAAGTCAAACACTGGAAGTAGATGGAGTCAGTAGATAAGTCCTCAAGAGTGAGCGGAGTCAGTGGGTCAGTCCCGCTTCATGATTGGGCGAAGTCAGTGGATTGTCCTCGCCCTCATGAGTGGGCGGAGTCAGAGGTGAGCGTGTAGTTAGTTGGGTCTCCGTTGCTCTCGGACAGTACCTCGTGCTCCTGCGTGTTGAAGTGGACTCCGGAGAGGGTGGGGTCAGCCTTACGCCGCCACAGGCAGCACAACAGCTCCCTGAAGGTGCGGCGCATGTCTGCATCTCTGAACGAGTAGATGATGGGGTTCACAAAGGAGTTACACTCAGCCAGCACCAGGCAGTACTTCTCATAGAGCAGCACGTTACAGCGGTCACACCCCAGACCATCCAGCAGGAGGAGCACCAGCCCCGGGGTCCAACACAGCACGAAGCAGCCTGAGGAAACACAGACAATCAGTGTAAGGGGGCAGCACACACGCACACACAGTGTGGGGGGCCACTGCTGCACATGGTCGGTGGGCTGCACAGCCACCAGGTGACATGTGCCATTGAGCTCAGCCTATTCACTTAAGTGGTCTGCCTGAGTCTTTAACAGGTGGGATAGACAGGAGGATTATCCAATCACAGAGAAGCATTTTCAAATAACAGGACCAGGACTAGACAGTTTTGGAAAATTGAGAATTGATTTTTGACAGGAATTGCGATTGATTGGATGTGTGATTTCTGTTTGAGTAGGCTTCAGTTCACAGGACACATTTAAACACATGGATGAACACCAACACTTGAGAGAGAATGAAGTCTGAACTTCTAAACTGATCCAAGACTCCAGTGCATTTCAGAACATGTTTGTAGAGGTCTAAACTACAGGGTTAGCAGCTTTTACACAGAATAAGACCCCATGGAGACACTGAGACATACATTAGCTCTCTGCAATGGACAGAATCACTCCAGAAACAATAGAAACCCTGGCAGACACACACACTTCCTCTAACCACTCACACGTCTCGCAAACAGGTTTCTGAAAGAGTTCAATGTGCTACTTTTGCATTTCCTGTCTCAGCTGAGGACGATGTGTGAGAACCGTTTGTGCTAACCTGCAGAGGCACAAATACAATACTATTATGAGATGTACTGTGCAGGCTGGGTCTATAGGGGTGCATTTAAAAGGTTTTCCTCCTCATTTTAGCCACATTATGGGTCCAATATTATACTCAAACAACTCTTGTGAGCTTTGAGTCATGATAAAATATTACCTCGTCAAAAACATACCTGGAGTTGTGTTTCATTTCATTCACACGTTTGATTAATCTCTTATTATTAGTCTGTGTACATGTAATAATAATGGGGGAGATCGGTGGGGTTTTGCAGGAGGTCGATGGTGGAGGAGCAGGGGGAGCATAAACAGCACATTCCTGGGTACACTCTGGGGGAAGGAGTTGGGGAGGAGGAGAAGATGGGTGAAGTTTGTTGGGGTGGGTTTGTAGCAGATGGGTGAGGCTAGAGGGAGGTGGGGGGAGATGGGGTGAGGTGGAGGAGCAGGGGGAGCTCTGGAGGTGAAGACAATGAACAGCACATTCCTGGGTACACTCTGGGGAGGAGTTGGATGAGGTTTGGGGAAGAGGGGGTAGCAGATGGGTGAGGTTTGTGACGGGGGAGTGGAGGTAGGAGGTAGATGGTGGAGGAGGACCAGGGGAGCACTGGTGGTGAGGATGGCTGAGGAGATGGGTGAAGTTTGGGGGAGGTTTGGGTGGAGATGGGTGAGGTGGAGGAGCAGGGGGAGCACTGGAGCTGTAGACACTGAGGAGAAGCAGAACATTCCTGGGTACACTTGAGGGAGGATATGGGGGAGATGAATGAGGAGGAGGGGAGGTGGGGGGATGGGTGGGGTTTTGGGGGAGGTGGATGGGGGAGGAGCAGGGGGAGATAGATGGGGTTTTGGGGGAGGTGGACGGTGGAGAAGCAGGGGAGTGCTGGAGCTGTAGACACTGAGCAGGAGCAGCACATTCCTGGGTACACTCGGGTCCCGCTCAGGGGTTTAGTCTGGAGGATCCCATTTCATCACTGGATCATCACTCTAGGAATTCTCCAGCAAACATCCAGCACTGTCCAAAGAGCCTCCACCCTCACCCCTCTCTCTGCACCCCTCCACCCTCTTCAAGGTCCTATATTATGCAAATAGATTCTTGTAAGCTTTAAGCCATGTTATAATGTTGTTACTCCTCAAAAACCTACCTGGAGTTGTGCTTTCATTCACACGTTTAAGTAATCCTTAATTATGAGTCTGTCCATCTCCAAGTTTAAAAACACAGTGGAGCACTCCCTGCATTACCACATGACATCAGTTTGAGAGAAGTTTAGAAGTTTAGAAGAATTTATTGATCCACAAGGGAAAATATTTAGACATCTCAGCCTAAATATGCAGGGTGTGTGTGTGTGTGTGTGTGTGTGTGTGCGTGTGTGTGTAGATGTGTGTAGGTGTGTGTGTGTGTGTTAAACATGTGTGAATGAAACAAAACACAACCCCAGGTCTGTTTGTGATGAGGAAACGACATTTATAACATGCGTATGCGCACGCACACACACGCATGCACACACGCGCACACACACACGCGCGCACACACGCGCACACACACGCGCACACACGCGCGCACACACGCGCACACACACGCGCACACACACGCGCACACACACGCACACACACGCACACAGGGTGGGGGCAGGCCTGTCACAATATTGACTCGTCATGTGATATGTGAAACATGAGCAATAATGGGCTTGTGAGCACATTAGTAGCTTTTGTGCGTTTCTGTACCAGGGCGAGGGGAAGAACAGCTTATGCTCACAGTTTAATGTTGCTATAATGAGATTTTTGCAATGTTTTATTCAAATATAATTTTGACACAATCGAACTGGCCAAGATCTGCCTGTTTTAGAAGGAGCTGTACCCGCTTTTTACAGTGTTCAGTGTGAAAAACAGGACTAGTTCATTTGAAACCGTTTGCACTGGTCCAAATTTCTTGTGCTGACCTTGTGCATTCAGAGCATCCTAATTATTCAACATGATGAGTTTATAAGCGCTTTTCACATCTCTCAGGGTTTTGTCAACTTTTGTCAACTAGCATGATAACACACACTTCCTGATTATTGGACCATAACACAATTTATAATTAGATGCAGACTTACTTATTTTAACCTCAAGAGCTGCTTATACAATATATCTGTACTGGGGACACATTACAGGTCCTTTAAGTTTTGATTTAACGGTCCTATATTATGCAAAACTGGCTCTTGTGAGCTTTAAGCCATGTTATAATGTTGTTACCTTCTCAAAAACAGACCTGGAGTTGTGTTTTGTTTCATTCACACATGTTTGAGTAATCCTTTATTATTAGACTGTCTGAATCTCTAAAGCTCAAAATGCTCTGTTCCCCCTTGTGTTGTCAAGTTCAGCTCCTGTGACTTTAAGTTCAGTAGAGAGTAACAGTTCCAGGGCTGAAATTATCCAAATGATTCTAGTTAAGGTGTATGGAGTTTAAAAACACAGTGGAGCACTTCCTGTATTACCTCATGACATCACAAGGTGGATCAGAGTGTTTTCTGTTTGAGAGAAGAACTCTAAATATGCAGGATTTGTGTGAATGAAACAAAATATAACTCCTGGTATGTTTTGATGAGGAAACTGCATTAGAACATCAAGCTATCCATCTATTGTAATTGAATAAATGCAAGATGGATAGATTTAATGCCATACTGCGGAACATTCCAGGCAAAGCAGTATCATCTCCACGGCGAGCCCCCACCACAGCAGTTGGATTGTGACTGAATGATTTGTTTGTGATGATGGTCCTGTGTGTATAGTAAACTGTCGGTGTTTACAGTGGGAGCTGCATATTTGGGCGATGTGGCATGAATCAGAAGAGGAGGCTGCTCTCTGTCACACTCAGCCCAAATATGCAGGCTGTGTCCGGGCACGTGCAGCTGGCCCGCCCCCCTCCTCCTGGAGCTCTGCCGTTACACAGTACAAGAGGAGTACTTTAAAACACGCAGGAATGTAGTGAGCACCGCCACCAGGGAAGAGAAGCACGAGAGAGAGGGAGAGAGAGGGAGAGAGAGGGAGAGAGAGGGAGAGGGAACGGGGAAGGAAGGACTGGGGGAGGACAGGAACAGAGGGATAGCTGCCAAGTGGGACAAGGAAGAGTGTAGAGGGAGAGAAGAAAGAGTGATAGGACGAGAAATAGAGGATAGAGAGAGAGGGTAGAGAGAGAGATAAAGAGTCTAGAAAGAGTGAGTAGAGAGAGGGGGGTGGAGAGGGTAGTGAGAAAGAGAGAAGGGAGATAGAAGAGAGAGGAGAGAGAGAAGACAGAGAGAGAGAATAGAGAGAAAAATAGAAGAGAGATGGGGAAGGCCTGGGGGAGGACAGAGAGACAGCTGCAAAATGGGACAAGGATAACAAGAGGAGAGGAGAGGGAGACAGAAATCGAGACAGAGAGATACAGAAAGAAAGAGAGAGGGAGAGAGAGAGAGAGAGAGAGATACAGAAAGAAAGAGAGAGGGAGAGAGGGAGAGAGAGATACAGAAAGAAAGAGAGAGGGAGAGAGAGAGAGAGATACAGAAAGAAAGAGAGGGAGAGAGGGAGAGAGGGGGAGAGAGAGAGAGAGAGAGAGAGAGAGAGAGAGAGAGAGAGAGAGAGTAAGAGGAGAGAGAAGACAGATGGGAAGGAGAAAGAGAAAGTGAGAAAGGGTTTGCAAATTGAGAGAAAGGGGAGAGGGAGGGCTGAAAGACAGAACGGGGGAATGGGGGCAAAGAGAGGGAAGAAGCAGAAGAAGAAGAAAAGAGGGGGACAAAGAGGGTATGACAAGGAAAGAGGATAAGAAGGAGGAGGACATGAAAGAGGAGAGAGAAAGAAAGAGGGAAAGAGGGAGAGTAAGTATGGAGAAGATAGAAAGAGAAGTAAGTGTGATAGAGGAAAGCAGATAAAAAGGGAAAGAGGAGAGGAGAGAGAACAAGCTAGGACAGGACAGAGCAGGGCGGGGTTTCTGTGAACACACACTTTGAAGAATAGGCCAACGGCTGCGCGCACACACACACACACACACACCCACAAGCAAACACACACACACACACACACACACACACACACACAAGCAAACACACACACACACACACACACACACGTGTACATGCGCACACACAGACCTGATGCTGCAGGATTGGCTGAGAGGCACAGGTAGCGGGCTGGGATTGGCTGACAGGGACAGACAGGTGACAGGAGGGATGAACCAGGAAACAGTTTCCTGGTTCATTCACAGCTGGAAAAAATGTACTACTGTGACTCTGTGTGTAGAAATAACGCTGTGTACTCTGTCGTATCATTACTGTGACTCTGTATGCACTTTGGTGTAATACTGATGCTGGGTACTTCGTACAACTATTACTTGGTACTTGGTGTACTACTGCGTGTGTTACTACTGCGTGTGGTACTACTGCGTGTGGTACTACTGCGTGTGGTACTACTGCGTATCGTACTACTGCGTATCGTACTACTGCGTATCGTACTACTGCGTATCGTACTGCTACGAGTGATACTACTGCGTGTGGTACTACTGCGTATCGTACTACTGCGTATCGTACTACTGCGTATCGTACTGCTACGAGTGATACTACTGCGTGTGGTACTACTGCGTGTCGTACTGCTACAAGTGATACTACTGCAGGTGGTACTACTGAGTGTGGTACTACTACGTGTGTCGTACTGCTATGAGTGTTACTACTGCAAGTGATACTGCTGTGGTACTTGGCCCCTCCTGCAGTATCATGTTGACTCATCCAGGATCATGGACACAGTCTTCATGAGGTTGAGGGCTCTGGTGTGGTACTGTGTGTGGTACTGTGTGTGGTACTGTGTGTGGTACTGTGTGTGGTACTGTGTGTGGTACTGTGTGTGGTACTTGGTGTACTGACCCAGGATCAAGGACACAGTCTTCATGAGGTTGAGGACGGTCTCGCGGTGGCGCAGGTGGGACGTGTGCTGGGACATCTGGCGGCTCTTGTGGCGCACGTAGAGGAAGATGCGCGTGTAGACGGCCAGCATGATGGAGAAGGTGAGCAGGTTGAGGACAGCCCAGAAGACCAGGTAGCTGCGGCTGTAGAGTGGGGCCATGGTGGAGCAGGCGGGCAGGTCACACAGGCAGTGCCAGCCCATGGTGGGTACCAGTCCCATGAGGATGGCCACCACCCAGATGATCACGATGATGACGAGAACGCGCCGCGTGCTCATCTCACTGTGCAGCTGCATGCTGAAGATGGTCTGGTGTCTCTCCACTGCCACAGCCAGAAGGTTGAGCACGGAGGCCGTCAGGCTGGTGTCTATCAGGCCCTGGCGCACAAACCATTGATACTTGGTCAGCTTTATGGTCCAGGGCCCAGTGTGGAACATCAGGTGGAGGTAGGACACTCCTGTGGGACAGACACGGGGTCAAACAAGCCTACTCTTAGGGTTCATTCATTCATTGAATAATCAGATATTAATCAATACTAAATCTAGTAATGAAACTAGATGCTAATTTGAACAGGTTCCCACACACTTTCCTTGAGATCATTTTTCAGGACATTTTTCGATATGTAATCACCTCACCTACAAACAGATGACCCCCTTTTTATAATAGAAAATGGAACCTACAGGACCACTGAGATATATACACACATATAAGACACATGGGAATAGAAAAGAAAGTACTGCTATTTAATGTTGGAAATCACATTCTGTTGTCTAAATAAAGAGTGTTTTTTTTTTAAAATTATCATCACAGTATCGGAATGGTATTGAGTATCGAGTCTATTCCTCAGTATCAAAATCCAGTTTGAAATTTTAGTAGAGTTCAGCACAGGCTCAATAAAATAAGCTGTTCTGTGTTTCACAATCTGAGAGTGTCAGGACATTTATAGTCTGTAGATCAGGAGTCTCCAACCTTTTCCCTCCTGTGAGCTACTTTTTGTAAAACAAAAATGCCAGAGAGCTAATAATTTTAGCAGCCGCCAGAAATTGAGTAAATATAAGAGCCATAGGAGGCTGTAGATGGGGTACAGTTTGATGCCTATAAAAACAAACCATTATCCATTTATCAGTGCACAAATATAGGCATCAAAATGATACATTTACAATGGAAATAAGCATTTAATTGATCAAATTTGAGTTATTCAGGTTATACAGGTTGGAGACCCCTGCCGTAGATCATACGTTACTGTAGAATCATTTCCCTTTAGAAGCAGCAACAGGACTGGTCAAACAAGCCAGGCTTTTGTGAACGTTTGTCTATTTTTATTGTCATTTTGGCTCCCTAAACCAGGGTCACCCACAAGTGGCTCATTCACTGTCGAAAATGAAAGCTGCTCTGGAACCAAACAAAATCTAAACTTGTCCACTTGAGAACGGTGCTGACATAGCCCTAACATAACTGAGACACTCCAAAAAGTCTGTTTTGTATAATATCTATTCTTTAAATCCGAACGTCTCTTGGTTTTCAGTACAGATAGACTGTATATAGAAGTGAAATGAGGCAGTGCGGCTGTTGAAGGAACCCCTTTCTGGTGCACTACTGGTTTGGCTGGGGGTAGGTGCTTAGTAACGCTGTCAATCAAACCTATTGCTAACGTTAGAGTGACCTTGGGGAAAGAAGGTGTCTGACTGGTCTGTTATTATTGATCACATCTTAGTAGTAATATTAATAGGGTGACACTTTTTCAATAGAAGTGAATTGGAGCTAGAGTGGATGGAGCCGAAATGCGCCCATGCTCACTTCCTACTTGGAATGCGGTGGCTAGCGGGCTAGCTATGTCCATCTATATGCAGTCTACAGTTTACAGAGTCTAAAAATGTGGCTGTGTTTGCTATGTGCATTCTGTCACCACGGTAACACTTGGATTACCTGCTGAACATTGTGTGTATGGCAGAAGGAGGAATCCAGAGGTTGGGCAGCAGTATTCTGTGTGGTACCTGAGAAGAGATCGGAGAGGGCCAGGTTGCCCAGCAGGTAGTAGATGGGGAAGTGGAAGCGTCGGTTCTTGAGAATGGCTAGGATGACGAGCAGGTTGGAGAAGATGACGATGAAGCACACGGTCAAGCCCAGGGTGACCACCACATAGTCCCGCTTCCTCCAGTGGTCACTGATGTTCTTCCCACTCTCCGTGTAGAAGAACTTGACGCTGCGGTTTAAGTAGCAACCAGGCACGTCATCTTTGTCGATGTCCATGTTTGGGCAGGTGCAGGGAGATGAGGACAAGGACAAGGAGGACCAGGAGGAGTTGAGGGTCCCAGTTCTCAGATGGCCCCTGTCTGCTGTAGGGTGCACCGACAGCCCATATTTGTGGAGGGGCGAGCAGGATGTGGACAGAACCTGAAGAAGCAAACAGGACTGAGCTCAAAACAGAACACACAGCAATACAGGGCTGTGAGAAAACCAAAACCTCATATCACAATTTATCTAGCTAGGGAGTCTGCTATGGAAATTTGAGATGCTACAGGGTTTTTACACTATATGTGGCAGCAAATGTAGCAGAAGACCTTCCAAAGGAAATACTTTGAGGGAATGAACCATTTCATCACCAATCAACACCAACACCAGAGCAGAGTAAGAAGGAGGCCTTTCCTGCTGTGGCCTGCAGGACACAGAGGAGAAACACTTTTGTCCTCAGGGCTCTTCCTCTCATCAAACTGCCCTGACACAGATCTGCTGACCCTCGCTGACCAGTCCTCCTGTTAAACTGCACTGAGACCTTCGACTGAGACACGAAGGGACTGAAAAGAGCAGTTTAAATGTTTCTGCAGCAAAATTTGACTTTCCCTCAGGATCAATAAAGTATCTCTCTCTCTCTGTACAGACCTTTGTTTATTTCATACAGAGAGCCAGAAACTTGCCCAACACATTGTAAATTGGGATGAGGGGGTACCAGCAGTTCTGAAGAAGTCAGACGTATTGAATATCATCATTATAGCCAATACTGGTTATAATATGGTTGGGTCTTTAACTGGACATGTGACAATTTACAGACTGATTTTTAGCCTAAAACGTCTCAGAATATTTTATTCACATAAAGCTGTCCAGTGGTTTTTTGATAAGTAACAGTTACAGAGCACTATTGGATCTCTTGTGTAATAAATTAATGGTGTTTTAAAGGAAATAAGTGCCTTTTTCCGTGCTTATACTGGTATCAGTTAATATCGGGTATCGACAGATATTTAAAGGGAAAGTATGAAAAATCTGTTGAAATGAGCTGACATGCACCAGTGACACTGAAGAGGAAGCAGCAGAGGGCAGTCCAGGTCTGATATAAGAACTGGTCTGCGCAGAAGAATTACTACACTATATAAAAGGGACTTAGTGGTGTTATAATATAAAATATTATAAAAAGGTACACTATTTCACTTTTTGGGGAAATGTGTTCTTTCTTTGAGCACAGTCTCCCCTCCACAGATCTGCCCTGAAACTTAGCCTAGTGGTGTGACTTGTCTCCATGGAGATAAATTGATGTAATCCCTCATTCATCCAGAGATGTTGTTCTTGCCATCCAGAAGGCATGCTCAAACCATGGAGATTGACAAGTTAAATTCCATAGTGTGGAACATTCCTGGCAAAGCACACATCTCCATAGAGAGCAAGCAAATGATAAATCCTTCTCTTCCTTTTAGTCCATGGAGATGTGTGCTTTGCCAGGAATATTCCACAGTATGGCGTTTAATTCCATCTCTATGGAGACAAGCAGGTAACACCATCAAGACAAGTTACAGGTCAGATCTGTGGAGGGGAGACTGTGCTCACAGAAAGAACACATGTGTTTTTGTTTTGTTTTTTTTTGTTTTATTTTGTTTTTCCCCCCAGTATTTTGAGCCAGATAATAGTTGCATTATATTGTAGAGTCCAATTCAACCAAAATGTGGATTAGTCAACTCATCATTTTGTTTAGATTAGAAGGATTAATAAATATGAAATCTTCAGATAATTTATGTAAAAAGGCTGATGAAAAGGGCCCATATTACGCCATTTTCTGATCTATGTTCTAATGTTGTTTTGTTTCATTCACACATGTTTAAACACACAAACCCTGCATGTTTAGGCTGAGTTCTTCTCTCAAACAAAAAACACTGTTCTGCCTTGTGATGTCATGTGGTAATACAGGAGGTGCTCCATTATGATTTTCAATTCCACTTTACTAGAATCATTTGGATAATTTCAGCCCTAGACTTGCCGGTCTCTTCTGAACTCTACTACATCACAAGTTGGAACAGAACATTTTGAGTTTTGGAGATGGAGACAGACAAATAAAAGGGTTACTCAAATATCTGTATCAGGTATGTTTTTGATGAGGTAACATTATAACATGGCTTAAAGCTCACAGGAGTCGATTTCGTGTAGGAAACCCATGATTCACAAGTTGAATCTGTCTTTATATAAATACATTGTTTCCTTGTACTTCTGCATGTTTTGCATGAACTCCCCCTGCAGGTGTAATTTTTTGAGTGCAGTTTGGATCAGATATACATAGATAAGTTTTGAGAGCTTACCACAACCCCTTTTTAGTCCACTCCAATCAGGAGAACATGTCACTAGGCCTGTAGTTTACTAAAGAGATTCTTGTTGGACTAAAGACAGCGGTAAAACCAAAAGCAAGATAATGATCAGAAGTTAGATCCTAATCCCTCTGGTTTCAGGCTCATGACGCTGCTAAAGGGGCGCGGTCAGGATGGTCTCACACTGATTGTGAATTTGAATGCATTTAAATAGTGCTGAAGCTCCACTTTATTGTGGTTATTGGGCGTGAGAGTTGGAGGTTTTGCATTAGAGGCAAACAGATCTCTCTATACTCTCTACACAATTTTGTTTACTTGTTTGAAGTGGTGGAAGAAATATCACATGAAAAATTGACTAAAGTAAAAGTAAGTACATGTTTAAAAATGTACTTAATAGTAAAAAGTGTAAGTGTTTCACACAGGTTTTGAGATCTTATAAGGGGTCACATGTAGCGATTTTGATACAGATTTGTGCTGAATTTTGTTCAACAAAAACAACTGAATCAGCCTTTTAAATGTAGCTGTTTTTATTAGTATATTTTTGTTGCTCAAACTACAAACATGTTAAAAAACACATCAGCCTTTTCAGCAGGTCTCAAACTATAATAAAAATACTTTTACTTTTCACTCCTGTTCAAAAATGTAGTGGAGTAGAAAGTACAGATACCTGCTCTCAAGTGTAATGAAGGAAAAGTAAAAAGTATCTACTTTAAAATGCACTTAAATGAGGTACAGATATCTAAATTGTAATACTTAAGTACAGTACTTTAGTACTTGTACTAGGTTACGTTCCACTGCATATTTGGAGTATGAAGTGACCCAAGGAGCTCAGTCCAGACTCCAAAGCCACGTGCACTGTTGGCCTCCTCACATCAAACACACCGTTTTTGGTTTGACATTTTTGATTGATACCTGCTCAAATGAGGATCTAATTTCGATAATTTTAGTATCAATTTGTATCTGATCTTCGATACCTTTGACAGCCCTAATCAGCACTATAACCTTGAGACTAACACAAAAACCTGTAAAAGAATTCACTGGCCACCGTCTACCCTGCCACCGTTTACATCAGAGGTCTCCAACCTGTAGCTCGGTAGCTCTCCACCCCCTTCCAAGTAGCTCTCCAAGGGATTTCTGAATTCTATGTATTATGGATAAGTCAAATTTGATTAATTACCGTTGTACATTTTGATGTCTAACTTGGTGCACTGATAAATGTATATGTTTTATAAGCATCTAACTGTACCCCATCTAAGGCTCGCCATGGCTCTTATATTTACTCTGTTTCTTTGCAACTGCTGAAATTGGTAGCTCTCTGGCATTTTTGTTTCCTAAAAGGTAGCTCAGTGGAGAAAAAAGGTTGGAGACCCCTGATCTACATCTACCCTGCCCATGAATAACAATCTGTCATTTGATTTGAGTTAAAAATGAATTACAAACTGAATCAAAAATACAAAAGCTAGTATCAAAACTAGATTCTCTTTTGAGCAAGTATCAATACTAAAAGTCCCATTGACAGGACAGAAATGAACCTTTCCTGAATGTCTTTAGAATGATGTTGAGCTGTATCAGAACAAGTATAAGAGCACATAGACTAGTATACACCCATGGACCACTATGGAACCTACAGGACCACTGAGGGATTACACACATACTGTATAAGGACACATGGAAATAGAAAAGAAAGTACGACCACTGAATGTTGAAAGTCACATTCTGTCATCTAAAGAAAAGAGTGTATGGAGTTTGAAATGCTGGGGTGGTGAGAACACTGAGGTGTGCGTGCGAGGTGTGTGGAGTGTGTCCTCTGCACACACACACCCACACACACACACACAGAGGAGACTATTCAAAGCTGTCACTATAAGGTTCGCTATATAGTTTTTTAAGGGCAAACAAGTTATCAAGTTAAGAATGTTCCACAGAATTCAACATGTCCAACTCTGAGTCGGTGAGGGATTTTTTAAGAGCTCTTATCAATTCTCTGGGGTATTGACTGTAACACATAATATATTTAGATATTATTCTTTTGAAAATGCTTTTTTGCATATTACAGTTAGCTGTAAGATTATGTGCAATGCTCTGTCCATAAGCCTACGTCACCCATGCTCCCACACAATTCTCCATAAATATACAAACACATGATACAAAACTGTACACAACAGCTTGACAAACCTGATGTGATGTGCAGTAGTTTCATTCGCGGGATACACACTGATTGTGTTGTGATAGTGCGCAAAAACAAAACTGAAAGTTATTAAACATGTTTATACGTTGTTTTCTGTAAATACAGCACTTTCAAAACATTCTAAGGTAACAAGGTGATCTAAATATATATTACGTGTTACAGTTGATACCCCAGAGAAGAAAAGCATGTTTGGGTCAGACCTGCAGAGAGACATACAAACACAGAGACACACACTTTCTCTCTGTGGGCATTCCTCCTGGTTAATATGGTACCATTTACGAGGGCATGATGGAGTCATTACTGTTCTGACACACAGCTACAGCATGTAAAAGTGTGGGCTGCTGAGTTGAAAGGCTACAGGGTTTAACTCACAAACATTCCACCAAAATGTTCAAGTGATCTCCCTATATTAGGCTGATCTGATCTAGTTTCCACATCACATGTTTAACACACAAACCCTGCATATATAGAGTTCTTCTCTCAAACAGAAAACACTCTGTTCCACCTTGTGATGTCATGTGGTAATAAAGGAAGTGCTCCACTGTGTTTTTAAACTCCACACACCTTCACTAGAATCATTTGGATCATTTCAGTCCTGGAATTGCCAATCTCTACTGAACTAAAGGTAAAAGGAGCTGTTAACTTTTGAGCTCTGGAGAGGTAGACAGACTAATAAAAGATTATGCGAACATGTGTGAATGAAACAAAACACAACTGCAGGTTAGGGTTAGGGTTAACTGTTTCTGAGGAGGTAACAACATTACAAGATGGCTTAAAGAGTCCAATGTGTATTATACAGGATGTTTAAAAATGTCCAGCAGCATCAACATAGAGAGAAGACTGAAATCTGAAGTGCTAAACTAATACAACAACGTGCTGTCACAATACTAACATTTCAAACTTGATTTTGATACTAAGAAATAGACTTAATAGTCAATACTGATGCTGATTCTTTAGACAACAGAATGTGACTTTCCAAATTAAATGGTAGTACTTTCTTTTCTATTCCCATGTGTCCTTATATGTGTGTAATCCCTCAGTGGTCCTGTAGGTTCCATAGTGGTCCATGGGTGTATACTAGTCTATGTGCTCTTATACTTGTTCTGATACAGCTCAACATCATTCGAAAGACATTCAGGAAAGATTTATTTCTGTCCTGTCAATGGGACTTTTTAGTACTGATACTTGCTCAAATGAGTATCTAGTTTTAATACTAGTTTTAGTATTGTTTAGTGTCGAATTTTTATAAAAGGAGAAATTCAGTTCTGTCACTGGACAAAAGTTTTATGATCAAATAAGTTTTGCAGCTCATTTATTTAGTTTATTCATTTATGAGATTGCAGCTCATCCAAGCTGCGACGCTGGTGGACACTGCTTTATATCTGCCTGAAGGGAGGAGCTAACTACATTGAAACTGCTCTGAAACTAACATGTTTGTTTACAGTTTCTGTTTGTTGTCTAGGTCTATTGAACTGCACCTGAGTCACATCAGCAGAATCATTCAGGCCCCTGATGGGTGCTGTCACACCTCTGAGCTTGAACAGGTCTGAGGATGGAGTTGTTAATAGGAGAGAGATGATGTCTAAACCCTCCATTTCTGTTCAAAGGTTGATTGTCTTTCCTAACAAAAATAGCTTCTTTAACTCCCCTCTCAAACCAGTTCTTTTCTCTGGTCAAGATCTGGACCTCACTGTCCTCAAAGGAGTGGCCTGTGGCTTTTAGGTGGAGATGTACGGCAGATTGCGGCCCACCCTGGTTTTCCCGTCTGTGTTGATACATCCTTTTGTGAAGTGGCTGTTTTGTTTCTCCAATGTAGCGCTCACTGCAGTCTTCACTACACTGAATGGAGTAGACCACATTGCTTTGTTTGTGGCTCGGTGTTTTGTCCTTAGGATGGACCAGTTTCTGTCTTAAAGTGTGCAGGTTTGAAATAGACTGGGATTTAATGTTGTCTGAAAATCCTGGGTGGTGGGTGGTGTTTTTCAGAAACATCAGTGATAAGGAGTAGTACACCGTTTCTCCTGGGTTCTGGTTCTCTGTTGTCCTCATTTTTAGCTCTCTTTATTTCAAGGGTGTCCTACCTGGACAACTGAGGGATTTTACAAACATCTGATTTTTTTATACTTTTGACAACCCCATTTCGATATACAATTATCTTGCAAATTTTCCTTCAAAATGTTAATAGCAAGTTTTCAAAATCAAAATTCAGTTGACAGTGCACATTTTAAACATGCCCAGAAGCATCAACACAGAGAGGAAAGACTGAAATCTGAACTGCTACACTAATACAACAGTCTCATCTCACATTTCATAACATGAGGAACAGTACACCTTTAACTAAAGGGCCCGAATCAGGCTATTCTCTGATCTGTTCTAATGTAGTTTCCTCATCACTAACAGACCTGGAGTTGTGTTTTGTTTCATTCACACATATTTAACACACAAACCCTGCACATTTAGGCTGAGTTCTTCTCTTAAACAGAAAACACTCTGTTTCACCTTGTGATGTCATAGGGTTATACAAGAAGTGCACCACTGTGTTTTTATACTCCATTCACCTTAACTAGAATCATTTTGACAATTTGCAGCCCTGTGTTTGTCAAACTTTGAATTAATAATAATAATAATAATAATAATAATAATAATAATAATAATAATTATTATTATTATAATTATTATTATTATTATTAATAATAATAATAATAATAATAATAATAATAATAATAATAATAATAATAATAATAAAAAAATCAACTAGTTAACTTTAAAACTACCACTACATGACATCACAAGGTGGAACAGAGGATTCTGAGCTTTGGAGATGTAGACAGACTAATACTGGAGGATTACTCAAACATGTGTGAATGAAACAAAACACAACTCAACAATTTTGCAATATATATTTTACAAATAAAATAAATGTGCAGAATGGTGAATAACACAGTGAAGTGGACTGGAGAGAGCTGTGCTGTGGTTGAACCTCGAGGACATGGGAGGAACGAGTTCTACCGGTGAGCAGGTACTATTTACCCAGCACACTGTCACTGCAGCCTGGGCAGGGGGAGGAGGAGGAGGAGGAAAAGAAGGAGGAAGAAGAGGAGAAGAAAGAGGAGGAAAAGAAAGAGGAGGAAAAAGAAAAGGAGAAGGAAGAGGAAGAGGAGAAGCTGGAGGAGGAGGAGGAAGAGGAGGAAAAGAAAGAGGAGGAAAAAGAAGAGGAGGAGGAGGAGGAGGAGGAGGAGGAGGAAGAGAAGGAGGAAGAAGAGGAAAAGAAAGAGGAGTAGGAAAAAGAAGAGGAGGAGGAAGAGAAGGAGGAGGAAGAGGAGAAGAAAAAGGAGGAAAAGAAAGAGGAGGAAAAAGAAGAGAAGGAAGAGGAGGAGGAGGACAAAGCAAAGCAACCACCAACACACAACACAGTTACGTTTGAAAGACATCAACCAAACCACACATGGAAGGTCATCCAGTGTATCAAAAATCAGATAATAATCAATACTACCACTGGTATCAAAACCTGATACTCATTAGAGCAGGTATCAATACTAAAAAAAAGTCCCATTGACAGGACAGAAATGAACCTGTCCTGAATAACTTTAGAATGAAGTATAAGAGCACGTAGACGAGTATACGCCCATGGACACTATGAACCTACTGTACCTGTGCACATTTATTTAGCGGTTCATATTTCAGTCTTCACTCAAATGTTATGAATGTATTCAAATAAACTCTGTGACCAGTACAGGAGCAATCATAAACGGTCTGCGGCAGAGGTAGTACAGTACAGCCAAAAATTGTACTCAAGTAAGAGTAATGTTACTTCAAAATATTACTCAAGTAGAAGTACAAAGTAGTGGTCCAAGAAATTATTCAAGTAGGAGTAAAAAAGTATTTGGGAAATGTACTACTCAAGTAACTTAAAGGTGCACTATGTAACTTTTTGGTTGGGGGTTCGTCATCTGCTTGTTTCTATGGAGATGTAACTGCTCTGCCTGGAATGTTCCACAATGTGACATTAAACAGCTCTACCGTTATTCAGTTACAGGTGGTTTTACAGCTCACAAATACCTAGAAAAACAGACATTCTGACTGTGAGCGGGGTCGCCTCTCCACAGATCTGACCTGATCTGGTTTGGTCTCCATGAAGATAAAAAGGTTTAATGTGAAATGTGAAACATTCCAGACAAAGCAATAACATCTCCATGGAGAAAAGTATTTAATGGGCTCAGAAAAGTTACACAACGCACCTTTAAAGAGTAACAGTTGGGACGTAACATCTGATTTATAAGGTTAAAGTTAATGTAATTTAAAGGACAAAATATTAATTAAATAATGCAAAAAAAAAAAAAAAAAAAATCATATCTGAAATTGGGAATTGGGAACAGGAACCAAAACTTTTACTCAAGTAGGAGTACTGCTTCAATTAAAAAAATATTACTCAAGTAGGACTAAAAGCATACTGCAAGAAAAGTAGTCTGAAAAGTACAATTTCTTTTAAGTTATTCAAGTAAATGTAAGTGAGTACCACCCCTTCTGTTGACTGGTAACAGTGATAGACTGAGGGTTATAAGTGTGCACTTCTGTTACAACAGGCCCATGGATAAACTGTAGCCTGGAGTGCTCAGACTGCTCTGTTGGTGTTTAGAGAGAGCCCGTGCACGTTTGGATCTGACCTGTGCTTGGAGCTTCCACAGAGCGGGCGGGTCTTTGCACAGTGCTGGCCCTGCACGTCTGGGCTTGCCTGGGTCCATGGTCCAAATAGAGCTCTCTCTGTGTGTGCGTGCGTGCGTGCGTGTGTGCGTGTGTGTGGGTGTGCGCGCGTGTGTGTGTGTGTGCGTGTGTGCGCGTGTGTGCGCGTGTGTGTGTGTGTGTGTGTGCGTGTGTGTGTGCGTGTGTGTGCGCGTGTGTGTGTGCGTGCGTGTGTGTGTGCGTGTGTGTGTGGGTGTGTGTGTGTGTGTGTGTGTGTGTGTGTGCGTGTGCGCGTGCTGTGGAGCCTGGGGGCTACCGTTCGCATGCTTGTATGAGGAAGAGGTGCATGGTCACTTCTTATGGACTTTTTGACCTCATGTTCCCTTTAGTATTTTGGCTGCTGTGCTTTAATCCCGCAGATTAAAGGGCCCATATTACGCAATTTGCTGATCTGCGTTATAATGTCTTGTCATCACAAACAGACCTGGAGTTTTGTTTCGTTTCATTCACACATGTTTAACACAAACCCTGCAGATTTAGGCTGAGTCCTTCTCTCTAACAGAAAACACTCTGTTCCACCGTGTGATGTCATGTGGCAGGAAGTGCTCTACTGTGTTTTTAAACTTCTCACATCTTCATAGAATCATTTGGGTGATTTCAGCCCTGGAACTGCCTGTTTCTACTGAACTAAAGGTAAAAGGTAGCTGCTGTCATAAAGCTGTAGTTAGCACATGGTGGAACAGAGCATTTTGACTTTTGGAGATGTAGACAGACTAATAATAAAGTGTTACGCAAACAAATGTTTTTGAGAAGCTAACGACATTATAACATGGTTTGAAGCTCACAAGAGTCAGTTTTGGGTGATATGGGAGCTTTAAAAGTTGTTTTAGTTCTCAAACCTGCTAGTGCCATGGCAGCTTACAATCACAGTTCTGTGGTGATTGCCCCACTATCAGAGGACAGTCTCATTTCTCTTCCCTCGCTTCCTTCTCTTTGACTCCTCTCCTTGTTCCTCTGTTTTTTAGCTGTCAATCAAATGCGCCAGATTAAGTGTTGTCCCAAAGCTCCGAGGAGGCGAGGCAAGGAAACCACGGAGGAAACATGAGGAGGGAAGGAAACTGGATTAGTCTCACGGAGAGCAGTTTGCATTGTTGCAACACGTACAGGGACAGCTGCAAAGGATGTTTGACATGTTGCATAATTCTGAATTTGACATTAAAATTAAAACTAAAAAAAAACAAAAACGTTTATCTGAAAGCCAAGATGCTGATCTGACTTTGATTTAGAATTAACCTTAGTTTAGGCCTCACAACAGAGTCATTTTGGAAAGACTGTCCCATTCACCCTCAGCTCATGTCTTTCTACTCTGCTCCTCTCGGTGTTTCTTTCCTTTCCTGCAGAATCGAGGAGAGGAAAAAAGGATAAGGAGGCAAGGAAAGAGAAATGAGACGCGGCCGGAGTTTGTGGAGGAGTTTGTGTGACAAAGGCCAGCGCGCAATAATCAGCTCCAGACCCGCCCGCACACCTCCCTGCGCGGACAAACCACCTCCCCCTCCCCGCGCCTTTGGACCGCAGGGTTCCGGCCTGACAGGTGACGGGAAGAGACTCACCTTGGAACAAGAGCCGAGGGGACAACCCGAGCTCCCCCCAGGCGCACTTCACACTCAGCGGGGTTCCTCCTTTACGCACAGTGGGGTCCGAGCCGCCGGAGACCGTCACGGACTCTCCATGGGCCTGTAACCGGCGAGGGTACACTCCAGAGCGGGATCACCTCAGACACACGGTCAGTGCTTCCGGGAGTGAGCGGTGGTTACCTGTTCCAGTCGCGCGCTCGGAGCTCTGAGAGAGAAGGGTGCGGCGCGCTCTGAGCTGTGCCCGCCTCCGAGACACCAAGGGCGGAGTTAAAGCAAGGGTTAGAGCCGGTGTAGCAGCCTCAAAACACTCCCCTCTCTGAGAACACTCTTCAGTGTTTTCAGCCTAGGCCCAAAACACTCCCCCTGGGCCCAAAACAATCCCCAACACAGCCCTAAAACACTCCCTAGCCTCAAAACACTCCCCAGGAGATTGATTTTCGAAACATAACCATATACTCCCTAATTATGCTCAATATAATTCATCGATTACGCCCCATCTAATGTACCTTACCCAATTCATTGATTTCATCATCTTTCCACTATATAAAATGAGACTGGATGTATACCTACACGTAAATTCATATAGGTCCATATAGGCCTAGGCCTAAGCATCATATTTAAGCATTATACTGTTCCTCTTATTTGACATCCTTCAGACTTTTTGCGCTTTTCGTATCCAAAATTAAAAAAAGTCTTAGCTATTCATGTTAGATATCAGATACAGGCCTAACATTATAAGGGTTTAATTCAAGACACTGGATGATCTTGATATAAGAGTGCTTCCCTCACATGTGGTTTTTGCGGGAAAAATGCGTCTGACGGTCATCTTTATGACACTTCTTTACGTTACGTCTTCCGGTAATAAAGACCCCACAAATAGCTTAGTCGATTGTACACGTGTGCATATGTCTCATGGAATCTCACAATCTCACTGATATGGAAATAATGGCGATTGCGTCCCTACTCAGCACACCTATATTTGTCCATACACGGATAAATTCTCGGGTGAAAAGATGGCTCAAGTATGAACCCTTGTGTGTAGTTCCTCCTATTTTGAAGGAAGGAGTTAACAAGGGAATATAGTTGGCAAATTATAATTGGCACTTTAACAGAGTTGTATCTGTGTCGTAATGGTCAAGTAAGAGTTTTTCATAGAGTTTTTTTTCATAGAGTTTCATTCAGGCAACACTCAGACCATTTCTATTGGCGAAAACCGATATTCAGTTATGTTTGTAGCCAAGTTTGCTATACTTTAAAGGCTAAAAAACTGTTCAAATAACACTGTCCCTTGATTAAATACTGAAATACATGTTCTGCTGGAGGGAATTACGCTTACAATTATGGATAAAAAGTAATCTTGACATTACATGGAGTTTGTTGAGTTTGTCATAAATATTAAGAAAGTCTGCAGCTGTTTTGATGGTTGAGTGGTTGCTGTTCTAGTAGTATGTTATTATCTTCTAGGTAGGAATACAGTCTGTTATGAACAATTTTTTCGACTAATTTACCTGGGGTGGGTATAAGAGAAATTGGGCTGTAATTTGTAACTTGGTTTGAAGGGTAAGATGTGAAGGGTAAGATGCCCCTACCCATTATTCATATAATACAAATTACAATAAGGGCAATGACTGTAGAACTCGCATCAATTGAATGATTCTGAAATTACATTATTGTCACGTCAGTGAGCAAAAAGCTAAAAGTATCATACGGTATATCATATTTTCAAATTGTGGTACCGTGTACCAGATCCTAACTTCACACTGCTGAGAGAGCGGCAGAGAGAGGGAGAGAGGTGGATGAGGTGGATGAGAGTAGGCCTATCGACAGAATGAATGAATGAATGAGAGAATGAATGAGAGAATGAATGAATGAAAGGATGGATGGATTGATGGATGGATGGATGAAACGAAACAATGGGTAGAGGAATGACTGAACAGATGTGTTTAGCATACTCAATTGTGCATAGCCAGTCCAAAAGGGAGTGTTTTAGGGCTACTGGGGAGTGTTTTGAGACTAAGGGGAGTGTATTATATCTGAAGGGGATGTATTTTTGGGCTAGGCTCAATACACTCCCCCAGTGTTTTCAGGCTAGGCCCCAAACACTGGGGAGTGTTTTCGGCCTAGCCTGAAAACACTGTGGAGTGTTCTGTAAGGGGAGTGTTGTGGGGCTCCTACACCGGTTCCAACCTGCGCTCCAGCCCTGCCCCCTATAGCTGCTGCTGGTGCCAATTAGTTTAGTCCATCATAGATCTATTAAATTAGTGCAGGTTTAGTCCCAGTCAGAGGGGGGCAGTACTCAGTTACATTTACTCCGTTACACTGATTTGGGTAACTTCTGGTTCCTCTTCCCACTGTGAGTAAATCTACAAGTGACAAAAGCGTTATGTGACAATCTGTAATGATTTTAACATTTGTGTTTCTTGCAGCTCCTTCAGATGATTTAGTTTGTCTCATTTTTGTGTCTGTCCTTTGGAAATACCAGATTTTGTGCAGTAGTTAATGTTTTGTTCTTTCAGTTACATTCACTTTAAATTTCAATCATGTTATCACTTTAAGTTACTCTTATTTGAGTACACTTTTTGGCTTCTCTACCACCACTGGGATGATGGAACAGTTATAATATATAGCCGTTATTGGCCTGTATAATGTATTAGAATTCCCTTCAGGATCAGTTTCTAATTTGGTTTAATTTTGAAAAGCAAAGATTTTTTAAGTTAAACCATTTTAAATTCTCTTCATTTGATTCACGGGACAGAATGAAAATATATTCTACACCTCTCACTCAAAGACAGACAGCTCCCTCAAGAGACTGAAAAGGAAACTACAAATACAAGAGGCTGGGCACAAATGAGGTGTTATTAAATATAATTTTAATACTTTTCATAAAAAAGGTTGTACTCTATTTTGAACAAGGTGACTCCACAGAGCTCTGGGCTTCAACAAACCAACAGGTGTCTATTCCATGGAAACGCTCCACCTGCCAGGACAGAACCAAACTACAGACAGAACAGTGGCAGGGATGAGCACAGCGGGAATAAATAGAAATAAAACAAAGAGCAAATCATTATTTACATGAACAAACGTAAAAGAAGCCGTGAGCAGTAAGAGCAAGGTTTAGCCTGTGTAGGCGTGTCCACAGTCCTGTCCCCTCTGCTGTGTGGTACAGGGTATGGAAGGGAGGGGGAGAAAGGAGGGCTGTGTTGGTCAGGGGCCCTCTCAAAACACAGAATGCTCTGGACAAACCAACAGGGATGAGTCACCTGTCTAGTGAACATGTTTCGACAGGTGCACTCACACACTCCTCGCATGAGAGCATCCTAAAATCCTTTTATTTATTTTTTTTACAACAATGCCATGAGCTTAGCCACGTCCCTCAGCCTGGAAGTGAACATGTGCTCAGGTAAACTGCTGTAGGGTCAGAAGAGGTTCTCTTCAAAGATGGCCATCAGATCACTCTGGAAGTTGATGTCAATGGTGTCGGCCATCTGAGGACACACAAGCACACACACAAGTTACATAGGACTGTGGCCCCGTGCTCCTCACTGTAGTGCTGCTAACATATAAATGTACCTTTACACCATAGTAATAATAATAATACATTTTATTTATGTAGTGTTTTTCTAAACACAGACATTGCACAAAGAATACAAAGGGGGACTATGGAGCTCCATTCTAAAAGCAGGTTAAACAGAAAGGCGGTTCTAAATAGGCTTTTGAGTAGTTGTAGTACACAGAACAGTACGCACAGCCTCACGGTGTCGCCTCTCCTGCTCGCGCCGGCGTGCTATCTCCCTCTGCTGGTCCAGAGCCGTCTGCACAGGAGATGCGGGTTGTGTGGGTGGGGCCTGTGTGGGGGCAGGAGGGGTAACGGGCTGTGGAGACGGTTGCTCGTGGCGACGGCGGACCTCGTCATGTGAGCGACGAACCTGCTCCACTGAGTCGTCCTCATCTCTGCTGCAGGAGACAGAGACAGGAGCAGACACAGACATTAGACCTACACAAGTCTGACACACGCATGCACACACACGCACACATGAGGAGCAGACATAGAGATAAACCTATACTAGTATTTAAAATCCAAAGTGTTCAAAATCCAACCAAAAATCGTATTGCATTACAACTAAAATAACAAAAATCTCCCCATTAATGAAAAGAAAATGTACACATAATCTATAGTTCCAGCTTTCATATACTGAACAGTAAGTAGATATAGTGATTATTATGGCCTACACCCGTCTTCAAATGTGATTACTATGGATGCAATTATACAGTTTTCCAACGATTCTATACGTATCGATACTGATTCAATTTCAATACATTTTTAGACGCAAACAAAAAGTTCACATGTAATGTTTTCTGCTAATGAGTATAATATAATGTGATATTAATAATATTATATACATTACATACAATACATTACAGTACAACTACTGTAATGTATTGCATGTAATGAACAAGTGTTTTAGCTCATTTGGTTCAATGATTTACAGCTCAGAATTTTAGCCAGTTTACTCTTAATATAGACTGCTAGGAGTTACATTATGAGACTTTTTCTTTTTTGATGATGATTTAATTATTTCTTTTCTTTTCCTCCTGAGTTCAATTCAATTCAATTCAATTCAATTTATTTTTGTATAGCCCAAAATCACAACAAGAGTTATCTCGGCGGACTTCACAAAATTGTTGATTAATAAAGCAGAATAAGAAACATTCATAATTCAAAAATACAGAATGTCCAACAACAAGCAGGCAAATGGATAATTGTCCCAGCATCCCCTGTCCTTAGACCCTCCTTCTCGGCAAGGAAAAACTCCGAAAAACCCAATGGGAAAACGGAGAAACCTCGAGGAGAACCACAGTGAAGGAGAGATCCACTCCTATGGACGGACAGGCAGATGAAACTACTAATCTAGCAGGACGAGGACAGTTAATCCAGGACAGGGAAGGAGAGGAGGGGTCCAGGTCCTCGACACTAGGGGACAGGAGCGGTCCAAACTGGAACAGCAGCATCTGAAACAGTTACACTCCCCAAAAGGGGAGTGTGGCTTCTAAAAATGTGCTGTCAATTTTTCAATTTTTTGAGTTTTCACACTCAAGAATCTTAACACTTTTTAGTTTTTTTCTGTTGCTAATATGTGTGTTGTGTCAGCATGGTAACTGCTGAACATTCCACCATGGAGATAAATGTAGAATACACCCAGCCTACTCTGACAAGGGTGCGTGTATTTGTGTGGTGGTGAGTGTAGTACCGCTGCTTGTCGTGCTCGTGGCGGCGGGCTTGCTCAGCCTGTGCGCGCAGCTGTCTCTCTCTCTCCTCCTTCTCTCGCGCCGCTCGTCTGAAGTGTTCGAAGCTGTCACTGGACGAGCGCACGGAGGACGCCTGAGACGACTGGGACCTCTGAGCCAGACTGGCCCACGAGCCCATGTTCTTCAGCTTCACATCCTGAGAGGACACAGAGAGGAGACAGACAGAGAGGACACAGAGAGGGGACAGAGAGAACACAGAAAGAGGACAGAGAACGCGTACACAGCAAGAGGATACATGGAAGACAGAGAGAGGGAAGAGACCAGGGAAAGGACAGCAGAACACATTTAGGTAAGAGGCAGTGGCACCCACATTGGTCTCCAAAAACAGGGTAACCGAGGGGGTGTTTCACTTCTATGGGCTATTGCTGCTAATGCATAACATATCTTTTATCGTTTTGATTCGAATTAACATGTTTTAGTCACACCCCCTTCAGAACGCTATCACAACACAATCAGCTTGCACATCACATCAGGTCTGTGAAGTTGTAATGTACTGTTTGGTATCATGTTTTTTGTATATTTATGAAAAACAGTACAGGAGCATGAATGACGTAGGCTTGTTTTTGTCCCTGTACCCGATATTTCCCATGTGTGTCTTGGGTTCAAAAATATGTTTGCTGCATGCTGTTAACATCTAGTTATAAAGCATTTTATTGTCTGATAATCAGAAAGTGTGCATTAGCATAATAGTCTTCAGCTTTAACTCACTGGTCTCTGAAAGCTGTGAAAAGCGCTTATAAACTCATGTTGAATAATTAACATGCTCAGAATGCATAAGGTGAGAGAGGAAGAACTATGGACCACTGCAAACTGATTAAAATGAACTAGTTCTATTTTTCATGTTTTTAAGACAGACCTTTAATTTGCTGTGGGTTTTAGATGTAAGCTCATTTTGGTCCTAGGTGGTACTTGTGTTTGTGAATGCGCAGTTCAGTTGTAGTGAACACTCACGGGGGTCTTCTTGGAGGAGATGGGGGCCTTGGCCTCCAGCTTGATCCTATCGTGCTGGGGCCCTGGGGAGTCGGGGAACTGGGGTCCGGAGCGAGGGGCATCCAGAGGCCTCCCATCTGCTCCTGAAACAGGGGAGAGGTTTACAAGAGGAACAGTAGTGGACTCTTACGGAGTGTCCCTGGCCTTACTGTGCTTGCTGTCCGGCCTCAGAGCAGGGCTGAAGGGAGACTGCGGCAGCACCGGGGAATGAGAAGACCTCTCCTCTTTGATATTGGAGATTTTGGACCTCTGCTCCTGTAAAAAGTGAAGTGTCATTCTGGCTGACAGAGTTCTGAAACTCTGAAACCAGGACAGAGAGGTGATGACTTACGCTCCTCTTGGAGTGTGCAGGCGACTGCTGCTCCATTGGGTTAAACTGTGGAGAGTGCAGGAGCGGAGAGGAGCCTGGACGCACACAGCCTACAATACAATCACATCAACACTGAACACACCTGTCTGTGCATTTCACACTAGTTATACAGGTCAAAACTTAAAACTAAGTATAGGATGTCTCTCATTGGTCAGGAGCAATGATGATTTTAGGCCGGAGAGATAAAAAGAGCAGGCTTATGATATGCCCAGTCTTCCTGCCCTTCTACTGACATATTTGAAGTCTGTGTAGGTATTGGTGCTTTCAGATAGTCAAATGTGATGATGTCATACTGTCAGATGCCAAGGGCCAGATTTCCCTAATGCCCTGTATGTTGCTATGAAATATTCAAAAGGAAACTTCACAAATGTTGAACCTGATCCTTTCTATTACTGACTAGACCCAGGAACTCACTGTATTACAATTACTAAGTAATATGAATCAGTATTAAATAATATTGGCCTGTAGAATGTGGTGATGTCGTCTGAATCCCTAAAATACTTCTGAATACCTGTAGAGTAGGGCTCAGCTTTGATGAGAGCCGAGGGCAGATGAGACTCTGTCAGAGCTGCTTTGTGCAAGGGGTCCGGCCCTTTGTGGACAGGGGGGCAATTGGGAGTCAGTCCCAGGGCCTGTGTGTGTTTTTGGTTGAGGACAGGATTGAGGGGCCCCTGTGGCGGTGAGTGTGTGTGGGACCCTCGGGCTTGCAGAGACTGTAAGAAGCTGTGCACTTGGCTCAAAGGAGGGGTCTCCTCATCATCCTCCAGCAGAGCCTGGGGGGGCTGTGCCGATAGTGTGCCCAGGATATGTGAGGGGGGAGAAGGTACATGAGGCCGGGCCATGCTCTGGGGCAGGCTCTGAGGCAGGCTCTGAGGCAGGCTCTGGGGCAGGTTCAGGGACAGTGGAGGGGCTGAGATGGTGGGTAGTGAGGACAGAGGGGCCTGAGGAGGTTTGGGAGGAAGAGGAGCAGCTCGACTGCTGGGTCTGGAAGGCTGCTGTGGGAGAGCACTGTGGACTGCTGTGGACACAAAGGTCAAGAGTCAAACAAAACCATCACAAATAACACGTCTACTTTGCACTAAGCACGTGTCTAAGCATGTGTGAGAGTACCTGCTGCAGGTGTGTGTGTGTGTGTGTGTGTGCGTGTGTGCGTGCGTGCGTGTGTGCGTGCGTGTGTGTGAGAATACCCACTGTAGGTGTGTGTGTGTGTGAGAGAGTACCTGCTGTAGGTGTGTGAGTACTTGCTGTATTTGTGTGTCTGTGAGAATACCCATTGTAGGTGTGTGAGAGTACCTGCTGTAGGTGTAGGTGTGTGTGTGTGTGTGTGTGTGAGAGAGAGGGTATCTGCTGTAGGTATGTGTGTGTGAGTACCTGTTGAAGATGTGTGTGTGTGTGCGTGCATGAGTACCTGCTGTAGAAGTGTGTGTGCGTGCGAGAACCTGCTGTAGGTGTGGGTGTGGGTGTGGGTGTGTGTGCGTGTGTGTGTGTGTGAGTACCTGCTGTAGGTGTGTGTATGTGAGTACCTACTGTAGGTGTTTTAGGTGTGTGAGGGAGTACCTGGAGATGGAGGCACGGGTGGGGGCTGGGGGACAGGGGCTGAGGGCACCTGGCTGCTCCCAATGTTCATCAGTCCCAGAGGGTTGGGGAGGACAGGCTCTGCGCTGGGCTGGGTCAGGTGCTGGGTCATGTAGTGGGTCAGAGGGTCGTATGCAGGGGCCTGGGTCTGAGGTGGGGGAGGTGGGCAGAGGGCCACAGGAGCAGCACAGGGCTTGGACTGCACCACCACTGTGGTACTCAGGGACTGTCCAGGGGCCCTCTTTACATCTTTGATTCTGGAGGTCATCTTGTGCTGTTTGGGAAGCAGCCCTAGTACAAACACATGCTCCAGTTAAAGCTGCAGGTATACACAGTTACAGTAATATCCATGTACAGACCCGTACCATGGCCAGTGTCTTCACTGCCAGAGGCCTCACTGTCATCTGAAGAGGAAGAGCCGCTCTTCATCCTCCTCACATCTGGAGACAAACACAGTCACAGTGAGTCAGGCAGAGGTCTCTTAGGTTTTCAGGTTTGAAGTGCAATATATTGCTGAAGAAAATATAGACAACTCATTTGTGCCACTGACACAATAACCCAAGAACCACAAAAAATATTCTAAACGTTAAAAATGTAAAAAAAACAAAACAAAACAAAAAAAAACATGAGTTGCAATAAATAAACAGCAGAATGAAACACTTTAGTACTTAGTTTCTGTAATCTCTAATCTGTAATGAGTCACAACTTAAATCTTCATATAGTCAACAAATAACAAAAAATGTCACAGTGGTGCAAAGAAAATAAATATTAAATAAATAAATATTTAGCCCCAAAACATTGTTCCAGCTTTCATATATTAAATGATAAGACGATACAGTAATTATCATGACTTTAGATTATGTGTTTTTCTCGTATTTAACTGTCTCATAGTGACGTTGTACCTGAATGTTTCTTCTTCTTGCGCAGGCAGGTGGACACGTACTTCTCCAGCTCTCGCAGCGTGGAGGGCTTGAGAGCTTCGAAGTCGATCTCAATCTCGTCAGGGTTGGAGTTCTTGAGCGACGGCTCTCTGCTCTGAATGATGTGCACCACGCGGCCCAGCTTGTCTCCGGGCAGCTTGTTAATGTCCAGACTTAGCTGTCTCTTTTCCTCATACGTCATGGGGGGCCACTTACTGGACTCTGTGGACAAAGAAACACTGTAAGGACATGTGGGTCAAGCATTTAAACAACAGATACATGAGTAACTTTACCCCCATCTGCATCTGCTTCCAGAGCTGCAGAGGGGAGCAGAGAGGTGGGCCCGCTCTGAGGAGGTACCACTGGACCAAGGCTCTTCAGTCCTTCTTTCTTTCTGTGATGGAAACAATATGGCATTAAACTCTTTGGCTAAATGACCATGTGATAACCCAGTGCTCTGAACCCCACTGACCGGAGCCTCTTCTTGTCCCTCCTGTCACCGGGACAGTCCTTCTTGTCCCTCTTGTCTATAGGATAGTCCTTCCTGTCCCTCTTGTCTATAGGATAGTCCTTCTTGTCCCTCCTGTCTGTAGGATAGTCCTTCTTGTCCCTCTTGTCTATAGGATAGTCCCTGGTGCTTCGGCTCTTCTTGGTGGGCTCCAGGCTGTCATCACACTGCTTCTTCTTGTGCTTCTCCTTCTTCTTCTCCTTCTTGTCTCGGTCTTTCTTCTTGGGTTTGCTGGTCTGGGGCTGGGACAGGGCTGCTAGCTGCTCATGAACCGCTTTGAGCTACACAACACAGAGAGAGGCACTTTAGCTCTGAATCAGATTACTGCAGTCTGAACATGGCTGAACATAGATATTGTAATGCCATAGACTGTATAAAAGAAGTGGACTAAGGGAGTGTGACATCGCCCATAGCGTTCGGCTCCATCCAAATGAAGCTTATTGAGTTCAGCAGGGAGCGGGCACCTATCAACGCTGTCAATCAAGGTCAACTCTAGTGGGACCTCGACGAAAGAGGACAGCTCATTGGTTTGTTGTTAATGTTCATATATTGATTTAAGGATTAAAGAGCAAAATAAAATCCACAAGATCATGTAGAGCAGGTTAATACAAACATTTTCCATGGAGCTGGAAGCACGCTCATACTTACTTCATATTTGGAATGTAGCAGCTAGCGGGCTAGCTATGTCCATATACAATCTATTTGTAAAATATAATGTGTGGCGTTGTTATGACACCCTGAACACAGAGACACTTCTAACCTGCTCCTGTAGCTCAGCCAGGCGCTGCTGGCGCTCCTGGTCAGAGCCCCCTCCTGACGACTCTGTGTCTGAGGAGGTGGAGCTGTCCTCACACACCACAGGAGCAGGGGGCAAACGGGTGGGGCAGGCGGAGGACGTGGCGGGCACAGGGGCAGTCTTCTCTGGCTCATCAGGCATTTTAGCAAAGCGCATCTCAAACACATCCTGTGGAAAACCACAACATGAGAAACACAACACCACACACTGTGGTATATATACAACAGACTGTACATGAGAAATCCCACTATGGGCTACATCCATAACAAACCTAAATGATTTTGGGCAACAGAACATGAAATCTACAATAAACACACTGGAATATCATTTGTTTTTAGTTGCTGACACGTTTTGGACGTTTCACAAACTGTTTATATAAACTACTGCTTATAAACTAGACAGTGCAGGGGTCAAACAGTATAGGGTAGAATCATCCATAACAGCTTCATGATGCATGAGGTGCTGCTCGGTGCTTACCTGCAGTTTGCGAGCCATCCCCACCACATCATGGTCTGGAGGATTGTACTTGTAACAATTGGAGAACATGAGCCGGACATCTGCTGCAAACTCCTGAGCGTCTTTGTACTGCCGGCTGTCCAGCTTTTTCTGTAGGAGACATTGAGCTTTGTAATATCAGAGGGGGGCTACCATGTGGGGGGTCTAACATGAGAGCTGCTTTTACCTAGGCCTGTCACAATAACAAGTGATATATTGATTCTGGAAATATCACAATAAACAATAATATTGAAATGTATTCATACCACTTTCACAATAACCTTAAAGCAGGACAACTGCATTTGCATCATTAAAAAGCTTAAGGTGCAACAAATGAATGGGAGAATGAACCACTAACTAGCCATTAGTAATTTATTCTACCCTCTACAGCTCAAATATGACCTCATAACATAAAAATATAAGAAATCTCACCACTTTTGCAAAGAAATTGTACACATGATGAATATTGAGTCCCAAAATATATTGTTCCAGCTTTCATATATTGAACCATACATCACTATAAGAATTATCACGACAGGCCCACTGCTCCTGAAGAAAATATTGTATGTTCATCTAGCATACACTACCAGTCAAAACTTTGGTTACACCTTCTCATTCATTGTTTAATTTTTCTTTATTTTACTACTTTCTACATTTTACAGAAAACATATCAAATATATGCAGTAAGATATATGGCAAAGAAAACAACAATGCTACCTAATTTCTACATAATTTGATATATCTTACTTTAAATATTTGATGTTTTTTACATGTAAAAAATTGTAAAAATAAAGAAAAAAACTGAATGAGAGGGTGTGTCCAAACGTTTGTATACTGAAAAAGTGGACATAATAATGATGGTGACAGGCCTAGTTTTACCTTGATGGTGCTGAGGTCCATGGGGTGCTTGATGATGTCGTAGTAGTCGTGCAGGCCCAGAGCCTTGACGTCCACGGGCTTGTAGAAGGGCCAGGCGTAGGCCACGTGTTTCTTGGACAGCATCTCTTTGAGCAGGCGCGCACACGACCGGAGCTGCTCCTGCCTCTTGGGAGTGGAGGCCCCAGAGTCCAGAGGCAGGCCAGGCTGGTGCTGCGAGTCGGGCTGGGACGTGTCGTGTCTGGGGCGCTTGGACAGCCAGCTGGTGTGGCGCTGTGGGCGGGGTTCACAGGGCACAGGTGAGGACTCGCTGTGCTGGTCGCTGGCGGTGGGCGTGGTGGTGTCAGCCTTCCTCTTCTGACTCTTCTTCTGCTGCTAACACACAACACAAACAACATGCATTGTTATAGGGCCCATATTTTCCTGTTATAATGTTGTTTCCTCATCACAATCAGAGTTTTGTTTTGGGAAAAAGGTCAGAAGAGTTTTTGCACATTGCGAATTTTGCGTAATATAAGACCTTAACCCTGTAGCACCCACTGTTGCAAATATGCAACATATACTTCAAAGGCCATGGCAAAAAAGTAGGAGTATTTTTTTTTTAAATATATTAACTAATTCATGTACCCAAGAACCCAAAGAAGCAAATATGCTACAAAGTGTGCAAAGAGGTTTCACTGACACGTCATGTGTCAAGTGAAAGGTTCACCTGTGCTTCAACAAGAAGCGCAGTTGCTACATGGCTTACCATGTTGAGTAATGTTCTGTCTGATCTGTTTGCGGTTTGTATTCAATATTTCAGTTTCAATAAAGGTACTATAGCCTTATTGTTTTTTTTTTTTTTAGTTTGTTAGTTACTATACTTATGTTACAATGCCGCCTGAAAAGCCCAATGTTGCAAATGTGCTACATCATCAAATTTGGTCAATGAATGCTGCTTACCAAAAATATTGACACATTTTGTTCTTACCCATCCCCATTGACTAAAATTTAGCTCGGATGATTTTTTCCAACAAATATTTCTATGTCTGGGTTCTACGGGGTTAAAGATAACTTGATTATAGTGTTTTTGGTAATTACGGAACAACTGTCGCACAGACATATCTTTTCAGATCTAAATGAAAGGTCCTATATTAGGCTAAATTATCTCATGCAAACTTTTAGTCAAGTTAGAATATTGTTACCTCCTCAAAAACATCTAGAGTTGTCTTTTGTTTCATTCACATACGTTTGAGTAAGTGCATTATTGGGCTATCTGCATCTCCAAAGATCAGAATGCTCTGTTCTACCTTGTGATGTCATTGAGGGGCAGTTCTATTTCATCCCTCCTGACTGCCAGAGGGCGGTGCTGAAAGCACTGAATGTTCCCTTCGCACATGTGCATTTTGAGTAGTAATACCAAATGAGTCACATAAGTGACCCAGGATGACGCTCCTGAGGTAATATAGTCCCCCGTCATCCGTGACTCTGTTCCTCATTTCTTCTCGCATGTGGTTTGATCTACATGGCATTAGCCATAGCCTACAACTCTGCTGCCGGACACCCTTTCACCGTCTTGGTTGGAGCTGCAGCTTTTCGCCCTCCAAGGGCTGCGACAGTCTACATTTTGCTGGAGAATTGAAGGTACTACTTTCAATATGAATAACAAAGCCTTTTTGTTTGTGATGGTAGCGTTCGCACAACCTCTCCTAACACTTGGCTTTTGAGTTTATGCTAATCTGTTCTCTTTGGTGAAGGCTGCGTTCGCACACCCTCTCCCATCAGGTATGTTTGTATTGTTAGCAGTACACTACAGACTGTCTATTGCTAACTGTGTTGGCAAATTTTTTGTTTTTGACTCTTTCGGTGAAGGATGCATTCAGGCACCCTCTCCCGTTAATTAAGTTTTGATTGATATATTGTGCCTAGTATTGTGGTTTAATTTCTCTCAGGTGAAGGTCACGCACCCTCTCCCATCGATCATTTAAGTTTGTGCTATCAGAGCTACCCTGTAGACGGGCAATTGCTAATGTTGTTAGCCATTTTGGCTTAACATTTTTGTTTCTTTCGGTGACGGCTGTGTTCTCGCACCCTCTCCCGTACTATTATTATACCGTCAGGTCAGCATATTATGTTTATTGCTGATGGTTGCCAGCTATTTTAATGAATTTTTGGTCTGTTTTGATTATCTTTGCCCCTAACTGGTGATGGCTGAGTTCGTGGCCCCACTCCCAGTTCTGGCTTTTTGCGGGCGAGATACTACCTGTCATAATTAGCAGGTGTTCTCATATTGTGTGTCTGTAACTTGGTCGGTGAAGGCTGTGTTCCCGCCCCCTCTCCCACCTTGGTTTCTTTGCTTGCCAATTGACCACTGTCTAGCTGTCTGGTTTCTCCAATCTATATTGGTTGTGCTCGGCCGATCACACCAGATTGATGGATGGCTCTCACTGTTGTGTGGCCTGTGGGTCCACGCTACAGGTTGATGATGGCCATGACCTTTGTCCAGCATGCCTCAGCCCTGACCACTTGAAGGAAGTATTGTCAGATAATCTATGCATGAACTGCAGGTATATGCCACTTGCTGTCAGGATGGCAAGGATGGCACAGCTAAACCCCGCAGGTGGTGGCGATCTCCCCACCATCGGGGCAGGTACCGTTGCCACTTCCTACGCGTTCAAAACACCTTCCTGAGTCTACAATTACGAGAGCTCCTCCCAGTAAGAAGTCCAGATCCGATCAAGGTCTTGCATCTAAAGTGGAGCAGTTGTCTGCAGAATTGGAAGCAATGAAGTCATTATTGCAGGCTCATCGTATGGACACACCTGTTTCAGAGGCTGGGACGTCTTCCCAATCAACGCCTGTTCTGACCCCTGAGGATGATGTGCTCTCTCTGGCAACTTCTGCCTCTCATTTTCGGGATGAGTAGGATGCACCGTCCTCTCGTGTTTCTGAGGATGCTTTGTATTCTTCCACACAAAGCCTTGGTAGTGACTCAACCAACAGTTCCATGCAATATGTTATGTGCAGAGCTCTGGATCATTTGTGGCTGGAACTTCCAAAGCCTGAACAGCCTGGCCTTGGTAGTGCTTTCTTTAGACGTGGGCGTGCCCCTACGCCCTTTGGCTCATGGATACCGGCTGCAGTTCCGACACCGGCCACACGTCAGGCCGGGTCAAGATGACAATAATCAACGACCCGGCAAAAGCTCAACCACTGGATCAGGAGCCGTCCGCCCTCCTGGCCAAAGGGGCCATCTAAGCAGTAGATCCCCTGCTACAAGCCCAGGGGCTACTACTCCACATATTTCCTCAACCCAAAAAGACAGGCGGATTTCGTCCCATTCTGGATCTACGGGGACTCAGTCGTTTCATGAAGGTCTTACCATTCCACATGCTCACCACAGCAGAGGTTCTTCAAACCCTTGCAGTGGGCCTCAGACCTCAAAGACGCTTACTTTCATGTGCCCATAGCACCGCAACACCGGAGATTTCTCAGATTTGCCTATCAAGGCCGTCATTGGCAATTCCAGGTTCTCCTGTTTGGGCTCTCCCTCTCTCCAAGGGTGTTCACCCAATGTGTGAATTGCTCCTTTGCAAGCCATCGGACTGAAGATATTGCCATATCTGGACGATTGGCTGATTTGTGCTTTATCTAAAGCACGTGTGAAGCAGGACACCGATTACCTGCTTGCACATGTGGCCTACTTGGGCTTCACAGTGAATATGGAGAAGAGCAACCTGACTCCAACTTAGGCAACAACTTTTCTTGAACTGGATTTGGACACTGTGACGATGAAGGCTTGCCTGTTCCTTCGTCGCCTAGACAATATTCAAGCTTTGGTTTCTCGCTTCAAACTAGGTAGTCTGCACCCATTTGTCACCTTTCTTCAGCTTGTGGGAAAGTTGACTTCTGTCACACGAGTTGTGCCTCTCGGCCTTCTGTCACTGCATCCGCTACAAAAGTTGTCATAGGGGGTCACCATGGGTCTAGTGGTGTGTCGCAGGGAGGTGGTCACCACAGATGCCTGCCTCACAGAATGGTGCGCTGTATGGCAGCACAGGACGGCTCAGGGGGTTTGGACTGCCAGGGATCATTTATACCACATAAATGTTTTGGAGTTGCATGCTGTCCATTTGGCTCTCAGGAGCTTTTTGTCACATCTGAGAGGAAAACATGTTCTTATTCAGTTGGACAACACTTCGACCGTCTATCACATCAACCATCGGGGGGCATCAGATCAGCACGATTTCTCAGGGTGTCTGAAGACCTGTTGACATGGGCTGCATCTCATCTGTCCACACTGCGAGCAGTGTATTTACCGGGAGATGGCAATCAAGTGGCAGATTATCTTTCCCGGAGGGAACCTCCTCCAGGGGAATGGTGTCTCCACCCAGAGGAGGTGCACAGGATCTGGAACCTGTTTGGGCGAGCAGAGGTGGTTCTGTTCACCTCAAACAAGTCAATTCACTGTCCTCTATGATTCTCCCTTGTGAGGGAGCCAGGTTCTCTGGGACAAGATGCACTGGCACACACTTGGCCCCAGTGCCTCCTCTATGCTTTTCCCCCTCTTCCTCTGATTTGGCCAATCCTACAGAGGGTTCTCCAGGAAGGCCACAGACTGTTGCTGGTCACCCCCTACTGGCCGCCACAACCGTGGTTCCTCGCTGCTGTACAGTCTGAGTTGTGGTCTCCCGTGGCGTCTCCCGGCCAGGAGATATCTGCTGTCTCAGTTGGGGGGTCAAGTATGGCATCCTGATCCTCAACGCCTCCAACTGTGGGTGTGGCCATTGGCGGGCCCGAGCTGCAACTGATCGGTGTCACCGATCTTGTTCGACGAACACTCTTGAATGCCAGAGCGGCCTCCACTCGTCAGCAGTATAGGAACAGGTGGAAGTTGTTTTCTCACTTGTGTTCTGCCCGCGATGAGGATCCTCTGTCTTGTTCGGTGCCTGTTATCCTGGAGTTCCTCCAGTCTCTCCTGGACAATGGACAGTCTCCATCCACTCTTAAGGTGTATGTTGCTGCTATATCCTGTCATCATGGTTTGGTTGGAAGCTGTACAGTTGGGGGCCATAACTTGGTTTCTCTTTTTCTACGGGGTGCTCGCAGGTTGTGCCCACCAACTACACCATGAGCTCCAGTGTGGGACTTGTCATTAGTCACCAAGCACATTTGCCAGATTCTACAACGTCAATGTGGTCTCTCCTCATCCTCTTGGCGTGGTTCTTCATGAATCTCTGGGCTCTTGTCAGTAAGGTATGTGCTCAGGATTCTTCTTGATATAGCTGGTATTAGTCATTCAGTGCTTTCAGCACCGCCCTCTGGTGGTCAGGAGGGATGAAATAGAACGAAAGTTACTTATGTAACTACGGTTCTATGAATCCCGGATGACCGCCAGAGATACTTTGTCACTCAGGATCCTTGCGTTTCCGCAAGAAGATTCTGTAGGAACAGAGTCAAGGATGACGGGGGACTATATTACCTCCGGGTCATCATCCTGGGTCACAGGTGTGACTCATTTGGTATTACTACTCGAACAGCGCATGTGCGAAGGGAACATTCAGTGGTTTCAGCACCACCCTCTGGCGGTCATCCGGGATTCATAAAACCGTAGTTACAAACATAACTTTTTCCTTTTAAAAATAACAGCTATTTTTAGCCTCAACTGAACCGCTTTACTCTACAATACGCTAGAATAATCTTATCTAGTATAGATCAAAAATTGGCATAGGCCCTTTAGCAACAGGGGCTGGTTCATCAGTGACTTTTCCAAAACCACAGACTTGGTTCTCGTCTGCCATCTAACCCTATATTCCTCTGGCTAGCAGTGGCATTTACATACAGTGTTTTTAAAGGTGGGGATAGGGGGTAGGTGAAAATAGAACTTTTCTGAACACTTGAGCCTCCAATGCAGGACAATACAGGATTACTCTAACTCGAAATTGAAAAAGATAATCATGAGAGAATACTCTCAAGAACATAATGATGATTATAATAATGTTTTGTTACATCACTATAGTCCAGATGTTGTAAGACTACAAGGGACAAAGAGCGATTAAGAGGGCCCACTGTGGTCTCCTGTGGAGGGGAAACACAGAAGTACCTTGATGAAAGGTGGAGAGCTCTGGAGCACTGGGGCCGGTTGGAGAGCCTGGTTTGATGTGAGCGGAGCAGGAGGGAGAGAGGTCATTCCCTGGGTAAACAGGTGAGACGTGTGCGAGGAGGGGGGCATACGAGTGGAAGGGGGCAGGGACAGAGCTGTGGGGCCCATGGCTGTGGGGCCCATGGCTGTAGGGCCCATGGCTGTGGGGCCCATGGCTGTGGGGCCCATGGCTGTAGGGCCCATGGCTGTGGGGCCCATGGCTGTGGGGCCCATGGCTGTAGAGCCCATAGCTGTGGGGCCTGGAGCCATGGGGACTGTCTGGTTCATAGAGGAGTAACCCAGAGTATGGGGGGTGCTGGAGGCAGACGATGTGTCTTGTCCCGAGTCAGACTTGATCACCACTGGAAGAAAACAAAGCATGCAGTTGTTAAAGTCAGCACTTTATGTTTTGTCCCAGCACAGATATATTATAAAATAGCTCATAGGGTAAAAATGAGACCAGTGTATATTGTCTGCATCTAATTCGAAAGCCTTTGTATCATCCATAAACCAGGAAGTGCCTGTTAGCATGCTAGTTGTTAAGTAGTGAAAAGTGCTTAGAAACTCATTGCAGTGAATAATGAGGATGTTAGCAAAGCAAAAGTGAGGAATAACTTCTGCTCCAGCCAAATGAAGCTCATTGAGGAGAAGGGGGGAATTTGGAGTTAGATATTTGGAATTCTGAGCACGATTGGTCTGTTTAAATTCATTCATTAAAATTCATATCTTGATTTATGGACAAAACAGCAAATATAAACACCAGGATCGTGTAGAACAGGTTAATACGAACATTTTAAGACTGGGGCAACAATTTTTTAATAGAAAGTGAATTGGAACAAGAGTTGATGGAGGCAGAAGCCTGTCCATGCTCACTTCCTACTTGGAACATGGCAACTAGCAGGTTAGCTATTTCCAGCTATATACAGTCTATGCTCTAGCTCCTATGTATACTGTGCAGAAAGATCACTCACCCGGCTCCCTCCCTCGCCTTCCTTTGGTCACCACTGCAATCTCGGTCTCCTCCTGAGGCATCTCTGTGATAAGCTGCAGAAAGAGCTTCTCCAGGGCCTCTGCCATCAGCACTATGTCCTCCCCAGGCTGGGCACACGAGGGCAGCAGAGGGCATGATGAGGCTCCACTTTCACACACGCTCTGTACATAGTGACCACTGCAAAGACATTGACCTCACCTTGTTGTAGATGTAGCAGTTAGTGAACATGGTGTTGAAATCATGCATGCATTCCTGTGCATTCCAGTAGTAGTGGTTCTCCAGGCGTTTCTTGATGGTGCCCATGTCCATAGGGTTCTTGATGATCTTATAGTAGTCCTAGGGATATGATAAAAGAGCTTAGAAGAACACCAACACTGTGGTTACTCTTTGACACAATAAGAGCCTGAAACAAGAGGAAGATTAAAGAAAAGAATGCAATTTTAAATTTGGACAGTAACAATGATAGATTTCCTTAAAAGACATATTGTGCTTTTGTCTGCTATATATAGTGGATCATTATGCTATATTTTGGACATTTTAAATCACAATATACTAGTAAATCTAAAATGACTTAAACGTGCAAAACTTTTCTGGTTGAGGGTCCATCTCCGTGGAGATGTTATTGCTTTGTCTGGAATGTTTCACAGTATGGTATTAAACCTTTCTATCTTCATGGAGACCAAACCCCACTTACAGTCATAAATACCTAGAAAAACAGGCATTCTGAGTTATAAAACCATCTGCAATTGAATAAATGTAAGGTAGAGCCATTTAATGTCATAGTGTGGAACATTCCAGGCAGAGCAATGACATATCCATAGAAAAACAAGCAGGTGACAGACTACTAACCAAAAAGTTACATAGCGCACCAGACATTGGTGGACACTGCCTTATATCTGCCTGAAGGGAAACAAACAATCTGACCAGAACTAAAGAAGCAGCTTGGATGAGCTGCGAAATGTCTTTGATCAAAAACTTGTGTCCAGTGACAGAATTGAATTTCTCCTTTGCTATGGATCCTACCTGGACGACTGAGGGATTAGACACACATTTGAGAAGGTAAATGAGAACGAGATACAATTATACAGTTAAAAGTGCTGAAAAGTTCATTTTGCACAATATGTCTCTTTTAAGACAGTATGATTGAATAAAAATTGGATAACTTTAGTGTATTTGGAACTATGACTTACTACGACTACTAACCACTAAAATACAAGGCTCCAGTTTGACCGTACAAAGACATGTGAGCACTTACCGGGAGGTTGAGTTTGACGGCATCTACGGGGGCTTGGAAGGGCCAAGCGAAGTGGTGTTTCCATAAAGTCTTGAGCACAACTTTAAGCAAGTACTGAAGGAAAAATGAGACTGCGTGAGTTTACAGTACATACACACACAGCCCCATGACCCTGTGACCCCTGCAAACTTCAACTTTGGATTTGTATAGGTCATTGTAAGAAAGTTAACACAACTTAATCCTTAATGGGAATTTGACACCATTACTGTTGGAAAAAAAAAAGGTTATGATATTTTCTTTACAAACATGTATTAACTCAAATGAATACAGCCCCAGTAAATGACTCAAAGCGAAGAATAACAGGATTGTCGATTAATCACAACTTGTCTGAGTTCCATAGACACAAACAGCACAAACAGGGACTTTGTCTGATCCTCCTGGTGAAAGGAGGATCAGACAAAGAATCATGAGGAGACAGAAATTGTCTCACACTAATATATCAATAATACTATCAGTGGATCTATGTATTTTTCCAGTCAAATTGATTATATAAGCCTTTAGATTTTGATACATTTTTGTGCACATTTGAAAATGACTTTATATAAATACCATTATAGTAAACATTTCACCTGAATGTGTGCTAGTTTTTGTTTCATGTGGACAGGCCCCTGCAGTAATTGCAGAGATATTGAAGGCCCTGATTGAAGGTACCTGCTTTTTTGTTTCCATGTATTTGAGCAAAATATAGACATACTGTATAAGCAGCTCCATGGTTAGCAAGCTAGTTGTTATTAGCTTTCCCATGTCAAATCATTGCAGTGAATAATTAGGATGCTCAGAATGCATAAGGTAAGAGAGGATTAACTTTGGACCACTGCAAACTGTTTCAAATGAACTAGCTCTGTTTGTCATGTTTTCAGCACAGACAAAATCAGGTACAGCGCCTTTAACCATAAACCAAGATAAAACATCCCCTTATGACAGTTAAAAGGTCAATTCTACCATAAAATTCTGACCTCTTAAACTATAAGACCGTCAAGTGTGATGTCACTTCCGGGTCCAAGGAGCACCAGCTGATAATGTTTACAATTCCCTCGTTTTTAGCGAAATATCACGTTAAAAAGAGATTGCAGTCGTTTAAAGCTAACAAGGTGACAGAAAGCATACAAGGTTGAGGTAAGATGTAGAGGCTGGTAGTTAGTGAGATACACACTGGTAATCTTATGTTATGTTAGATTATTACTACATTATTTACATATTTGATCAAATAAATGGATATAGCTAACCCTCTAACCGCTGTGTTCCAAATAGGAAGTGATGGGTCACTTCCAACTTTCCAGTTCCGAAATTTGTCACCCTCTCTCTGTAACTGCTCCAGGGAGCCTCGTCATTTTGTCTTAAAATGAGTTTAAAAGACATCACAGAGGGTAACCAGCTGCATGCTAACTAATATCCATAAAAAGTCCAAAAAGCACATTTAAAACAAAAGATTCAGTGAGGTGTTCAAAACTTAGCCGTTTATAAAGTTTCAGAAATAGATTTTACATAAAGTCTTGTGGTCATTAATTACCACATAACTGATTAGCCCTGAGCTTTCAAACTTTTAATATCTTTTTTTCTGAAAGTCTATCGGAAAAATGTATAAGAAATTTACTTCTGAAACCGGGGGTCACTGTTGAGTAACTATCCATTAGTTTTTTTATTATAATAGATTGTGCATAATTTCAATGGGTAAACACACTCCGACTCTCAGTTTGAACCTGCATTGGTCATTTCTCTCTGTGATTAGTTGGTAAATAAAATTATTTCTGTCATAGAAATAAAAAGAGCCGAAAGTCCCATCACTATGCAATACCTGCAGCTGGTTGGTTTGACGCTTGGGCCGTGCCGGGTCACAGGTCTCGGGGGGCAGGGGGTTCCAGAGCAGGGTGGGGGTGGAGAGGGGGGTCATTCCACCCTCCAAGGCGTCCCCCATCTCTCCTCTGGCCTGAGGTGCTGCGGCAGACAGGGCAGAGGGATCACCCCATCAGAAGCATCAGCATCAGGGCAGCACGGAACGCTCTGGAAGACAACACACAGCATTCAGTGAGAGCACAGTCTGCACCACTAGAGGGCGTGTAGAGAGGGATGGGTGCACATTGGTGCTTTTACTTGATGGGCAGACCTCCATGTTTGGCCATGTTTGTCATTACACCAATGTACACAGACACTGGTGCAGGGTTTAAGTGTCTGGCCCTAGGACTCAGTTGGGACGGACAACATTCCAGTAACAATTTATACTTTGCAGCTCAACATTCCCAGGGGTTATGATGCTAACGAGAGGCACTGCTCTGGCTTTACATTTTGACCTAAAGACCTAACTTAGTTGGAATTACAAAAGGTGGTGATTTTGTGCTATTAAACAAGTCCCTCTCAAAAAACATTACAGTTATAAGTAACCTGGCATGAGCCAACAGTTTTTCAGTGAGTCACTCTCACCTTTTCGTTGAAAATCAAACCTAAACAGGACCATGAACACTTGGAGTGATCACAGACTCCTGAAAATGTGTGGTTTAAATCCATTATATTTTTTCTTGGGTTTTAAAACTTTTTTTTGACAGTGTTTAAAACAATTATTATAAAATACAACCAATTATATTCAATAGATTCCATTATTCTATTCACAAACATTATGCCACTGAACCACCAGTGGTTCAATAATATTTACAGTAGTGCTGGCGTTTTTAAGTAAGGTGTTTTTCAGCGATCATTACTCCCAGAAATCCGAACTATACATACACTATTACTATAATACACTACTTCTAAATCAAATCAGAATCTCCATAAATAAAGGGTCCATGTATGAAAGGAATATCCTCCACACTCAGGTGTGAAGGTGTGTAAATGTGGCCATTTACTAGTACATCTCAAAAAATTTGAATATCATGAAAAAGTTCAATATTTTTTGTCACTAGTTTCAGAAAGTCAAACCTGTATATTATATAGACTCAGAACATATAGAGTGAAGCATGATATTTGAATTTTTGGAGATGTTTGGAGTATATTATGGACCTGTCATCTCTTTAAAATGTCTTCTCCTCATCAGATATTTTGTGGTTGATGGGAAGGCACCTTTAATGCTCTGCACACAAGACGTGACTTTGACTTCACTAACCCTTAATAACTCAAGTTATTTAGGCCTGTGTGGCACAGTCCCACTCCTGACCTCAGCTGGACTGAGGGTTGAAGTTGTGCAAACCTCTGAATCATGGTGTAACCTCCAGCCTGCTGTAACCATTAACATGATCACAGACACAATATTCAGAGCTGCTTCCTTGACTGTTTCCATGGATAGCCCTTAGACATTTAATGTGGATTTTGGGGCATCCAAAACTCTCCATTAGGACATGTGAGTCTGGCCCCAGAGGAAAGACAGGGCATAGGCTGAATGTAGGGCCAGTCCTATAGACTACAAAGTTACGTGAGCGCACTATTGTGTGTTACCCTCGGAAAAGGGCCGGTATTACGTATTAACAGTAGTTTCTATAATGGCAGCGCATGTTTCCGTACACTACAGCAGTGTGTTTGTGTGTGAGCGGGGTTCCAAACAGGCAGAGGGCCGCTAACAATGTTTGAGAAGATCGCGTAGATTTGTCCCGAGCCCCTGCGCCACAGAGTGCGGCCTACAGCGTAGAAGAGGCGTAACCTGCGTCATGAATACGATCTGGGCTACACATAAACATCCGGCTAGTAGTAGCATGCTAAAAGCTAGTGCTAACGCGCGCACTGACAGCGCAGTGTCGGCCACGGACAACACACACGTATAAATATGACAGGCGGAACTCAAAGGCACACTGTATGAGCCATAGCACCGAACAGCAACCAGAAGAGAGCCGCTAGCTGCGCCCCGAGCTGGCCATGAGCTGCCCGGCCTGTGGACAGCTCCTGCTCAGCTCCACTGACACCATGCCCCGGCACAGTGACAGCGCGCCGGGGAGGAGCGGGAAAGGCGTGCGGGACACCTCCGAGGCTATAGCACCGCGACTATGATGCGCTCCTGACGGATCCTGAGCCCAAAGAGCCGTGTGTACCTGCTTCTGTCAGCTGTCAGCGCACACTTCAGCCTCAGCCAAATCCAGAACAAACAGTCCCGACGCTCTCACGTCACCCACGTCACACGCACCGGGACGAGCCGAGCGCATGACGCGCGCACCACTAACACTCGCGAGAATCACCGCCACCCTGCGGAGGCTCCGGGAACAGCCATGCACTCTGCACCCATAACCTGCGTTTGCAGTGTGTGCGCACAAAAGGACAGGTTAGGGAGAGGTTTAAATTATGAAAAGGCAGATGTAAGGTTTAAATAGCTTTGGTTCCTGTTGATATCCACAGACGCAGACCTGCAGAAAGCTCAGCTGTAAAGTTAACATTACCAATATGTTACTTTACACATTTTTCAAAATAAATCAATCAAGTTCTTTTTTTCCCCAAAGAACATTTATTTTAGAATGAAAGATGATATACAACATTTGATCTTTTTAGGAGAGAATTCACTACCCCCATGCACATGCTGCCACAAAGAGACAGCACCAACTTAAGCCAAAAACAATGAATGGAATTATCCAGGCCCTTCATTGTGTTCACAAGCTGAGGGATGTGAAGATTCTGCTGGTTACAAACCTTCATCCAAAAATAAAAAAAAATATACATACAAAAGAATTTAAGTTAAAGCAGTCTGAACAGCAATCGTGTTTTTGTATCCCAATTATTTGTCTGGTCCCCAGCACACAGCAGAAGGAGTGATATTAGATAGCACAAAGCGACTCAAATGGGTTTCACTTTACAGTCTAGTAATGAATGCCAAACTATTAAAAAAAAAAAAAAAAATGGGCATGGACGAGCTTGGCGAGCAGGTGGTGGATTGTCCTGCCAGGAGTTATTCTGCAGGCTGGTCGGGTTCCTCTGCAGGCTGGTCCGGTTCATCTGCGGGGAGCCCTTCTCGAACATCCAGTTCCTCTGGGAGCTCGTCATGGACCACAAAGGAGCAGTCCTCCTCGTCTCCCAGCTCGAAGCCCTCCTCCTCAGGGTGGAACTCTGCATTTTCAGCCTGATCCATGTGGACGTCCTTCACCAGCCCTGCCCCTGGCCCTGCCTCTGGCCCTGCCTCTGCTCTCTCCTGCTCTGGGCCCTCAGCCTCCAGACATAGAGGGGCTTCCTCCAGGGCGTCAGAGGGGGTGAGGCCCTCCAGTGGCTGGCTGTCTGCCTGCTCCCCGCTCAGCTCGGTCCCGGAAGCTTCTATGGCTATGGAGTCGTCTGGCTCCTGCTCATCAGGGTTATCAAAGAAAGGGTTCTCCCCCTGCAAAACACAACAATGCACTGGTTTATCCCCGCCAGCAGTGAAGGCAACCAATATCTAATAATTATGTCTTTAAAATCATCTTACTTACATATGCAGTATATGTTTTAAATACAAAAATGTAACAAATATTGTACGTAAAGGTCCTATATAAACGCAAATATGGAGCTTTTTTATTTTTCATGTTACCTCACCAAAGAAACATACCTGGAGTTGTGTTTTGTTTCATTCACACATGTTCAAGTATCCCTTTATGATTATTAATCTGTCTGCATCTCCAAAGGTCAAAATGTTCTGTTCCACCTTGTGATGTCATTAAGCGGTAGTTAAAGTTAACAGCTACTGTTTACCTTGTGTGTAACCTATCCAAATGATTCTAATGAAGGTGTATAGAGCACTTCCTGTATTGCTGCATGACATCACAAGGTGGAAGTGTTTTCCATTTGAGAAGAACTAAATATGCAGGGTTTGTGTGTTAAACATGAGTGAATGAAACACAACACAAGCCCAGTTATACTTTTAATGAGGAAACAATATAACAGAAAATAATGTACAGTCCCTGACAAAAGTCTTGTCGCTTATCCATTTTGTAGAAACAAAAGCTTATAACCTGACTTTAAATTAATCGATTGGTTTTAGAAATGTCTCATATGAAAGCTAAAACCCTTCCAAATTATGCTCAATATACTAAAATAAATTTGCTTCACTGAAGAAAGATTGATCATTTAATGAACACAGAAAGGTCAGATTTTGGCAAGACAAAAGTCTTGTCGCCTTGTCATATGATGCACCCAATCCTAGATTACAGCCTCACCTGTGATCAGTTACTGATCAATCAATTAGTGGGTGTGTATAAAAAGAACCCCAGCACACCAGACCTTCACATCAACTGCAACTTGACCTCTGACAACATGCCTAAGATCCACCCTGAGACCAAAGCGTTAATTATCAAGAGGCTGAAGACCAGATCCACTGCTGAGGTGGCTGACACCTTCAATGTGTCTCAGCGTCAAGTACAAAGAATAAGAAAAAGATCTGAAAAGACTGGAGATGTTTTTGACAAGCCCAGGTCCGGCAGACCCCGCAAGACAACTGCTCGGGAGGACCGTTTGTTGATTCAAAAATCCAAGGCCAGCCCCTTTTCCACTGCAGCAGAGCTCCACCAGGCCTGGTCACCTCAAGTCCCTGTGTCAACCAGAACAGTTTGTAGAATTCTGTCTCGAAATGGCCTCCATGGTCGAATCAGTGCACAGAAACCAGCACTAAACAAAAGGCAATTAAAAAACCGTGTGGCATTTGCCAAGGCCCACAGCCTGCTAAAAGGATGGACACTGGAAAAGTGGCAGAAGGTGGATTTCTCAGATGAATCCTCGGTTGAATTACATCACAGCCGCCGCAAATATTGCAGGAGACCTACTGGAGCCCGCATGGATCCAAGATTCACCCAGAAAACAGTTAAGTTTGGTGGCGGAAAAATCATGGTCTGGGGTTACATCCAGTATGGGGGTGTGCGAGACATTTGCAGGGTGGAAGGCAATATCAATAGCCTAAAATATCAAGAAGTATTAGCTACCTCTTACATTCCCAACCATAAAAGGGGTCAAATTTTGCAGCAGGATGGTGCTCCATCGCATACTTCTATCTCTACATCAAAGTTCCTCAAGGCGAAGAAGATCAAGGTGCTCCAGGACTGGCCAGCCCAGTCACCAGACATGAACATCATTGAGCATGTCTGGGGTAGAATGAAAGAGGAAGCATGGAAGGCAAAACCAAAGAATCTTGATGAACTCTGGGAGGCATGTAAGACTGCTTTCTTTGCTATTCCTGATGACTTCATCAACAAATTGTATGAATCATTGTCGAACCGCATGGATGCAGTCCTTCAAGCTCATGGAAGTCATACACGATATTAAATATGGATCTCACAGCACCACTACTTAATTCACTGACGTTATGCAACATATTTTTGTATTTGAAGTAAATTATTTGTTCAATTTTCTGTAGGCGACAAGACTTTTGTCTTGCCAAAATCTGACCTTTCTGTGTTCATTAAATGATCAATCTTTCTTCAGTGAAGCAAATTTATTTTTGTATATTGAGCATAATTTGGGAGGGTTTTAGCTTTTATATGAGACATTTCTAAAACCAATCGATTAATTTAAAGTCAGGTTATAAGCTTTTGTTTCTACAAAATGGATAAGCGACAAGACTTTTGTCAGGGACTGTAATATAGGCCCTTTAAAAACCCTTAAAATACTTTTAGCAATAACAGAATGTTGGACCCAAACCTTAAGGTAGCTCTCCAGTTTCTTTCCAATGACTTTGTGGTTGAGGATGCTGCGGGCCACAGACAGACTGGCCCTCTTGGATTGCTCCATCATGGCCTACAACATAACAATGAGGAAGATCAGAACACAAGGTTCAGTGCGGTACACTGTAAAACATGAAGCATGAGGACAATGCTATGCAAAAACAAGGTGCTTGGTAACAAAGCCATGAGTCTAGTCAAGAGCATCTTGATAAATGTAGAGGCCAAAATCAGAACAGCAGTCGCCTCCCAGGACTAAACAAAATGGTTGATGTGAAACAGTCACTGGTCAATGACAGACAGGCAGGCAGAAGAACCAACATTTGTCAATATTTGCATTTGTCTGTCATGTATCAATGTAGCAGGTGCCCAATAAGGCTCAAGACAGAGCTCAAAAAATCTATTGCAACTATACAAAGGAGGAGGAAGGAGCAGTGAGAACAAGGAGCTATCACTGCTTTAGGTGGATCCGGATCCTCCTTACTGGGAACAATGGCTGTTCAGTCAAAACTACAGTGAATTATGGGATACCTCATAGCTTGGTTAGGAACCTCCTGAGCTTCTTGTGCTAATGGAGCTATGAAAGGAAGCATAATGTCTCCTTTCCCTACTCCTTTGGACAGGCCCTTTTTCCATGAGAGAGAGAGAGAGGAAAAAAAAAAAAAAAACCAAACACTGACCCTGTTGTGTCTCCCCCTGGTGGTGAAAGCATGCATCTGATGCCATACCTTTCGGTTGTAGTTGTGGTCTGGGGACTTGAGGTGCTTTTGGATGAGGTGGTTCTGCATGGGGATGAACAGGTCGCAGGCAGCGCAGTGAGCTGCCTCCACCTTTCTGATGAAGTGCTCCAAGCCCAGGTCTGCGCACACGACACACACACACAACAGAGCACACACATATAAAAGGATGGCAACATTTTAATGTCAAATGTTTTTATAGGCTAAACCACAATTTTTAACATGGCTCACACCACACCGACATGTGGAACACTCTGAATTGAGTACACATTTATCAACCTGGGATAGCTCTTACTGAGTGATTGGGACATTCAAAGGAATACTTCAAGATGACTGGTTGAAGAAGAGGAAAAAAAATCTAACTTTTATATCTTACTTGTCCACAAAACCACAAAGTGCTTCCCTCTGCACATTTTTCACAAACAAGATAGTCCGTATTTTCCCTAAAGTAGGCTGAAGAACATCTGTACATGGCGTTGCCATGTTTGTTTTGGTTCTTCTGGGCACTTGTGCTTTGGCTTCTGCCCAATCCATATTGCTGTACTGTGATTGGTCCCATCTCTGACCCACCTCCCGCTCACCTCTGGTCAGATCCTGCTCCCTGTACACCTGGCAGATGGACGCAGAGTGGTTCTCCAGCTGCCCCACACGGTACTCCGTCTTCCTCAGCTTGTTCTGCAGATACTCCTATGACAGAGGAAGTACCAGAGATAAACAACACATAACCACATGCTATTTCTGTCAGAGAAGAAGGCCCTCTTCCAGGGCAAATAAAAGTCAGGTTTGTGGAGATACAAAACCACTCTAAGGACAACAAAACAAAAAAACCAACCAAAAAAAAAAACACGTTTTTATTTTAGTCTATTGTTTGGCTAAAAAGTTATATACAGTGGCTTTAAAGTTTGGTTCTGAAATGGTTTGCTTGTTGTACCTGCAGGAAGTCCGTGGTGGGTTTGGATAGCTGACTTTGGAGGAACTTGAAGTGGTCTTTATGGAAGCGGCTGGTGAGGTGGGCTTCCATGTCCTCCTTGTAGAAAGAGCGGAACTTGCACACTGAGCAGGTAAACATCACCCTGAGGAAGCAAAGAGGATGGCATGGCATCAGGAAGAAAAGGAGACAAAATTCTGTATATGGGTTTGACTTCCTGAAAATGAGTGACAAAAAAAAAATCAATAAAATAAAAAAATATTTTTTGATGTATCTGACCCAAACTGCACTCACATGACAATGCAAAAACTAATGCAAAAACTTTATGCAGAAAAAGGACTAGAAAACTATGTATTTATATTAAAAAAGAGATTACATTTATGAATCATGAGTTTAATCTGCCTTTTTTCATGTAAATACCAAATCTTTAGCCAAGTGTAGAATACCTCAGTCGTCCAGGTAGAATCCATGCTGCTTCAGAGCTGCCGCTTCTTCAGAAGAAGCAGCTTGGATGAGCTGCGAAACGTATTCGACCAAATAATCTTTTGTCCAGTTGACAAATTGAATTTCTCCTTTTGCCAAATCTTTAGCTAACTCACTTACTCCCTTCTGTTAAATAAATCCTTAAATTCTAAATTAGTCATCTAATACAAGTTTTGGACAATAACGACCAATTAATCCACTAAATGACTGAAGGTCTACAGCCCTCATAATATGGAAAATCCACTGCCAACCATGTTATAGTCAATAGTAATGTAATAGGTGTACATAGTAAAATAGTGTAGAAAAAAAAATGTACAAAATATACAACTTATGCCATGTATTGGAGCTAAAATGTAACTGGCTCCTAAATGGTCACATTTGCAGCCACGTGCTTGTCTCCATGGAGATGTTATTGTTTTTTCTGGAAAGTTCCACAGTATTGCATTAAATGTAGCCGTTTTTCGTTTATTCAATTACAGGCTTGAAATACTATGAAAAACATACATTCTTACTGCCTCTCCAAGGATCAGACCTGGAACTTTGCCTGGTGTCTTCAGTTGCTTTTCTCAATTGAGCTAGACAAGTTAAATGTCCTATATTAGTCTTGTGAGCTTTAAGCCATGTTGTTAACTCATCAAAAACAGACCTGGAGTTGTGTTTTGTTTCATTCACACAAGTTTGAGTAACCCCTTATTATTAGTCTGTCTACATCTCCAAAGCTCAAAATGCTCTGTTCCACCTTGTGATGTCATGAAGCTACCGTTTATCTTTTGTCCAATAGAGATGAGCAATTCCAGGGCTGAAATGATCCAAAGGATTCTAATGAAGGTGCATGGAGTTTAAAAACAGAGTGGAGCACTTCCTATACAACCACATGACATCACAAGGTGGAACAGAATGTTTTCTGTTTGAGAGAAGAACTCAGTCTATATATGCAAGACCAAAAATACTGTATGTACGTCATACCGAATTTAAGCAATCAAATGTTTTTCTTAATGGAGTAGAACTTGATCTGGTCCCAGAATATAAATACCTGAGTTATTCTAGATCCAATATTGTCCTTCAAAAGTCATGTTGAAAAACTGTCTCAGGTGGTCCAATTCAATAATTGGAATTTTTGTCACATCAGGAACAACTTAAACATGAATACTGCCAAAACGTATTTCTACTCCATGATTATTTCTCACATAGATTATTCTTTAACCACTTGGTCTCTTGCCTGCCCCACAACACTTAAAACCACTGAAAACCTCTATAAGAGGCCTAAAAATACTAGATAAAAAACCCCATCTCCCACCACTACTGTCACATTCTGAAAAAGCATAGGCTTTTGGACTTGAGCAACATGGTCATCCTTAAAAGGGCTTGTCTAATTTACAAGGTTTTACACTCCCGTGCACCACCACCATTAAAGGAGAACATCAAATACAAAGACAGTTCAGAAAGGACCACGCGAGCCACCACCAGGGGTGACATGGTCATACCCCGCAGACGGACCACCTTTGGTCAGAGTGTGTTATCTGTCCAAGGTGGGAATCTGTGGAATAGTCTCCCACCAACACTGAGACAATGTCCTATGTACAGCTCTTTTAAAAGCTCAAATGAAAAACTGGTTATGGTAAAACCAAACATGTCCTCACGTATAGTTGCACTGTGATTTTAATCGATCTTCTATGGACACATATTTGCATGTATTGGAGGTGTGGCCAGATTGACTGGGAATGGGAATTGTGCAATGACTGGACTGTGCAACAATGGGAACTGTGCAATGTATGGAGTGTGCAACAATGGAAACTGTGCAACAATGGAAACTGTGCAATGTATGGAGTGTGCAACAATGGAAACTGTGCAACAATGGAAACTGTGCAATGTATGGAGTGTGCAACAATGGAAACTGTGCAACAATGGAAACTGTGCAATATATGGAGTGTGCAAATAATGGGAACTGTGCAATGAGTGGGTGTGCAATAATGGGAACTGTGAAATGAGTGGAGTGTGCAATATTTTATTGTTTAGCCCCCTGTGACCTCAGCCCCTTGGGACAACGGATGGAAATTAGCCTTAGGCTACAATCCGGTGTGTTTGCATTCATGGTGTGTCATGTTTGTCCATTAACATGCTCTGTCCCAATGAAATGAATAAATAAATAAATAAATAAATAAAAATAAATAAAGTAGTTTGTTGAAGCCTCAATTTGGCAGGGTGCTTACCGCTCAATGAAGCCCCTCCTCTTCCTCATCCTCTGGTGGTGGCTCTGGGCTGCTGGGCTCTGCTTGCTCTGGGCCTTGCTCCCTTGGCCTCCGTCCTCTGCCTTTGGCTCAGCTAATGAGTGACAACACCTTTAGGCCAATGGAAAAACACTAGAAACCAAAAAGTAGGTTGTGTAAGAAATACCTTTTTCTACAGCTTCAGTGGCTGGCCTGTCCTATGAGGAGAGAACAAGCCATTTAAGTGGGACTATACACCTTTTCATTATAATCTAAACTAGGGATGCAGTGATCTGATACTGGAATCGACTTCCACATATCTGTTCAGCTGATATCTTGGTTGGACATACAAACAGATGTAATAAGACTATTTACTTGTGGGTCAGTATTTCTGAAAGCACCGAGAAATAAGAAATGTTTCCAGGTCACCATTTCAAATCGAAATGTCCTTTTAACCAGTTGTAGTTGAGTTCTGTTAAAATGCAAAGTTTCAGCTTTGTAGCACTATTGGTTGGGGAAATATTGGCTTTCAAAAATGGTCGAAAGGCCAATTTGTAACTTAAGCGTCGCAAAACGCGCGCCGACTACCCATCTTTAAATGGCTGTATCTCGAAAAGTATTAAAGATAGAGCCTTATAATTTGGTATTTTTTCATCTCAAACATAATACTACAACTGGTTAAAAGGACATTGAGATTTGAAATGTTGACCCGGGAGCCACTCGGTGATTTGAGAAATAATGAGCCTTGTGGTTTTATTTTATGCCAAGTTGTAGTTACTTGTGGGATAAATAGCCACAAATAACACATATGGATCAGTTTTGTCTTTTTTTTTTTTTTTTTTTTTTTTTTTTAAAGGAAAAATGCTGTTTTCAGTCTCTGCTTTGGTATCGGTGGATGTCAGATATTGGCAGATACTTAAAGCTACAGTATCTAAAGCAGAATCAGAACTATCCATCCATCCATCCATTTTCTCCCGCTTAATCCGGCTGGGTCGCGGGGGCAGCACGCTGCCCATTAGAATCAGAACTAGAAAAGTTATATCAGTGCATCCCTACTCTAAACTAGCAGCTCTCAAACTTTTCACACCAAGTACCACCAAAGCAAAAATGTGTCAGGGTATGACCAGATATAAACAGGACTAATCTGGGGCTAAACCAGGACTAAACCAGGTCTAAAAGACCAATGTAGTTTTAAACAAGAAATTATCCAAAACAAAAAAGTGGAAAAAAATTCTAAATGCGGCAAACCCACAAACTATAGAGCTGTCAAAGTACCACCTGAAGGAACTTGTGTACCAATTTGAGAAACACTGCTCTAAACTAAACTCCCAAAAACTACTACTGCTACACCTGCATCAGCTGGCACATTCAAAAGTGAAACCAAGATTTAGATTCTGTCAGAAATGCAAAATTGTGTGGCATAGGCACTTTGAGCAGCAATAGCCTTGATTATGGTTCATGTTAATGTCATTTATTTTGCATGAATTGTACAGATTTTTTTATCCTAAAGGAGCTGTTTTAAATGAAATGACATGTTGAAAGCCTGGTACCTGCTCCGCCTTGGACTCCTCCCCATGTCCGTTCTTGTCTTGTGTCTCTGGGGAAGCACAGGGGACAGGTGTGAGTGCACAGATGGCAGGTGCCATGACAGGGGCAGTGACAGGAACAGCAGTGAGGGTGGCTGCAATACCTGGAGGATCACCAGCGGAGGCAGCATCTCCTGCCAGCTCGGTTTTGTTCATTTTTGACTCAGGCTCATCTCCTTCTGAATTCTGCCGCCTCTTCTTCTGTAGCTGTGGTTTGACCTGCTACAGCACACAGCAGTCTTTAACATGTGCTGCCTCAGAAGCTCATTACTTACCACTGTTACATCAGAATCAGAATCAGAATAGCTTTTATTGCCATTGTCAGTGAACACAATTCACAGACTAGGAACTTGCTTTGGTGATGAGGTGCAACATAGAATACTGAATAATAATAATAATAATAATAATAATAATAATAATAAAGTATCACTATTTAAAAATAAAGTAAGAGCATGCAAAAAAAAAAAAAAAAGATTAAGATATATAATAAAAAATAAAAAAATAAAAATAGTCTCGTATATACAGAAGCATCAGAACAACAGTGCAAACTGACAGTGCAAAAGATCAAGTGATGTGGCATGACTTATTTAAAGTGACTGGTGTTAAAAGTGTCCAGCTTAGTACAGGTGTTATAAAGTGTCCTTAGTACAGGTGTTATAAAGTGTCCTTAGTACAGGTGTTATAAAGTGTTCATAAAGTGTTCATGAGTCCAGCGGCAGAGGGGAAGAAACTGTTCTTATGGCGAGAGGTTCTGGTCCGTATGGACCGTAGCCTTCTGCCAGAGGGAAGTGGCTCGAATAGTCAATGTCCAGGGTGAGAGGGGTCAGCTGCTATCCGGCCTGCTACGCCCCCAAGTCCTGTTACATTATTGTCAACAGAAAACACTGTGTATGTAGAACACGTGAGAAGAGAGTAATGGGCCAGAGTATTGGGACTTGCCCTTGTGGGTCGGTGTAGGGGACATGTGGAGGGACCAGCTCAGGTAGAGGGCAGGCATGCATGCTGAGATGCCGCTCCTATGTTTATATGGGCTCTGTGTTGGCACTAGTTCAGGAGCTCTCAGACTATGGAGGTACTTACTTTGTTGAGGGGTCTCTTGCGGCCTCGCTGGCGGCCGGCCCGTGGGCCCCCTCCAAAATGCCTCCCGGGGAAGTCGTGAGGGCCCTGGCTGGGGCCTTGGCTGGGGCCTTGGTGGAAGCCCCCGCTCTCAGGGTACATGCGGTTGGATAGGAGGGATGGGAGCTTGCCTCTACCACCTCCTGGAGACTGGCCCCTGTGGCCCCTGTGACCACCGAAGCCCCCTGTGCTGCCACCCCGTCTGGGGCTGTGGCGACTGGCTGAAGCCCATCCTCCAGAGCTGGCTCCCTGGCCCCCGCCGAAGGGCTCCCTCATATTCGTTCGCATTTTAGCGACTCCATATGAGGAATAGTCATCAAAGCCTGCCCCTGATCCCATCCCCATCCCTCCTCCGTAGCCAGAGCCTCCGCGGTGAGCCAACAGCATGTTGTCACCCCTGTCATCCCCGTAACCATAGCTACCAGATCTGTAGAGATCTCGGGAGGAGGCCATGGAAGAGCGCGAGTCCATAGACTCATACTGGTCATACCTGTGGGAGGAGGAGAGCAGTCAGACAGAAGAGGTGCTGGAGCCAGGAGCACAGCTCTGCTCCGTGCTCTCAGGGGCCCTCACAGTCCAGCACACATGTGACAGAGGAGCACTACACAACCACACACAAATCATACACTGGGCTCTGGGTGAGGGGCGACTGCAGCTTTGGACAGGCTCATTTCAAGGCTGTTTTAGAACCCATAATAGCTGGATGTTCAACTCAAGGTTGGGCCAACAAATGGAATTCAATTCATAGCTCCATGAACTACAGCCACAAAGGAAGGCGAGTTCAAATGAAGAGGAAACACAAAACTCAAATTGGATGCCAGCAAGTACATTCTGCAATACTCAAAGCTCTAGGCACATACACTTGGTCTGTTCCCCTGATATAAACAGTAGAGTAGGTTTGACCCCCTGCAGAGGGCCTGTGAGCTCACCTGTCCCCCTTCACACCGCTCTCCAGCTGGGACAGCATGTCCAGCCGCTCATTGATCTTGGCGATGACTGCATCAGCATGAGTCCCTGTGGATGACAGGAGGCATGGCGCATTTGTACTGAGTAGGTTCTGTACAATATAAAAGGTACAGCCCAGTCCCAAGTGATGGTCTTCATTGTGCACAGTGTAGATTAGCCTGTGTTTTAGAACTGCAACAACTTTAAAAACTCCAGCAAGCTTTTGTAGTTGGGCTAAAAACATAGTTACAGAAAGGGTCCCAGAGCAGCGCGTAAAGTAGACGGTCAGCCTTACCTCTGCCTCCAGGACCTCCACCTCCCCAACTACAATAACCTGAACACAACAAAACATGTATTAGTCAAAAATGTATTAGTACAAAAACACAAAGTGATCTAGATAAACAATATTAATGAATTAATATTTATATATATGATATATGAATTCATATACGTGGAGTCACTTCCACGTACAGTGGTGACTCTTTCACACCTGGAACAATCCCCCCACAATGCATTAGCGTGTTACAGATCTTGCAGGTGAGAACTTATAGCTCTTTGGCTAACATGGTGGTACTCAACAATGAGCTAACAGTCAGTTGGACAGGACTGTGGTCTGTGTACCTCGTACTGCAGAGACATGAGCGCGGTGACGTCTCCTAATAAGACCACATGTTAATAATGTGAAAATCTTCACACAGGCTTCATACACACGCTTGTGTTTTACAATGCATATTGTTGCTGCTGACTGGACTAGCCTAGCCTCTAGCAGCCGCATTAGCTCGTCTGCAGAGGGGTGTGGCGTTGGAGGACTAAACACTAAAGTGTGCGGGTTGAACGCAGATGCTGGAGACTGTAGGCGCAGAGAGCGTGCATATGTACCAGATCCGTATCCTCGGCCGTCCATGGAGCAGCGCGATCCCCGTGTGTCTCTGGTCTGCGGGAGTGGAGCACGGTTGGGGCTGGAGAGTCTGAAGAATAGAGAGTGAAGTGAATATGGAGAGCAGCGGCGCACTGAAGAACCAGCGGCGCAGAGGCCAATACCACTGACGGCGCCCCACTGCCACCTGCCGGACTGGAGGGGGATAACTGACTACAGTAGGCCCCCCCTGGATAGGTGTCCTATCGATATGGCCTACCCTTCGATCTGAGCTACCAAGCGCTACTGCGCATGCGCACCACCCCAAGCGCTGTTACAGTTTAAATGCCCGTCGATTTGAGCTACCCGAGGCAGAAGTGGAGTTGTTTTCAGCTGTGACAACGTAAGTAAGTAACATTTTAACAATGCATTGGTTTTATTGTATGTTTTAAACAATTAAGCATGTAAGGAACGATATGTGCATGTTAGATTTGCGGCAGAATACCTACGTCAGATGGTAATAGTTTGGATTTAACAGTTGACTGCATCGTTATCGTTTTCATTACATCGTATTTTGTCATTTTGTTTCCATGTGAACGTAGAAAACGTTGTAACTTTGTTTAGAAAGGCGCTGTATAATTAGCCTATATTTAGCCTATGATTAGAATGACTAAATCTAACAATTCCTGTAAGCCTATCTACTAGGTCTACACTTGTATGAATTAAGTTATCGTTCTATAAACGAGTAGGATAGGTTTGGAAGACTAAAGAACTAGGCTACCTTACTGTAAAATGGGCTACCTACATAGTAAAAAATGTTTTGTTTTGTGTTTTACAGTTTGTTACATTTGTGAACGCAAATATGGAGAGATGCAAGGAGGTTTTTGAGTACTTGAATAGGGAGGAATACCCAGAAGGGTATACCAAGTCTCAGAAGCTGAGCTTAAGGAGGTATTGTCAGAAGTTTACAGTAAAGGGTAAGTAAGCAAAGGTGTGTTCAAATTTATCCATGTCTCAGAAAATGTTGTTGTTTATCACTTTGTGATTGTTCATTGCAGATGGACAGCTCTTCTACAGAGATACTAGAAGAGTGATCCAAACAAGAGATGAAGCCAGATCACTGTTCATTGAATTCCATTCATCACCAATTGGGGGACATACAGGAGTCAGTAAAACGAGAGCAGCAGTATGCTCCAGATTTTACTGGGCTGGCATGTCAGTGGATATTGACAGATGGGTATGTGTTGGATGTGAGTTATTTCTGTATTATGTTATGGACTCATTTTGTTCAGCCAATTAGATTAGGACATTATTAATTTATTATGACAGTTTTCTTAAAGGTCTCGGAGTGTGACAGATGCCAGAGAACTGGAAGATCTTTGGCTGTTGCACAGCCATTGCAAAGCATAAAGGTAAATGTATATTGTAGTGTAAGCAAAAAAAAATGTTGAAATTCCCTTGTTTACAAGGTGCATTAATCATTCTTTGCATTGGTGAATAAAAGTAAGCATATTCACTAAACTCCATTCACATATAATGTTTAATGACATTTGTCCTCGTGTAAATGTACTAGGATTATAATGCAGTCAGGCCTGGCAACCTTTCGGTCGTTGACAACTTTTTTTTGTTACTTGTGATGGCCATCACACCACAGCCACTCTCAAGTAATAGCTGTAAGAGATGCTGTGATGGAAGGAGACTGCATTTTAAAAAATCAAGGTATTATCCCAAGACCCAGTTTTGACTTTCCCTAGTTAATAACAGAAGGTACTGTTCCAGACGTATATTTGAGAGAGTGTATTCACACCCCTTTGTCTCCAGTCTTTGTCTCCAGGCCAGGGCCAGAGGCACCTCTACTCTATTTACATATCTGTAGGTCAGCCTAGTAGATTATCACGTCTCGTTTACCTGTGAAGCTGCACTTAATTCACAATGGTTCCTGACCACTGGTTTGCCTTTGTATGTGTCTGCTGTCTGGGAGTTGGTTGGGATAGACCTGACGGGACCACTCCCAAAAACTCAGGATGGCTTTCAATACATCCTCACAGCCACTGACTATTTTTCAAAATGGGTTGAGGCCTTTCCTTTAAGGACCAAAACAGCATTCGAAGTGGCACAGCACATCTGTTCCATTGTTTATAGGCATGGCTGCCCCAAAAGGATTTTATCGGATCAGGGAAGAGAATTTGTGAATGAGGTATGTGAATAATGAAATGATTTTGAAAATGGAATTCGGGATTGTTCTTATTAATATTTTTTAATCTGTTTCATCATGTCACAATGATGTTTCAGCTCAACAAGAACCTCTGTGCCCTCATGGATATTGAAAGGAGTGTCACAGCTGCATACCATCCACAAACAAATGGACTGGATGAGAAAACCAGTGACAACATAAAACGGCAAGTTGTTTATTTCCATCCCCGTACCTATACGCACTCCCTTCTGTTTAACACACACAACTGTGTGTCCACAATTCATTCAAGCCTTGCATGCACTCAAGCTATCCTGCAGACTACTAGACTTAAGTTAATGTTTTTAAATTTATGTTTTATATTTATATTTGTACTTCTTAGTGCTCTTACAAAATTGGTGAATGACCAGCAGAACAACTGGGATGCGTATTTGGATGCAGCATTATTTGCATTGCGATCAAAGGTCCATACCACTACAAAACACTCCCCTTTTTTGTTGATGTATGGGAGGGAGGCAGTTTTCCCCTCTGAAGTTCCTATTGACATGCCAGTGAGTGTATTTTGTATTTTAAGACTGTAGAGGCAATTGTAATGCTCTGTTTACCTGCAGTTATATTGAATAATACAGTATGTGTTTTTTTTACTTCAGCTTTCCACAATATTGCTTCCTGAGGAGAGTGCTTACTGCGCTTACTTGGAGAAGAAACAGGCGTCAATGGAGACTGTGAAAACAGCAGCAGAAAACATCTCGGCGACATCACGTCGATCAAGACACACCCTGAAGAGGTCTTGAAGGCTCGATTGGAGGTCGCATGTGCCCTCCTAGAGGCATCACAGTTGGGATAAATTTCCCTTCTTGGATGGAGTGTATATATTTTTGTAAATAAATATTTGTTATAATGTTTCTTCTGTTGTCCCTTTTCCTGTCCTCATCCATCATGAATAAGAGACAAGCCCATTGTTATAAAATGAATTGCATGAAATTGTCCCATCTTCAGTGTCCCCTGTATCACAAAGGTGAGGTATACTACTTTTAGTGGATGCATTATTTGGGTGAAGATATATGTCTGTCAAGATTTGCTACCTCTACACATATTCATATAAATGAGTGAACAGTGATGATTCTACAGTGGGAGCATTATTTGATGGGTCAAGTGAGCTGTCAGAATGTGCTACCTGTAGTAAGAGCCTTATCTGATAGAAAATATAGGCCTGTCGAAATAAGCTACCTTTACCCATATTCATATAAATGAGTGAACAGTGGTGATTCTACAGTGGGAGCATTATTTGATGGGTCAAGTGGGCTGTCAGAATGTGCTACCTTTAGTGGGAGCCTTATTTGATAGAAAATATAAGCCTGTCAAAATGAGCTACCTTTACCTGTATTCATATAAATGAGTGAATGGTTGTGATTGTACAGTGGGAGCACTATTTGATGGGTCAAGTGGCCTGTCAGAATGTGCTACCTCTGAGCTACCTTCAGTCGGAGCCTTATTTGATAGCGTAATACGATTGTCGAAATGAACTGCCTACGCATATATAAATGAGTTGAAATTTTACATGACTAAGGTATAAAGTATGATTACCGTATGCTAACAGCATACAACTCTCTAATCCAAAAATCTCTAATCCAAAGACATATCTTGTAAAACTGCAGAGGTTAGCTTTGATTCTATACAACTGTAAACGGAAAACGTAAGATAGCTTATTTCGACTGGGTAGCGTAAATCGATAGACGCCACTGTCAATTTAGGCTACTGGTAGCTCATTTCGACGAAGCAAGCCCACAGGTTTATCAGGAGTCGTGTGGCTGCCGATCTGTGCCGAAGGACCCTCATACCGCCAATCACACAGTCACACATAGACCTGCAGGCAAAGTGGGGGAAGTGCCTTACTTAAGGACACAACAACTCTAGGCCTACGCAATAAGAAATAGAATCGAACTACCAACCAACATGTTAGGCCTACTTAGATTAACAAAAACTCTTTAGGCCAGGGGTGTCCAAAGTTGGCCCGGGAACCAAATGCGCCCTCAGACCAGTTTTGGTTGGTCCTCAGGGCTCTTGCTGGTTTGACACTAATTATCATAAGCAGTTGCCTGGAAATCCAGAAGGATATCTCTCTGTATTTGCTGGTACAGAGATGAATCTGGATTTTTCCAGGCGACATCAGCAGTACTTTTTATTGCAGATGATATCACTAACAATAACATCTCCAAGATGTTTTAAATACACTGGCTCTGTTTTAGTCATGTAAAAAGCATCTCTATGAAATAATCACTGTATTGATCACTAGTCTGCGGCCTTCTACGATGTTTCTATTATGGAGCCCAGATCCGGACCTTCCTATACGCAAACTTTAGTTACAACAAAACGGGGCCCTGCTTTGCTCCTCTGCGTAAATATCACTTTGTGATTGGTTAAATTTGTTTGTACAACACGCACACAGCCCTCGCTCATAAACACATCTCAGAGACAGCACGAGGACTGTGGACAGCCTCTAAGTTTATTTCGTGTGTCCGTTGTCTCTTGTCTCACGCCAAGATTTCAGCAACTTTGGACTGCAGCGGGTTTCTTCCTGTTGTTAAGAGAGCCTTTGTTGGGCGAGAGAATGACCCATGAACGAGTCATACAAATGCACTCGTGCATAATTAATGCACGAAACTTATTAAAGTTTTTCGCTACGTAGGCTATGCGTACATATGAGTGCATATTATATGCATATTAATGTGCTAATTAGCCATGCATTTATTTAAGTTTTCCTGCATTTAATGAACATAATGTTATCATGAAGTGATGGCAGTGTGTAGTACTAGGTCCTTGTCAAGGAGATGGCGAGCCTATACTATTTATAATGAGTAAATCAAAGTGTTGTTGAAAGTATTCATTTGTAGACCATCCTAGAGCATGTTTAGGGGCCTGTGTGAGGCACACACAGAATCCATAAATGTTATCACCCTTTGGTCAATTGGAATATGGCTATTTAATGCACTAGAAAACAGGAAAAATGTCTGTTATATTCAAAATGTTCTGATGTGAGTATTACATATATATTTAGTGCCGATGTTGACAGCTGTGTGTCATGTTGTGGCA